>JALGQZ010000003.1:58094195-58451695 GCA_023105745.1 Austropuccinia psidii
TTCACTCTTAATAATGCAACATGAATTTGTCCATGGGTAAAGACTTTGCTTTTAAGATAAATTCCAACCTTTGAAAACAATTGTCCTTGTGATTTATTTATCGTTACAGAAAACGCTACCGCTATCAGAAATTGATAGCAGATGAATGTTAGTTCATTTTCACGTTCAGCTTCATGTATTAACTTGATATTTGGGATCATAGTTCTCTGTTACGCCTTATTTTCCGTCAATCTTTTGCACTTTAGGACGTGAGGTTTTATCTCTTCTATTAATAAGCATGTCCCATTACAAAGTACTCTAAGTAAATTGAGATTTTGTAGTAGAATAATAGAAACATTTACTTCGAGTTGGATTTCATGTAAGGGAAAGTGAGGAATGGTTATTTTTTTGTTAATTTCCTCTGGAACATCCTCTGGCCCGGCCTCCATAAGTGCATCAATGGACCACAATTTAAAGAGTGTTTTCTGTATTATTGCCAGAATATATGTGTTGATACCTTGTATGCTTGATTTTAGTAAAGTGACAATCCTTCTGCTTATATAATAGCTGCACAAATCCTCATTCCTTTGAGTGTGCACGTTATTATTTCAGCCCCCATAAATAAAATTAATGAAATTAATTAGTACCTTCTGGCTGTAATTATGGATATTGTTTGCGACATTATCAGCTTTAATAGCCCCGACATCAGAATTTTTATTCTTACCCTCTCCTACATCTAATAACCATTTCACAAACCTTGAGTTATTGTTTGAATCTCTTGTTAAATTCAGTGATAGTCTAAGGTTAATTCACAATTTGTATTGCATCAACAAATTTCAAATGAATGATAATTTTAATGACACAACCGCTTGATTGCAAATTGATTCTCCCTTCACAATTGGGAGGATTTGCCTGAAGTCTCCACTGAATATTACCTCAGGGTGCCCCCCGTGGAAATTTTTCCCTTTTCAGCAATTCCGAACACCGTCCCGGCCTGACCCCTGTGTGAAAACCTACCCCAACGTACATTTCCGATCCCTGTCCGGGACAATCCCATGGACTTGCTTCGGACTTTTTGTTTCATTATTTCTTCTTCAATTTCTCTTTTATCTTTTTTTTTCTTTTTCGTATATTTACCAGGACCTCACGTCCTTTTGAAACTCCTATTTCTAACCTTATTGTCTAATCCTTGCATCAATCCCACCAAATTTCCACCAACCTCTTCTTAATCACCTATTCCAATGTCAACTGCACCCACCTCACAAACTTCAACACCATGCGAAAGCAATCAAGCTACTCAGACCACCAATAGTGAGCCAACTGGTGGTCACAAGCGTTCTTGGGTCTGGTCATTCTTTGCTGAAAGCAATGAAGGCTTTGTTCAATGTCAGGTGAATGACTGAGCTGGTAATCCTTGCAACAGGAAGCTGAAGCGTGATCGGACAGGGAGTACAAAGGGCATGAGCAATCATCTCAATGTCACTCATAGATTGACCAGCTCAAAAAGCTCAAATCTTTCAGACAAGCCCAAGGAGACATTGGATAAATTTATCCAAAGATTGGTCATGAAAAAGGTCTGTTCTCTTATATTTATTTTGTTTTATGCTCTTCATCACTGACATTTTAGCTTTGCTTTTTCAGGTCTTAAGTGTTGAAACACTCAAAACAGCCCTTGTATATTTTTTATTTGCGCTTGTGACGTACCATTATCAATAACTGAATCACCTTCATTTCATAGGCTTCTCAAGCTTTGTAACCCTTTGGCCTTGAACATCTTATTACGAAGGACAGCATTGACAGCACACTTATCCAGCATTTACTATTACCATGAGAAGCACATCCGATTGACCCTTTCTGAAAGCAATCAGCATGTTTCTTTTACCACCGATACCTGGACAAGCCCCAATGTGACTGCATTTATATCTGTCACTGGGCACTTTATGGACCGCCACTTCGAGCTCCATTCAATCTTATTAGGACTAACGGAGATCGAAGGTAGATAATGAATAACTCACATCTAGCACTTCAATCGCTGACCTTGTTTTTGATTTAGGTGATCACTCCGGCCATTCACTTGCAAATCAATTCCTAAAAGTCATCCAATGATACAAACTAGAAAAACGAATCATGTGCATTACAACAGATAATTCATCAGCAAATCATTGAATGGCTCAAGAAATACAAGTCAAATGCCCAACATTCAATTGCTGAAACGAACACAATAGGGTGCATGGCCCATATCATCCATCTTGCAGCACGTGATGGCCTGAAAGCACAAGCACATTCAAATGGGACCCAAACTGAAGCACAGGAGCCCCAAGGATAAATGGATCTTTACAACCTCATTGACCAGGCTGACAGTTTGTATTTAAAGTAAGATTCAATTGTTTCACAAATTTCCCGCCTTGGATCATATCTTCGCCAAAGTCCGCAACACCGAGAAAAGTTTATTGCTATGGTAAATTTTGTTTATGATGAAGGCAAGAATACAAGGGCATCAACTCTTCTCACTCATGTAGCTACAAGATGGAATTCAACGTACGAGATGCTGGTTCGGGCCTTGCAATTGAAAGATGCCTACACCCAATTTTGTCTGCCCAAAAGCCTGCAAGCTTATTGACTGACCCCACTTGAGTGGGATAAAGTCCAAATTATGATCAACTTGCTCCATCCACTGTACAAAGCAACCCTCATAATTTGTCAAAGCAAATATCCCACCATTAACCAGGCTTTGCCAATGTATATCTTATTAATAAAACGAATTCAACAGGTATGTCTTTGAAATTGTTTCCTCTGAATTTTTTTTGCTAATGGACTTTGGTTATTAATTTAGGCTTCTCAGCAATATGACGTAGCTCCAATGACACCAGCCATAACAGCAATGACAGAGAAACTCTCAAAATACCTCCAAATCTTACTTAAGAATACTCCAGTAATATGTGCAATGATTCTGGACCCTCGCTTTAAAGTGCAATTCTTTATGGGTCATGAGACCATATTGAGTCAATATGGGACCTCAAGTAGGTTGCTTTCAGATATCTTTGAAGAAATTTCTAGGCATCATTTTGATGCAAATAATTCACCAATCAAACCAATTGATCGGCCAAACGAGGCACTGGAAGTCAACACCAATGTGACCAATGTGCAGGGGTTGTATGACAAGATGTATCCAACCTCTGGCCAAGAGGTAACTACATTGGAGAATGAACTCCAACAATTTTTGGCAGAACCTCTGGAACGCAAAGACACCAATATTCTGGAATTTTGGAAGTCAAGACATGCAATCTTCCCAACTCTCTACACAATGGCTCACAAGTATCTGGCAATACCAGCTTCAAGTGCTCCCCCCAAGAGAGTATTTTCAGGAGGTCGCAAGATCCTTACTTATCAAAGATCAATGCTCTCAAGCATGCATGTTAAACAATTAGCATGTGTTAAAGACTGGGCCCGTAAATTTGGCCCAATTTATTCAGCTTAAAATTTGTTTTGTTTGATTTTCCGTTGGTGTCTTTTACTCACAATGAAATAAATAAGTCTGGCTCTCAATTTTGTTTTTGGGACCCCCAGTGGGATGACCCAATTCCCGTACCCTGTGCCCATCAGTATTCCCGATTTTCTAGCTGAGAATCTGAGTTCCCGTTCCCTGGTTCTGATGGACCTTCCCGCAGGAAAAACGGGGAAAACAGGGATCGGGCGGCACCCTGAATATTACCAATATTCCTCCAAATGATATATTCTGATTGTGAAGTTCCCGGAATGATTGATCCACACATTCAACAGCATGCTTATTTAATCCCATAAAATTAGCTTGTACTTTTAAGTCACTTTCCTCTTGCATCATTCAGGGACCATGAACAAGTTGAATTTCAGTGTAGTGATAGAGGTATTCCTAGAGTTGAGTGTGCAGTATTTCCACCAATCAAAAGTGGAGCCACAATTCCTAAAGCTGAAATAGCCAATGACAATATGTTGGCTCTATCTAGAGATTGTATTAATGCATTTACCAAATATGTTTTTCCTGAACTGCCATGACCATCGATATAGGATAAAACCTGAGTACCAATTTCTTTTTGCTTAATTATGTTGTCAAATTTAATTCTTTTATATTAAGTGAGTGTTTTTTATTATAATTGAATCTTTTGACTGAGTCTGGCTCTTATGTGTTATCGTAAGTGTGAAATCTTAGATCAAATTCATACGTAATATTTATGCCTACATTCTCAAATGATTTCCCACATGTTTTGGGTTCTTCAAGTATGAGAATCAAGCCAAAGCTTCAGGTTTTTGATGTTAAGTTCGTGCTCAATCTTGAAAGCACAGTCAACCAAGAGATTGTTGAGGTGTTTAAAAAATAATTCAGTAGGATTTGAGGGTCGGCTATGAACTAATAATATGACCAAAAAAACATGAAGGGAATGACCCATCATCCATTTTGCTGCTTCTTTTAAGCATTAATGGTAATAAATGTCATTGAGTAATAAGTTGAATGCTTCAGGGGGATCTTGGAATGTTCTGTATACTATATTATCAATGGTACGCAAATCACAGAAGGATGCTTGTCCTCTACGGTAGTTCAGGAATAAGAAAAGATAATACCATTCTTCTTCTGTTGGTCTTGCAAAGTAAATGCGCCCTATGGAACCTTCAGAATTTTCGTGGACTTTCCATTCTTTTGTAGCAGATTTCCGGGAAAAATAATTGGGGATTTCGTGATATAATAAATGTCTTGCCCGTTTTCTTAGAACAATTGCATCTAAACGATTTAAGCAAAAGAAATTGTTTAGAGCTGTAAAGCCAGCGTAGCCCAATTGGATTTTTTTTCTCTGCTCCTTTTCCTGTTAGAAAATATATCTTTTGTTGGTTTTATAAATGTAGTGAGAGGGGCTGGATACTGGGATCTCTATCAGATATCACATATTGAAAGAGTCGCTAACAAGCAGGAAAAGGTTTAGTTTTCTTATTATGGGTCATTGGAAATATATTTTGCTAGCCTTCTGATGGTCCAACATATTTCCCATTGACATACACTTTTATTTTGTTGTCTTGATTCAACATTTATTGAAAGCCTATTCTCACCTTTATAAATATATCTATACAAATCATTTAGAGCTTTGATCCCATATGGTATTTTGATGTTTATGTGGAAGTCATATCGGAGGCTTAAGTATTTGTTATAAGTTACAACATTACAATTTGTGAACATGTGGTCACAGACTACAATGGATGGTCCCTCTCTTCATTGGTATGCAGGGTATGGATCCTCTCGTCATGACATGATTTATTGATAAGGTTATGGAAAGTTATATTTACAACCATGTGGTCCCCAAAACCTCTAAAGTTTATTGCACAGACCATGCAACATGTTTGTCTTGACTAATTTGAATAATTGTGACTTGGTGTGGGGGTTGGGTAATTCTTCACACACTGAGGTATTTATGTGCTCTGTTGTACGTTGTATTGATGTTCTGTCCATAATTAAGATACTGTGTGCATGAGGTAATCCTCGCTTTAGAAAGTAGATGGTGTATACATAGCCTTTAATTGCTCCAAGTCTTCTATTGTTCACCAAACAATACATAAGTCTTGACAAATTTAAGCGAAATACTAGGGTCACTATGTCCCGCCTGTCAATTTAATTTCCATCATGCTTTGAATAATCGAAAATCTCGGGCCATTTGAGGTTGGAAGTGAAGGTAATAATCTCCTTGTATAGTTGTACCATTGCTCCTGGCCCTCCGGTGAAAGTGGAGGGAAGGACAATTCTTTTTCCCATAATATCACCCTGCCCATCAATTTATTTGACTACAACTTTGTATAAGTTGACTTTGATTTCTTGTTGATGCAATCTGATCCAATTAATTTGTTTTTTTTAATACATATTTAAAATTCTACTACAAATTCTTGCAATAATCGCCTACGTCTTAAAGGTAATGTTATGATCTTGGACCAATCAAAAAGGAGATGAGCATACCACTGGGATTGTGAATATTTATTCCATCTTTCTGTAATGTAAATTTTATTTTATCCATGGTATCAGAATCATCTGGTATTTGAGATAGTCATAACTTATGGTTTTCGGACAATATCATACATGTTGGGTTCCAGTGTTGTTCCCCATAGGGCAAAAAATCGGGTATCTAAGGACCAGGTAGCCCAAATGCCTGTTGCTAATCCTCTGTATTTTGCCACTTGAGCGGTGTAGTATGATATTACTTTGAGGAATTTTCTTTTCAGAACTATCCTGCAGCAATATTTCGATCTGTGACACAGTGGGCTAGTTGTAAGTATTCTTGTTTAGTTTTCTACCTTTAAATGCTGTCAGTATTAATGTTGCTGATGGTTGATCTTTTAGGAAATATTGGGCATAGAGATAGTCTCTGGATGAAGGATTATTAGGACTTAAAAATTGTTTCCATTTGAGGATAGTTGAGCTCTGGGCTCTTTCATTCATGGATTATTTCCTGAGCTCAACTTCTTCATTGTAATTGTTTCCACTAACAAAAATTTGTGCAAATCTTGGCACAACAGGATTATTAGGGAAAAATGATCCAATTAGGTGATGGAGTTTCCCACCAATACGGAAACAATAAACTCCACCCCCTTGAACAGTTCTATCCAAGTTGACTCCGAGGGATGGAAAAGAGAAACCGTTGTTGTAAGTTCTAATAGTTTTCCTTAATAAAGAAAGCCTATAATGTAAATGTTGCTATAGGTGTATTGGTTATATTGATCCATGTACATTGAGCTCACATGGGGTATGGTTAAAATACATCTCTCATAAGAATGGATCAAGTTTTTCTATTGCGGTTCTGGCTAGGATGGGTGGAAATGTAACACTACCTCTTTGACAAAAATCTGAGAACTTTATTTTTTTTTCTATTTAGAATATCAATGAATGAAAGTTTTCTTCGCCAGTGTAATGCTCTACAATTGCAACATGTGTTTTTGCATGATTCTAATTGGTGGGGGAACTGCCCACAGAAACTTTTAAAGAGTGCTGGCTGGTTATTCTCTGTGATATGGTTACTCACAAGCCCTGGGTCAGAAAAACTGAATGATATATTTACAGTATTTGTGTGGTTGTTTTTGGGTCAATGATAGTCAGTTATTAGTGTTGGATTGTGTGAAATAGTAATGGATTATTGTGGGTGAGGAACACCTTTAATTGAAATTTATTTTTTATTGTTGAGTTGGAAGTTGATTTTGTTGAGTGAGGTTTGAATGTAAAGGTTTTAATCATCAGTTTGGGTCATTTGATGGTATAATAAAAATGACAGCTATTTTGCAAGGAGGAATCTGGACTAGATTTTGGTATTGTATAGGATTCAGGTCTATCTGTCTAATACATGGAATTTATCGTGAGGAACCTGTCCCTGCGATCAGTGGAATTAGTTACTGTTCTTTAAAATATATACATTCTAAGAAATCAATTTGTATTTTTTATACTATATTATATTATATAGAGTTATGCAGTTATTCAAATTATCTGTGAAATATTTTGCATTTTTTGTGTATATTTTATTTATTTATTTTTACAACAGTTTAAAATTTATGTTTGGTTGTTTATATAGCAACTAAAATATCATTAACATATTGGTGAACAGCTGACAAATGATATCTTTACCTTAAAGGTTGGTGATATAAAATTTTGGGGGTGTGTAGGTTGTGGATGAAGCTACAGAATCTGTGTGCATGTTTAAATAAATATATACCTCTCTCACATGATCAAGCATATTTCTCTGCTCTCCAGTTGTAAACAATACATTTAGTGATAGGCTACTTTGCAACAGGAGTATGTTGTTATTATTTCTTTATCATGTTTGTTTCTTAACTCAGTCATTGGTTTCCAGTTTCGTTTTTGGGAAGGTTTTGGCTAACTATAACTTTTTCTGTGGTTTATATTCTATGATAGAAACACACTGTTCTAATTTACAAATTGGACATGTAAGGCTTGGAGTTTGATCTCTGTTGTTAATATTATTTCAATAATATATTCATCTGTTGTGTTATTGTTGCTGATGGTGATGTGACAGTTTTATCTAGTTTTTGTCTGCATCAAGTTTTGTTTTTTTGCTGTATGTTTTTATGTAGGGTATGTCATTTGGTTTGATTTCTCCCTCCTCACCCTCTTGTGCTCTGTTATTGGAATGGTTTCCATAGCTAGAATTTGTGGAATGCAGTTTGAATATGCTCTGATTACATGTGATCTGTATGTTATCATTCATTTGTTGGCCAGTGTGTGAAATTACTGAGTTGTGACTGTGCCTACCACTGCATCTAAGGCTTTCAATCAGTTGGGTAGTAGGTAATAATGGTGATTCTTGTGCTTTGCTGCTTGGTCCTTATATAATAGGTGAAGCCGTTGATAGCTCATTGTAATCAGGTATTTCAAGGCTGAAATATATATTTGAAATGCACAATTAGTTTTCCTTATGCTTATGTGACTGGCTCACATGATTTTTCCACATCCTGACCTCTCTGCATTTGAATGATTGCTCTGCTTTTGATGGATAGGAATAGCACCAGTTATTACTTCAAAATTATGTTCCCAAGTTCATCATTATCAGTTTTTGTCAGGATCAAAAATATGAGTAATTAAAACTCGACCTGAATGACCCATGTTCCTTCTTTGGCATCCCAATCAACAAGTATGCTGGTGATTGTTAGTGTTCAGCCAACCTGAAAAGGTGATTACATATTACCTGGTAAATTTTTCTTCTTGAGGATTTATTTCACATCAAAGGTCATGTATGTGTAATACTGTGATTTCAAAGACAAATTTTGGTTGGTGATAATTTCTTTCTCCTTTAATTTATTAATATCATTAACAAGGGTTGGTTCTCCTTACATTGTTTTAATAATCATTTTGATGCACCATACAGAATTAGGCTTTATTAGTGGAATAAGCTTTGGTTGTAATGGGCTCACTTTTGGATGTGACAAATCCCAGGCTTGTAATTGCTAACTTTCCAATGGGATCAAAGTTGAACTTTTGGGCCTCCCAAGGTCAAGGGCTAGGATGCAATTGTAAAAGCTCATTTATTTGTTTCCAGTGGGGTGTTTAACCATTCAAAGTGTAGAAAGATACATGCGTTGTGGCTGTAGTGCATTTGATAGGCATGTGCTTGCTGAGAGTTTGACCTTGACTTCTCTGCGTTTGGTATACAATTCACCAGGTATTGCGAGAGCGGTGTTTCAGCTGAATATGCTTTACATGGATTCATGTGGTAGAATGGATTGCAAGGCTTCAAGCACTTAAAAAATTGCATGCACCACAATCTGTGCACTGTTCTTGTGTTTCTGGAGTGGTTGGCCATGGTTATCTTTATTATGGTGATAAAAGCTGATTTTCAATATGAACACCTCATTTTTTTCTGTTATGCTTTTATGTATGCGGATTGTGTATGGACCCCACATTGCAGCTGGATTTGTTAGGAGTATGTTGAAGTAGGCAAATAGAAAGTTGGTTGATTGATTTTAATGTGATGCGAATGGCTTGGGTATTATATCTTAACATTATGATAGAGTGAAAATATATTGCATGGGTGAATTGTTTATAATAGACTGGGATGGCTTGGGTACACAATGGCTACAATGAATGTTTTTGCCTGGAAAATATTAGTCAAGGTTGCAAAACATACTTCTTATCCAGAAATCCTTACATGGGCATTGGAAACACTATGTCAGTTGGTTATTTGCTTTGATGAGAGAGAAATCAACAGCTTACATGAGATGGGTTTTTTCTTGGTGTTGAGCAGACAGTTTTCTGATAACATAATTTCAGGTGGTTGTGAAGGTCATTTTGAGAACTTCTTTGATTTGGGATGACATAAGGATGTACCTTGAAGCTGAAATTATTGGTAAGTCTGTTTTGAATTTCAGAATTTTCCAATAACCATGGGTGCTAAGTTGTAATAGCTTCCCCTCTTAATAATACTGAGTAGTCAGTGTACTGAAAATTACAAGATAACATAAGATTTGTGGTTTCAAAAGATAGAGAAGACTTATAAGTAGACTCTAAATCAAACTACCAATAACACTAAAATCAAAAATATAATTGTTTATAAAATAAAGCCTAATACTTTACGTTATAATACTCATAATCATTTTCTTAATACTAATGATGAGACTAATATATTTAATACTAAGAATAACTCTTCAATAAGGTTTGATACTATGTTTTTTTTTGTTTTTTTATCACTACTGATTTTTTTTAATAATACTAAGCTACTGAGGTTTATACTATGGCAATTGGCTATACTACTATTCTTCACTAATACTAAGCTACTGAGCTTTTCCCTATGGTTATAATACTATTCTTACCTAATAGTAAGCTACTGAGCAAGGCTACTGAGCTTTTCACTACAGCTATACTACTATTCTTCAACAGTACAGAGCAACTGAGCAAGACTAGTGTGCTTTTCACTATGGTTATGTTACTATTCTTCAACAATACTAAGCTAGTGAGAAAGGCTACTGAGCTTTTCACGACTGAAACACTACTACTCCTCTAAATATCCTGCTAGCTCAGGGATCATCATGATCCTCAATCATAGGAAGTTGTTCAATTTTTCTTGGAAAAGACGCAGAGAAGACCTCTATTTATACCCTTTGGGCCTTCATAGAGCTTCTCAATTAAGAAGACTTCCAAATTCATGGTTGACATGTTTTAGCTGTTGAGACATGAAGTATTGGTTTAGCAATGTGTTTTCTGAAAAGTTTTTCTGATCAAAAACATGTAATGTAATTGAGATGCTTTGGCTGGTGAGATTATTTTCTGCCAAGAATGGGGAGAAAATACAGCTTCTGGAAATTGAAATTTGTTCTAGTCATATGATATCTTTGACAAAACCTAGCTGGTGAGATTTTTCTGGGAAATTGAGAAATTGGTGAAAAAAAATAATCTGCTATGAAGTGCACTGCAATTAGATTAGAACAAAATGGGGAAATTGGCATTTTCTATTTTAATTGAAATTCTTCTGGTTGAATTTCGATTTTCTTAGTTAGGCCCTAGGACATTTTTACAGTTTAATTTACCTAGTTCCAGAGTTCTAAAATTTGATTTCCATCTCTAACATTAATCCCTAATTCCTATTTCCATCACCAAAGTTATTCCCTAATTCCTATTTCCATTTCTGGAGTCATTCATTAATTCATATTTACATATCCAGAGTTATTCCCTAATTTGTATTTACATCTCTCAAGTTATTCCCCAATTCCTATTTCCATATCTGGAGCTATTTTATATCTTTGTAGCCATAATTCTTTTTCTGGAATTATTCCATAATATCTTCCATAATTGTTAAATATTTTACAGGGGCTTTTAGGGAAAACACGAGTGGCCTGGCACTCAGTAATCAAGGATATCACTTGGACGACTCCAAAGATTGAAGAAGATAACATAAAAGAATAAAATGTATCTAAGAAAATATTAAAGTAAAAGATGAGATGCAATAAGAGAAAAGGAATCCAAATGGCAAGAGAGCCAATCAAGTAAGTCCTTAATCACTGTTTCAACCTGATATAACAAGCAATGGAATTAGTAAGCATATGACCACCAAGTATCCACTGACAGGTGAAGAAAGAAAGAAAGGTGCAAATGACTGACTTAAGAATATCAGTATTCACTATTAAGAAGGAAGAAAATAAAGATAGAAATAAATAAAATTATATTAATTTACTGGAGTAAAAACCCCCCAGGGTTGAAAGAGAGGCAGGTATATATGACTGGGTGAGAGATTCACTGCTTCAAGCTGACAGATGGTCTGTATTGAATAATTGAAGCTGTATTAATTTATTGATGAAGTGTATAACTTTGCAAATTGGGGAATAAACTGAGTTCAATGATCTGCCCAGAGTGTATGGTTGAAATAAAGGCATTTATGAAACAATGCTGTATGGAAATGAATGTGGTTGTCAAGGTGAATTGATGGAGCATTTACACTTGACAAATTGCTTGGACTTCCCTCTTGAATATCCCTTGCAAACAACCTTCAGGTATTCCCTTGGAGTAATGCTGCATAATTGAAAAAAACCATGACTTCTTGATGGCGTGCTTGGTATTTGAGAGTAACACTTGCACTTGAATCTTGATAGATCCTCCGGATGATTTGATTGCTTGATATGATGAGATGTTGAAATAACCTTCTAATATTGGAACCATTGAATTTCTGTTGAAAAAAGGTGCATAATGGTGTATAACACCATTTATGGCAATCTTGGTTATTGAAGATGAAAAGTTGCCAAAGGTCTTTTGGATCAATATCAGGAGGAAAGAGAGAAAAAGGAGTTTGGGTGGCTCCAGGACTTGCCTAGGCGTTTTTGCCAAAACAAGTACCAAGGGCTTTGAAACTGTATTTGCGCAAAGTGCAAAAAAAATATACAAATCTTGCAATTGAGCCCCAAATAGCCTGATATGGTCATTTGGGCATATTTCCCATATTAAAAGGAAATATGGCATAAAATTTCTGAATGCACAAAACTGTATCTAAAGCCCAAAGAAACAATACAAGATTCTGCACTGTATTTTCCCTATTGAATGGTAAATGCCCAACAGTGCCCAAAGGCAGAGAAAGGCCATGAATGGCATGATAATGGTGAAAGGGCCTGGGTGGCCCCCAGATTATGAAATGGCCATAAAGGCCCAAAATGTGAAAGTGGCCAATTTGCCCAAGAAAAATGGATATTCCTGAATTTCCATAAACGAGATATAGCATTGATTGGCCATACAATTGTAGAAAGGTTTGACTATGAAACAATAAGTAAATATTCCCAATATTCTATTTATTGTCCTATGAATGTACCTATGAAATCAAAGAATAAGAATAAAAATAACTATAATAATAAAGAATTATCATTATTATGGCAAAAAATATTTAGAAAAAAATATAATAATATAAATGATATTAAAAAAATTTAATGTGATAAAAATATATATATTAATATATAATAATGAATATAAATATGGCACTTTATTATTGCTACAAACAAATTATAAAGGCGTAAAATCTTTTTTTCCAATAATAAAAAACAATTTATAACAATAATATTACTAATATTAAGGTTATATATTAATCTAAATACTATATATATTAATAAAAGAATTATTAAAGTAATAATAAAGAGAAAATTATTATAAAAGATAAAAATAACCTACTTTCAAAAATTAATTTAAAATATTTGGATAGATTTACCCCTAAAAAGGTAAATGAAACTTATTTAAATTTTATTTACAATAAAAAATAGAAGAAATTACAAATATTCTCAATTTTACATGAATTTGGATATTTTAGAGAGAAAGCTGACAAAAACAAATTAGAATGGAGTTAATCCCATTTATATGAATGATTATAATGAAGATGAACTTTAGTACTTGAATATATAACAGTTTTATATAAAAAGAATAAAGCTTTTACCTTTGGTTTTAATAATTTAATGTTTATGTTGTTTCGTTGGGGGAAATAGATGTAAAAAGAGCTCTATATATAGCAAAATCCTCCCTCCTGAAGTCCAGGAGGCTTCAAATAGAGGTGTACTGATGGTATCCACCGTAAGGGATCAGTACTTTAAGGTTTAGTGATGATTACCTCATAATTAAACCATTGTATCTCATTTTTACACAATTATTTAGAGCTATCACTGTAACTCTGTGTCTGCTAACATCATAGACTTGGAAAAAAGATTGAGCTTTGTTAAGTTTATTTGTCTTTAATCATAGCAAACTATTATTCATAACTTTTATCACTTATATAACTGTTAAACATGAAGATTACAGTGAGTGATCATGAATGATCAACTTTGAGCTTAAACTTTGGTCATTAATAACTTTGGAGGTCTATTCCCTACAGCCATGCAGAGAGTAAATTCTGATAGCTTTGAATGTAATTAATAAAGTGCAAAGAGAATTTCATAATATTATCAAAACTCTATTTTTGATGATTTTTTGGGTAACTCATCTTTTCTGTATAAATTTACAATTTTAAAATTCATGCCATGATCTCAAGTCATTATACATTGAATATGATGATAAAAATCACATAATTCTTCACATATGACATAGTAAAGCCTGAATATCCACTTTGTTTTAAGCTTAGACGACTTTCACAACAAAGTGGTCAACAGCTATAACAATTTTGTTCAATAAACCCTTACAAGTCATACCCTTCCTTATAGGTTGTCAAATAAAGTTCATATCTGTACTTTTACAGTAATAAAATGGTAAATTTATTTTTGGTTCAACTCTCTATCATGTATATTTAAAGAGATATCAGCTAAAAACCATGAATATATGAATTGATGATAAAAGTGCATATTTTCAGGTCATTTCCTTAATTATTGACTTTGAAAATATGACATGAAACTGTTATAGGTGTAGTTCCTCATGAGGAATCTAATTATGCATTTTATTCCACATTTTTTCCCTTGGTATCTGAGATAAGCAAGAATTTATGCCTTTTTATGGAATTTTTACTTATTACACAGTAAGTCTTGTCTTTAAAGACATGACATAAAAATATTATATGTCTAGTTTACCATTGTTAATCTAATAATATGATTAATTGCACATGTTTATTCATTACAGTCTGGGGTAATCAGGAATTTATGCCTATTTATGGGATGTTTACTTATTTGAAGATAATAATTAGAATTCTTATTATTAGAATATTTATTGTAAATATATTTTGTCACCTTTTGGGATATTGAGTCATATCTCAAAGGCTCACATTCCATACCATCAAAAAATATTGTATCAAAATCTGATATAGTTAATGAGGGTATCATCCACTGTCCTACCACTTCATTAGACTTTATTAGTCATGAAGCTCAATAATGCTTAATATTTCTATTCTTTAGTTCTTCTTTGATGTCTGAACCTTCTTAATAGCTTCTCAGAACTAGTAATATATTTCTCTAGTAGCCATTCATCTTCTTGAGCTGGGTTTCTATACCTCACAACGTATTCCCTTTATTTTTTGTTTCTTGTCTTACTTTCTTTGAGGACTTTTACAATTCTCCTTTCTTCTCCTTCTTCTAGAGGAAGAAATTTCAAGTGGTGGTTTATCTCTTAGGGGCAATAAGTCTTTATCACTTGAGCTGTAAGTTTTTATTAGGCTTACAGGGAAAGCTGGGTGTTTTTTCCTCAATTCCCCTGTAAATTTGAGTTGCACAGCATTAGGGCCATGTAGTGCTCTTAGCATAAAGGGTCCTCCCAAGGAAGCTTTCAATTTATTTGGGCCTTTGATTTTGTCAAAGCTTAGAGTTGATAATAAGACCAAGTCCCCTACATTAAAATCACACTTGTTATGACTTTTATCCCATCTTTCTTTTGCATATTCAAAAGAATCATGCATACATCTGTTGGAATAATGTCTTGGTTTTTCAAGGATAATCTTTCAACTTCTTGCTTTTGAATGTACATTAACTAGGTACTTTTTGACAGTATAATAAGGAATTGTTGGATTGAAACCTTTTCTAGAATTTCTGGTGTTTTTTCAGTTGAAGATTGGATTGATGTCTTTTATTCCAGTTCATGGGCTGGCATTAAGGTACGCCAATAATGGGTAAACCCATCAGAGTCTTTTAATTCTAGGCCATAAGCACAGAATCTGTTGATCATGTCTTTTAAATATTTTATCATTCTTTCTGATAAACCATCTTCTTGAGGGTGTTAAGCTGTTGAGAATGATAGTTTTTTCCAAAAAAAGTTATGGACGTTTGCCCATAATGCTGAAGTGGATTTTGGATCTCTATCACTTATTATGTTTTGGACTAAGCCAGTATGACTAATGACTCTATTCCATATCATTATTGTGAGCCTTGAGGTATATTTTACGTACCCAAATAGGCCACAATTATCTTAAAAACAAATTTTGAATTATGCATAACTCATAAGTCATGCATATATCCAAAATTCATCATTTTTGATTTCAGAAAAGATGAATAACTTTTTATTGAGTAAGTAAATCCATGGATTTAAGACCAGATTTGGATTCTACACAGAAATTCACATAGGGTAGCTCCATAGAGTGAATAAGCTCAAATCAACTCTTTGAGGTGGTAAAATGGAAAATACTTCAATACCACATAAAAGATCAGTGAAAATTTTTGTTCTTCTTAATTTCACGCCAAAATAATGGGAATGTGAGAAATCCCATGTTACATATACACTAAGAATAGTGTTATGCATGTTGTGAGCACTTAATATCATGGTATTATTACATGGACTTTTGGTACACCCATAGTGGATATCCCACTGAGCTTAAATTTCTATTTTGACGTGAAAACTAGGCAAGGGGGACAAAAGACATCAAAGAGAGCCAGGGTACCCAACTTCTGAGGCCTCAGAGGCGCCGAAAGCTCCAAAGCTTGGATCCATGGTTGATCTTGGCCTAATTTGTAAACTAAAACCTTTTGGGAACTTGGTAACCATGTTACAACTACAGTAAAACTTGGGAAAATAGCAAATAACCTGCTATTTTGACGTGCCAAGGAGGTAAAAAGCTACTTAGACTTCTGTAACCATGTCAATTCTTAATGATTTTCCTTTGAAAAACCCCAAAAGAGTAATTAAAACCCTTTTTGGACTTTTATCCATTTATTTACCCCATAGCAACCAGTGAAACACTGATATTTGCAATTCTACATAGAAATGAGGTAAGGACTTCAAAAATTCATTAAAAATACAATTCTTAATGAATATTTCTGAATCTTTTGGGACTAATGGAAAACTGTATTATCTATGGTACAACCAAAAATAATCACAGTTTTACTAGTAAAATTAAAAGTTTTACTTACAGTCCATTTTTGACTATTCTATGTGAAACACTGAAACTTCAAAAATTCACAGTAATTACAACCTGTGATGAAATTGGCAATAACATTGATAACTTTGAGAGATCAATGATTATTTTGGAATAAATGAAGATTTACAGATGTTACTCCTTTTATTCTTAACCATATTGGGGTTGGTAGTCATGTAAAAGCATCAATGAAGTAATTATGATAATCCCACGTGACAACAGATGATGCAATCAATAATCCAAAAAGGTTTATTGTTTTCTCACTCAATGGTTTTTCAGTTTTCTCCATGGCATGCCTCTGTGAGCTGTTGTTGACTTAAAAAGAGGCCTCCTCTTGCTGTTTTTTCCAATCATCAACTTATTATCATTTAAATCATTATTACCAACAAGTAAGTATTAGTTATAGCTATTCTTAAGTGTTTTAAATCTTTCAGAATCAATCAGAAAGACGTGAAATCATAGAATCCAACTATATCTTGTTGTAATACTGTTATAAATCCATTTTGATCCTTAAAATCCACAATTCCATGTCAAATCTCTCCATCTTATCTTTCAATAAGTTCTTTGGAATATTAGTGAGTGATTTATTTTTAATTCTTAAAGTTTTTCTCTAAAATTAGTTTTCTTCAAGAATTATCATTATAATTATTCTTGCAAAAAATAATTATATATTAAAATAATTTTATTATTTTAATAAAAGAAGTTTTATTATCAAAATCTTCTTGTAATTGATTCTTGTAGACAATTACTTACTCACTGTTAAAATCACTAGCAGTGCTTAACACGTGAAAGAAATAATTCTTTAATTATTTAATTGTGGTTATAATAATATTTTATTATTATATTTCATAAGAACAGACATGGTACTGTTGATTCATAGTGATATTATCATCAGTTTCATAGTCACATCTTAAAATTATGGCTGTGTCCATAGCTGTGTAATCTCAATGACATGGTACAAAAATTGGGGTTTTGCTATACCTGTCAACTGATACTAGGAATGCATTAGAACTCCTGTCTCCTCCTGGAGGTAATTCTGTTACCCAATCCATGTGAACTATTTAACATGGGGATTTTGGACCTTGGATTTGAATAATCATTCCAAACATCTTGCCTGTGGCTCTGTTTGCTTTTTGACATCTGTCACAAGCTTCACAATACTGTGAAACATCCTCTCTTCAATTTGGCCACCAAGAGCAGGTTTTCACTCTCTCTAGTGTCGTATCTTCTGAGAGATGTCCAGATACAAAAATATCATGGGATTAATGTAGTATAGTGTTTATCAGAGCCCTATCTGTCATGGTTATAACACATGTGTGTTTGGTTCTATGATAAAGAATTCCATCAAGAAGGTAAAATCTTCCTTCATCATATGCCTTTTTCCAGACTTCATCTAGCTTAGAGGATAATGAGGGGTCTTTGCAATATTACATCCACAGTTGGCATAAGATATTACAATTCTTGTCTATCTTGTAGCTTTCTTTAACTTGGTGCAAAACGCTCTGTGCCAATAAGTGTAACACATATGCCTCCTATATAATATTCTTCCTGTGGTACCCATACTGGGTTTTCAGGTGCATATGCTAAAGCCCATCTGCTAAGACCATCTTCATTTTGATAAATATTTCCAGATTTATGAGCTAGAGTCATATTTACTCTATATTATTGGATAGCAATCTTCCATCTTATCATATTTCAATTTGGTGTATTGATTTCCAATAAAGGCTTCACAGCATTACAGTCTATGATAACATGAAACACTGTTCCATCCAAATATTATTGTAGTTTTTGTAGAGCCCAGAATAAGAAAAGACATTCAATTTGGCTTGCTCTATATCTTGCTTCTGTTCGCTTAATTTGCCTTGAAATGAAGCAAATTGGCCCTTCAACAGGTTTATCATTGATGATTTGTGTCTGATGTAGTGCAACACCTAGTCCTTCTCTTCAAGAACCAATGTACAGTTTGAAAGGTATTTTTCAATATGACATTAGAAGAAATTGGGCATTTGTTAGGGAATTCTTCAATTCCTCATATGATTCAACTCTTTCTTTGGTCATTTCATAGACTTTCTGTTGGTCAGAGAGCTTATACACAGATTTGGCAATTTTTGCAAAGCATTTTATGTGCTTTCTGTAATATCCAGAAAATCTTAGAAATGGCTTCATTTCTTTCTTGGATTGGGGAATTTGCTTCAGTAGTATATCTGCTAGTTTTTTATTGTATATGCCCAAAATTGATCTAGATAAAACAGGTCCCAGGGCTTGTAGTTCACTATATGAAAAGTGAAATTTCTTGAAGGAAATTTTCATGTTTAATTGGACTATCTTTTGTAATACTCTTTCCAGTCTTTTTAAGTGATTTTCCCAGGTTTCTGAGAAAACTATGATATAATCAGTATAGAGTATTACCATTATTCTGATAATTCTTCAGGAAATATGCTATTAATCATTCTTTGATAGTGGGAAGGTGCATTTTCTATACCAAACGGAATCCTTAGATATTCATATATTCCACAATGAACTATTATCCTGAGTCAATGCATAGCTATTTGAAAAGTTTGGTTTTTACTATTCAAAAAATTTGTCTTCAAATTTGAATTTTTGAACCAAAAAATGAAAACCCAAAAATGTGAATAAAAAATTTTCAAAAAAGGATCCATTTGAATTTTTCAACCTCCAAATTAAAATTTGAAACAAAAATCTCGAATTTTGGTTTAAAAAATGATTTATGAATATAATTCATTAATCAAAAGAAGTGAAAACTGCTATTTATGGCATCAACCACAGAATACCCATGCCATAAATAGTATTAAAAATATATTTATGGCATCCCCAATGGCACAAATAATTCCATTTATCCCATTTATCAAACCAACAATGCCATGAATTGGGCTTTTGCCAACCTAGGTATTTTTTAGCTAAACTTTAATTAGAAAACAAACCTGATTTTTATTACTAAATAATTACATTATTTTACCAATTTATGGCAAATCCACATATGGGCATACATGTTTTTGCCAAATTACTTCCATTAGTTTACCAATAACCCAGATTAATTATGAGTATTTATAGCTTCTTGGAGTTAATTGAAATGAATTTAAATAAATTTAAGGTAATTGAAACTGATTGAAATCAATGAAGCTTGATAACCATTATTTGAAGCTAATTGAAGTCAACAAAATTGATGAGCATTAGTTGAAACTAGTAAGAATTGATTAGAATTGTTTAAAATCTAAAATGAATTACACTAATTTCAAAAAACTTCAAATAAAGAGAACTTTACAGAAATTATTGAAAGCTAATTGAAAATAATGAAAAGGATGAGAAGTACTTAAATTGGTGAAAATTGAAGAAAACTGCCAAAAATTAATGACAATTAATTAAAATTAATTAGAATTTATTGAAATTAATTAAAATTAATTAAAATTAATTAAAATTAATTAAAATTAATTAAAATTAATTAAAATTAATTAAAATTAATTAAAATTAATTAAAATTAATTAAAATTAATTAAAATTAATTAAAATTAATTAAAATTAATTAAAATTAATTAAAATTAATTAAAATTAATTAAAATTAATTAAAATTAATTAAAATTAATTAAAATTAATTAAAATTAATTAAAATTAATTAAAATTAATTAAAATTAATTAAAATTAATTAAAATTAATTAAAATTAATTAAAATTAATTAAAATTAATTAAAATTAATTAAAGATAATTAAAATTAATTAAAATTAATTAAAATTAATGAAAATTAATTAAAATTAATTAAAATTAATTAAAATTAATTAAAATTAATTAAAATTAATTAAAATTAATTAAAATTAATTAAAATTAATTAAAATTAATTAAAATTAATTAAAATTAATTAAAATTAATTAAAATTAATAAAAATTAATTAGAATTAATTAAAATTAATTAAAATTAATTAAAATTAATGAAAATTAATTAAAATTAATTAAAATTAATTAAAATTAATTAAAATTAATTAAAATTAATTAAAATTAATTAAAATTAATTAAAATTAATTAAAATTAATTAAAATTAATTAAAATTAATTAAAATTAATTAAAATTAATTAAAATTAATTAAAATTAATTAAAATTAATTAAAATTAATTAAAATTAATTAAAATTAATTAAAATTAATTAAAATTAATTAAAATTAATTAAAATTAATTAAAATTAATTAAAATTAATTAAAATTAATTAAAATTAATTAAAATTAATTAAAATTAATTAAAATTAATTAAAATTAATTAAAATTAATTAAAATTAATTAAAATTAATTAAAATTAATTAAAATTAATTAAAATTAATTAAAATTAATTAAAATTAATTAAAATTAATTAAAATTAATTAAAATTAATTAAAATTAATTAAAACTAATTAAAATTAATTAAAATTAATTAAAATTAATTAAAATTAATTAAAATTAATTAAAACTAATTAAAATTAATTAAAATTAATTAAAATTAATTAAAATTAATTAAAATTAATTAAAATTAATTAAAATTAATTAAAATTAATTAAAATTAATTAAAATTAATTAAAATTAATTAAAATTAATTAAAATTAATTAAAATTAATTAAAATTAATTAAAATTAATTAAAATCAATTAAAGATAATTAAAATTAATTAAAATTAATTAAAATTAATGAAAATTAATTAAAATTAATTAAAACTAATTCAAATTAATTAAAATTAATTAAAATTAATTAAAATTAATTCAAATTAATTAAAATTAATTAAAATTAATTAAAATTAATTCAAATTAATTAAAATTAATTAAAATTAATTAAAATTAATTAAAATTAATTAAAATTAATTAAAATTAATTAAAATTAATTAAAATTAATTAAAATTAATTAAAATTAATTAAAATTAATTAAAATTAATTAAAATTAATTAAAATTAATTAAAATTAATTAAAATTAATTAAAATTAATTAAAATTAATTGAAATTAATTAAAATTAATTAAAATTAATTAAAATTAATTAAAATTAATTAAAATTAATTAAAATTAATTAAAATTAATTAAAATTAATTAAAATTAATTCAAATTAATTAAAATTAATTAAAATTAATTAAAATTAATTAAAATTAATTAAAATTAATTAAAATTAATTAAAATTAATTAAAATTAATTAAAATTAATTAAAATTAATTAAAATTAATTAAAATTAATTAAAATTAATTAAAATTAATTAAAATTAATTAAAATTAATTAAAATTAATTAAAATTAATTAAAATTAATTAAAATTAATTAAAATTAATTAAAATTAATTAAAATTAATTAAAATTAATTAAAATTAATTAAAATTAATTAAAATTAATTAAAATTAATTAAAATTAATTAAAATTAATTAAAATTAATTAAAATTAATTAAAATTAATTAAAATTAATTAAAATTAATTAAAATTAATTAAAATTAATTAAAATTAATTAAAATTAATTAAAATTAATTAAAATTAATTAAAATTAATTAAAATTAATTAAAATTAATTAAAATTAATTAAAATTAATTAAAATTAATTAAAATTAATTAAAATTAATTAAAATTAATTAAAATTAATTAAAATTAATTAAAATTAATTAAAATTAATTAAAATTAATTAAAATTAATTAAAATTAATTAAAATTAATTAAAATTAATTAAAATTAATTAAAATTAATTAAAATTAATTAAAATTAATTAAAATTAATTAAAATTAATTAAAATTAATTAAAATTAATTAAAATTAATTAAAATTAATTAAAATTAATTAAAATTAATTAAAATTAATTAAAATTAATTAAAATTAATTAAAATTAATTAAAATTAATTAAAATTAATTAAAATTAATTAAAATTAATTAAAATTAATTAAAATTAATTAAAATTAATTAAAATTAATTAAAATTAATTAAAATTAATTAAAATTAATTAAAATTAATTAAAATTAATTAAAATTAATTAAAATTAATTAAAATTAATTAAAATTAATTAAAATTAATTAAAATTAATTAAAATTAATTAAAATTAATTAAAATTAATTAAAATTAATTAAAATTAATTAAAATTAATTAAAATTAATTAAAATTAATTAAAATTAATTAAAATTAATTAAAATTAATTAAAATTAATTAAAATTAATTAAAATTAATTAAAATTAATTAAAATTAATTAAAATTAATTAAAATTAATTCAAATTAATTAAAATTAATTAAAATTAATTAAAATTAATTAAAATTAATTAAAATTAATTAAAATTAATTCAAATTAATTAAAATTAATTAAAATTAATTAAAATTAATTAAAATTAATTAAAATTAATTAAAATTAATTAAAATTAATTAAAATTAATTAAAATTAATTAAAATTAATTAAAATTAATTAAAACTAATTAAAATTAATTAAAATTAATTAAAATTAATTAAAATTAATTAAAATTAATTAAAATTAATTAAAATTAATTAAAATTAATTAAAATTAATTAAAATTAATTAAAATTAATTAAAATTAATTAAAATTAATTAAAATTAATTAAAATTAATTAAAATTAATTAAAATTAATTAAAATTAATTAAAATTAATTAAAATTAATTAAAATTAATTAAAATTAATTAAAATTAATTAAAATTAATTAAAATTAATTAAAATTAATTAAAATTAATTAAAATTAATTAAAATTAATTAAAATTATTTAAAATTAATTAAAATTAATTAAAATTAATTAAAATTAATTAAAATTAATTAAAATTAATTAAATTAATTAAATTAATTAAAATTAATTAAAATTAATTAAAATTAATTGAAATTAATTAAAATTAATTAACATTAATTAAAATTAATTAAAATTAATTAAAATTAATTAAAATTAATTAAAATTAATTAAAATTAATTAAAATTAATTAAAATTAATTAAAATTAATTAAAATTAATTAAAATTAATTAAAATTAATAAAAATTAATTAGAATTAATTAAAATTAATTAAAATTAATTAAAATTAATGAAAATTAATTAAAATTAATTAAAATTAATTAAAATTAATTAAAATTAATTAAAATTAATTAAAATTAATTAAAATTAATTAAAATTAATTAAAATTAATTAAAATTAATTAAAATTAATTAAAATTAATTAAAATTAATTAAAATTAATTAAAATTAATTAAAATTAATTAAAATTAATTAAAATTAATTAAAATTAATTAAAATTAATTAAAATTAATTAAAATTAATTAAAATTAATTAAAATTAATTAAAATTAATTAAAATTAATTAAAATTAATTAAAATTAATTAAAATTAATTAAAATTAATTAAAATTAATTAAAATTAATTAAAATTAATTAAAATTAATTAAAATTAATTAAAATTAATTAAAATTAATTAAAATTAATTAAAATTAATTAAAATTAATTAAAATTAATTAAAATTAATTAAAATTAATTAAAATTAATTAAAATTAATTAAAATTAATTAAAATTAATTAAAATTAATTAAAATTAATTAAAATTAATTAAAATTAATTAAAATTAATTAAAATTAATTAAAATTAATTAAAATTAATTAAAATTAATTAAAATTAATTAAAATTAATTAAAATTAATTAAAATTAATTAAAATTAATTAAAATTAATTAAAATTAATTAAAATTAATTAAAATTAATTAAAATTAATTAAAATTAATTAAAATTAATTAAAATTAATTAAAATTAATTAAAATTAATTAAAATTAATTAAAATTAATTAAAATTAATTAAAATTAATTAAAATTAATTAAAATTAATTAAAATTAATTAAAATTAATTAAAATTAATTAAAATTAATTAAAATTAATTAAAATTAATTAAAATTAATTAAAATTAATTAAAATTAATTAAAATTAATTAAAATTAATTAAAATTAATTAAAATTAATTAAAATTAATTAAAATTAATTAAAATTAATTAAAATTAATTAAAATTAATTAAAATTAATTAAAATTAATTAAAATTAATTAAAATTAATTAAAATTAATTAAAATTAATTAAAATCAATTAAAATTAATTAAAATTAATTAAAATTAATTAAAATTAATTAAAATTAATTAAAATTAATTAAAATTAATTAAAATTAATTAAAATTAATTAAAATTAATTAAAATTAATTAAAATTAATTAAAATTAATTAAAATTAATTAAAATTAATTAAAATTAATTAAAATTAATTAAAATTAATTAAAATTAATTAAAATTAATTAAAATTAATTAAAATTAATTAAAATTAATTAAAATTAATTAAAATTAATTAAAATTAATTAAAATTAATTAAAATTAATTAAAATTAATTAAAATTAATTAAAATTAATTAAAATTAATTAAAATTAATTAAAATTAATTAAAATTAATTAAAATTAATTAAAATTAATTAAAATTAATTAAAATTAATTAAAATTAATTAAAATTAATTAAAATTAATTAAAATTAATTAAAATTAATTAAAATTAATAAAAATTAATTAGAATTAATTAAAATTAATTAAAATTAATTAAAATTAATGAAAATTAATTAAAATTAATTAAAATTAATTAAAATTAATTAAAATTAATTAAAATTAATTAAAATTAATTAAAATTAATTAAAATTAATTAAAATTAATTAAAATTAATTAAAATTAATTAAAATTAATTAAAATTAATTAAAATTAATTAAAATTAATTAAAATTAATTAAAATTAATTAAAATTAATTAAAATTAATTAAAATTAATTAAAATTAATTAAAATTAATTAAAATTAATTAAAATTAATTAAAATTAATTAAAATTAATTAAAATTAATTAAAATTAATTAAAATTAATTAAAATTAATTAAAATTAATTAAAATTAATTAAAATTAATTAAAATTAATTAAAATTAATTAAAATTAATTAAAATTCATTGAAATTAATTAAAATTAATTAAAATTCATTAAAATTAATTAAAATTAATTAAAATTCATTGAAATTAATTAAAATTAATTAAAATTCATTAAAATTAATTAAAATTCATTAAAATTAATTAAAATTCATTAAAATTAATTAAAATTAATTAAAATCAATTAAAATTCATCAAAATTCATTAAAATTAATTAAAATTAATTAAAATCAATTCAATTGATAAAAACCAATTAAACAGTAACATGAATGAAATAGCATTAAATTTAATGCAGATCAAGTTAAAGATACTTGTACATTAATGAGTTTTATTAGAAATTCAATTGAGGTATCTTTAAATAGATCAAAGTTAATAAGCAATAATTGCAATTGAGTTTTTATTAATGATGAATTGTTATAATTAACTTTCAATTCTCAAAAGCAATTTTATACAATGATAAATAATAATAATTGCTGACAAATAAGTCAAATAAAGGATAATTGATTATAATCAGGATTAACTAATTAAAATCAATAAAAATGGATTACATTCAAACTCAATTAGTGAATATCACTATTAATTCATTATATTTAGACTCAATTAATCAAACTAAATAGTGATATCTTATATAAATTATTAAATCATTGAAATCAATATTAATTGATTCTAATCAAGCTGAATTAATTATAATGAAGATTAATTCAATAAGTTGAAATTGATGGAAATTAATTTAATTTGAATTAATTTGATTGATATTATTTCTCAAAATTGATTCAAATTAACTGAAATAAGTATTTTAATCTTGAATTTGGCTATTTTATTATTTTTATTATTTTTATTATTGCTTCTGCATTTATTTTTTATTTTTTAATGTTGCTTATTGATGAGTGATTCATTAATCATTTAAGTATTGATTTCTATTATTTATGAGAATTTTTTTTATGATTTATTTCTTTATTTCTTTATGTGCGTTTCTTTTTCATTAGTCATTTTTGAATATTTATATTTGATTAATTGGGACTTTATAAATTAATTCATAATTTTTATGAGTGTCAAGTTATTTGCTTATTATTGTTTTATTTTTTATTTCCTTTTGTTTCCTTTTTTTTAATTTTCTGATTTATTCATTGTTAATTTACCTTTTTATTTCAATCATTTGTGATTAATTTTATATTATTTATACCTTATGAATGCTTATTTTCTTGTATTTAATTGTTTATTCTTCATTTTTTATGAGTCATATTTGATTGTTTATGTTTTTGTATTTTTATGATTCATTTTTGTTATTTATTATCAGCTCTCATTATTTAATATTCTTTTTTAATTTTTTAAATTATATGATTCATCTACTATTCATGTATTTATGAGGTTTCATTGTTAATTACTCCTTTGTTTCATTTAATTATCACAATCTATTTTTCATTGAATCTGTCATTTTTTATGTATTACTTGTCATTTATTCTTTATGACTTATCCAGTAATAATTGAATTTTTCATTTTGTATATTTAATTTTATTATTTCTTTTTTATGATAATTTCATTATTTATTTAATATTTAAATGATGTTTATTTTTAATATTTACTTTCTTATAAAAAATCATCAATTCATTATTTGTTTAATATTTAATATTTAGTTATTAATTTTTATTCTTTATTAATGTAGTGTTCTTTTCTTATGCATTATTCTGCTTCTGTGTTACGCATATGCGCTATTCTTTATCACCACATTAGGGTATGTAGCTTTTTATAACCTCTGCCTCCCGCATCATGCGCAATTGTGCCTATTTCGTCTTGCTTTTTGATTTTGAATTTCTTTTAACAAGTAATTTAAATTTTTATCATGTTAAATTTCAATTCATATTTTTCAGAGCCATCGTTTCCTATTTTACATTTAAAATTAAATCTAAATCTTCTTCTCTTTAAATGCACTAACCCATGAATTGATTCATCACCTTTTTTTAGATTCTTTGGTGCTAGTGCCTACGCTGTTAGTCTAACTCTTTTTAATATCTTTTCCATCCTCCCAAAATTCAATCGAGAATGGCTCTGTTTCATACTTATTATTATCTAATCCTTTTATTCAACCAGTACAGTGACTCAGATGGTGATCAAATTGGAAAGCAATGGACTAGCTCTTCAACAGATGGTTATGAGGTAAGTTCATACAGCTTCATTTTGCAAAATAATTTTTTTCTCTAAATCTCGCAAAGCTATATTATCAAGATTGTGTTTGTGAAGACCAACAGCCCCAAAATGTACCTTGTGAAGAAGAAAACAACCCTACCAATCCAACTTATCCAGATCAAGCATCTCCTGCTTCTGCCACCCAAAGGATTATCCATCCATCTCAAGTGGTAGTGATTACTAGCCCCAAACTTTGCCTTACCCAAAGGTTAGTAGTGGTAGCAGAAGTGCACCTGACAATTTCACTGACAGTGACAAAACACCTGGTGATTACCCCCAGTTAAGCTCACCAGCTAGCTACCCTGGAAGTGGTGCCAAGACAACCCCAGATCAAACTTCTCCATCATCGACCTATCCATCCAGTGACAAAAACTCAAATGGCTACCATTCGGTTTCCAGTGGTGGTGATAACTATGCTTGTCCTTCTAGTTGCTCCAACAACCCTTACCCCAACAGTGGTTTCACTCCTTCCGCAAATAATTTGCTTTTGAGGATCAAATACAAGAATTCTTTCTAAGAGATTGAGCGCGAGTGGATTGGCATTAAAAAATTTTGTGTCAAGAGGAATTTGATCTCGTTTTGGTAAGGATTGAACAAATCTCAGTGTCTAAAAGAATATCTGTAAAGATGATCCATCATTTTGTCAATTCAAAAATGTGGTTTGCAAGGAATGATGAAAAAGCAAAAACAAAGCCAACGTTTTTGGAACAAATAGTAGCAATGACATCATAGGGAGGAGTTCCAAGCAACTCTGTAATAATTGAAAAGTGATTAACATCTAAAATAAGTGTGTTATTGAAGGTAAAACAGTGGCGGAAGCTATGACAACAGTCCAACCTATCCCACCAGCACTAGCGCAAGTGATTACAATGGATATACCTCCAACAGAAACAACGGTGGTAAGTCAAAACAAAGTCAAATTTATCCATCTGTAAGCAGTGGAGATGATTCTGATAGCAATGGCCAACCGGCTGGTAGCAATAGTGGAAGCCATTACTCATCAGATTCCAATGCTGGTGGTAACAGTGGTTATCCTTCCAAGAGTTTGAGCAATGGATACAGTTCCTCTGGGAATAACAAACCTGATTCCCAACCAATTTCATCTTATCCTTCAGTCACAAATAGTAATATCTATGACTCGAATGGATATTCTCCTGTGAGCAGCGGTGGAAACTGTTACCCTTCAGCTTCAAGTGGCAACAACTTGGGCTACTCTTCAACATCCAGCTCTACAAAATCTCATGGCTGTATTTGCAAAAAGAAGTCTGGGGGAAAGACGCCCACAATTACCAGCCCCACATCATCTCCGCCAAAATCTAGCTACCCTGGTGGCTCTGAGTACCCCAACAAAGCCCCTAGCTCAAATATCCCTTAACCACAAAATCACTCGCGTTCGGGATGTTATGCAAGCAACTCTTCTGATTGTACTACTAAAAGCCCTGTGGAGAGCTCACCAGTACCACCCACCAACCAGCACCAAGTAAATAATTTGGTTTTAATGGTTTGATTTAATCGCTTACAAATCAAGGAGATTGATGTTGCCAGTGAATGTCCCACAAAAGGATGAAACCGGAACGGAGGAAGATCAATTGAGACCAACTCAACACCCCTCTGCCAAAGCCACCAAAACCCCATAAGCACCACCATAGATCCCTTAAAATTGACTTACCTAGAGTATGTGGTGTAATGTTATTTGTATTGTTCTTTAGGCAATAACACCCAACTCACTTAATGTTTTTTTTATCTTTGGATTTTAGGTTTTTGCCTTCACTCTTGTCCTCAAATGTCAACTGCTGCAAAACATACGCTGGAAGCCCTCAATGGACTTGGTCAAAGCTGGGTGTTTCTTAAAGCTTTGCCTCTCTATGTGGGTGCACATGCATAGAGGTGGCTGGAGGCTGTAACACCATGTGGCGACTGATAAACTGAGGGCTTGGGTCATCTGATCCACAAAAGAGGAGCTGTCCAGGCCAATAGGGCCGGTGCCTCTTTTCAAAGTGCCCCGCACAATAAATAGTGAAATAACACTATAAAATTAGATGAATTTCACATCTTTAAAAAAATGTTTTTTAAATTGTTCTACTTAGATTAAGGTCTGGTCATGGTGGGGGCCTGCACCATGACCAGCATTTGTACTTACGTTTAATAGCCAACACAGGGGAATTGCTGCCCAAAATTCTGCATAATGTTTATTCAATTTCGGGGACTTTTGATTTTTGTTTAGTTAATTAATTATAAGTACTGAAAATTAATCATAAATTGATTAAATTAAATAAAATTAATAATAATGAAAATTAATTATAATTCATAAAAATGAATTATTATGAATGAAAATTAATTATTTCAGCAATCATAATTAATCATAATTCTAATTAATTTTAATTAATTTATGGCTTGTCTCAATAAAAATACGTAATTAAATTATAATAATAAGAGAGATATCCTTCATCATAATCATCAAAGATTAAGCCATGAAACTTCAGATTGTAATAAAGATGAATAACCAAAATAACATTCCTTCACAAGTTATTCAATTATTTTGAGCTCAATTATGAGCTCAAAATATTAATGATTCACCAAAGACAATGATGAAAAAAAGAAGATGATTAAAGTTAACACATCCATCCTAATTAAAAGTACTTAACAAATCCAACATAATAATAAATTGAAATAAAAACTGATCATTAAATTATAAGAATAACCAAAAAATTCTTTATAATAATAATCAAAGATTAAACTATCAAAATCCAAAATAATAATAATTTGACTTATCACAATTCATATGCTTTTTCCCAATGACAATTAATAAGTGAATTGGAATCATAAAAAATAAATTCTACATAAAAACCTTCAAAGATTAGGCTATAAAATTTAAGAAGGGAATAATAATGATTATCCAAAATATCCAGTCCTTCACAGATTATCTAATTCTTTTGACCTAAAGTAAGAAATAATATTAATGATTAACCATTGAATCAGATTACAAATAACACATCCATTCTCATTGAAAGTAATTAATAAACACAGCATAATAATATTTCAGTTATTCACTATGCATAATGAGTCAATTAATTAAAATCAGAATATATAAATGAATTATATTAAGAATACACATTATGATTCTGAATAATAGATAATCAATAACCATACCCAATAAATCATGAATTTATTGATGTTATAATAAAAGTTATTTATATTCCATACACAATGTGGATGGAAGTGAGATGTACTTATTTGTGGTTTTTATATGTCCTCATATTTTCATGACAGAAATCATTCTTTTTACTTTCTTATTACCCTCAATTTACTTTAATAATGGTTTCATGAATGAAAATAACCACTGAAAGTATAAATAAATAATAAAATAAGATAACTAAAAATTAACCTATAAATAATAAAAATCAAACAATAAAAACCACCCAAAAAAAGGAAGGAACTAATCAATAAATGAATAAATAATAACCAAATACTAAATACATAAATATAAATCACAAACTAATAATGAGTCATTATTAAATTATTCAATTCTAATAGTCAATCATCAATAAACTATATTCAAATTCATGTATAATTTGTAAGTAATAAGTACCATAAATAAGTCATAATGGAAATATGAATAAACTATCTCTGCTTCAATAATAACAAATAAAGAATTAAAAAATAAAAATTAAAAAACCATAATAAACATAATGGAAATAATCCAAATGAATCAATATTGTATTATGAAAAGAATTCAACTTCTAATTGAGTATTTATTGCAATTATGTTGTATAAATTATAAGTTGTTTTGGGTATACCTTGAATTAATTGTTTTAGTACTTTGTATTTAAGTGATTTTTGTGGTGGTATAATTTTCAATTTAATTTGCTCTTTATATGATTATTTTGAATATTTATGCTAGAACTTCCTTATCTTCTTTTAATTTGCCTTGTTTTTTGCTTATATTTTTGCTTGAAATTATATTTTATTAATATTCCTTATTTAATTTCTATTTGGGATTTAATTATGAGCTTATGTTTTTCATTTTCATTTGAATTGAATAATTTTATTGATTTATTCTTGTTTTTATTTTGATTATTTACTTTTATATATGTCAAAAATATCTGATAAAATTAATTATTATTCTAAGGGAAATTACATAATCAAACCAAATATTATTATAATGTTTATTTTGACCTTAAGGTTATTATTCCTGTATATTTATGATCTTTTATTTGATTTTTATTCATTTTTTTGGTATTTTTGTTTTATTTATATGAATTAATAAGTAATCAAACAATAAATAATAAAACATCAATGGATCATTATGAAATTATTCAATTGTGATAGTGATTTGTGAATCAGTTATATTAAATCTCATACAAATTTGTGCATAATTAATGAATTTTTACATTAAATACATTCTAACCCTAATTATTTTACCTTGCTTGGCCTTGCTCAATCTCTTTTTTTGATCCACTCTATTAAAATTATTATTAGTTTTAACTAACACATCTTCATCTAATTCTCAATATGAGTCAAATCAGCTCTCTAATAAATCCCAATGAATCAGCCAGTCAAATTTCTCCATCTTTCCCAAAAAATCACTCTTCAAACTCCAAAGTAAACCAAAGTCAGATCGCACAATGTTATTTTTCCCAAGCAAAGAATGGATACCAGTTATGCTTAGTTGATGGATGCTCAAAGAAAATCAAGCGACATGAAGGAACCAAGCAAAACCTGGTATCTCATTTGAAAGCATTTCATAAGGAAATATGGGCTGAAGCAATTTCTGAAAAGAACACCAAAGGACAAAGTACTTTATCAAACTCACATGGAAGCAGCAGAATAAAAAGTATGAATGTCCACTTACAGAATAATTTCACTGATAATCTTGTTAGCTTCATAATTCAAGATAAACAATCATATGCATTAGTTCAATCAAAATCATTTCAAAAGCTTATTCATACCCTCAACAAGGACATTAACTTAATTTCTGAAACCACCATCTCCAAACGGATCAAGCAAAGGTTTCTGAATGATAAAGAACATATATTTACATTTATTAATTCACAAGCACCACGGTTCTCATTTTCTACTGACATTTGGTCTGGTCCAGGTGGAATGTCATATATTACTCTCACAGCTCATTACATATCATCTGATTGGAAACCATTCAATGCAACCATTAGATTTTCCAAGTTCACAGAAGCTCATACTGGTAAAAACATATACAGAAAAATCGTGGATATGCTTAATGATTTCTTTATTGAACACTCTAAAAAGCCAAGGGGATCAAAGCGTGATGCAATTCAACTAGATACCTCAAGTGATTCATCCTCAGAAACTGAAAGCAATTTATACACTTTGTAAAACAATTTGTATAGCTTGGATATCTCATCTATTGGTAATTAAAGCATGGCCATAACACTGGATAATGCTTCCTCAAATACAACATTTATGGACCTTTCTGTTAAAAATAATTTTCTGAAAGGTTTTGACTCACACATTCAATGTTTTGCACATATTCTTAATTTAGCTGCAAAGGATTCTTTAAAGGAGCTTGATGGATAAACTGATAAGGTTAAGAAGGTGTTTCACTTAATACGTCAATCAAACACCTCATGGGAACACTTCAAAAGCATTTGTGAAAAAAATAAAGAGCTGCCAAACCAGCCAATAGCTGACAATTCCACCAGATGGAACTCAACATATTCAATGCTTTGTTCAGCATTAAAGCAGAAGAGCTCTTTTGATGATTTTATTTATGAGTACAATAAGTCTCAAACATCAAAACGAAAAACAAATCACTTTAACAGCTCAAGCCAAAAAACATTTAGCAGCAAGAAACAGAAAATGATTTCCCAGGCAATAGAAAAAGTGGACATTCATCATGATATACGCCTTGTATGTCTGCCTAGTTGATTATCCTTCTGCATAATAAATCTCACTTCATTCTTTTCTAACTATTCAGGATGTAATTTTGGAAGAGGACTGGACATTTTTTCAACAAATATCAGAATTTCTAAAGGTCTTTGACACTGCAACCGATGAAGTTAAAGGCGATTCTTATCCTTCACTTGGGATAGTAATGCCTTGGTACCAACTACTCCTCGAAACCTGTCAAAAAACCAAAAATGAAGTCTCAAGGGAATCCCAACTTTACGATGCAGCTGATCAAGCATATTCAAAGCTTGAAAGTTATTACAATATTAGATCAAATTCCTGTGCTATGTGCTTGATTCTTGACCCACAATTCAAGCTTACATGGTTTACTCAGCATGATTTGTTGCAAGAAGATGAAAGAAACAGTAATAAAAATCCAATAAGATATAAGGACGAAGCACTCAAAAATCTCAAAGAAGTATATGCTGAATATTCTTCTGAATACACAATCAACTTTCCACAAGAACCTCCTGTTTCTGAAACAGTTTCAAGTAATATGAAGCAATTGCACCCTTTTGAAGAAAGAATGTCAAAAAGAAAAAATAAAACTAATAAAATTCTTGAATATTTACAAACTGATTCACCCCATTATTCAATATGCATTCTTGAATGGTGGAAGAGCCACAAAAATAGGTTTCCAAAATTATCCAAAATTGCAAGAGACTACCTTGGAATACCTGAAACCTCAGCTCCTAGTGAGCGTGTATTCTCAGAAGCTGGAAACTTGATTACTAACAAACGCACATCAGTTTCCTGTGACTCTGTGGAGGCAAATATGTGTTTACGTTCTTGGCTAAATAATGAAATTTATGAAAGTATGTATGCTTGGTATGATAATCTTCAATAATTCCATTTATTATTTTTAATCGTTAAATGAATTTGTCTTGAAATCAAAAAAATTAATAAATCCCAGAATTATGCAAATTGAAATATTTTTCCTTATTATTATAGTGATTTTAGATTGAATCTATTTATCATAAAATTACTATTTAGCAATTGCTCCAATTAAAATTTAAGTGATATAAGTGTTTTCTGACAAAAAATCACAATTCTATTTTTGAAATAAATAATTGTTTCTGTTTGAATTCTATTTTTGAAATAAAAAATCCTTTTGGTTTGAATTCTATTTTTGAAATACATGTTCCTTTCTGTTTGAATTCTATTTTTGAAATAAATAATCATCATTATTTTTAAAAAATCCATTCAATCTTAAGAATCAAAAACAAGAAGCCTATATTTTTTTGAAGCTTATTGGGTTGAATGATTGTTAAATTTAAAATGCCATAAATCACATGAATGGTATGAATAGCATCAACAATTCCATAAGTCTCATGATAGCATCAACAATTTCATAAGTAATATTGATGGTATCATGATTCATCAATAATATAAATGAAATTAATGGAATCAGAAATGCATACTTAAGATTAATGGCTTTAAGGGATTTAAAAATACCATAAATTGTGTTATGGAATAAGAATTCCATTTATTTCATAGACAAGAAGCCCATAGTGTTTCTTTATTTGTATTTAATAATTTATGGCAAAAAAACTTAAGGGCCAATGGGGTTTTATGGTTTTACCAAAGGGCCAAAAGGGTTAAGTATATATAAATGAAGGTGTCCATGAAAATTCAAAATTTGCTTTTGAATATTCAAATGTTCAAAGGTAGGTGAAATTTGATTCTGAATATTTGGTCATGATGGAAATTTGATATTGAATATTTGATGACCCTTAAAATTTGACAAATTTTTGAAAAGCTATGCATTGTCCTGAGTAGTTTCTTGGCAGTGTCTGTTAAGAAATTTTGGTGAAAGCCCTTTAGAGCATCCATGGCTGTAACTAATTTAGCCTGTGACAATTGTGTTAATGTCTCATGGATTCTGGGTATTGGATATCTGTCAGGGATAGTATAGGTATTTAAAGCTATAAAGTACCAAACCCTCCCAGATTTCCCATTGTGGCAAGCTATAATGACAGGTGTAGTGAATTATACCTGCTCATTATGTCTTACTGTCCTTGATACCCCAAGGTCCATTAATTCTTTAATGTGTACCTCCAAGCCTTCTCTAGCTCTTGGGATAGCTGGGTAAGCTGGTCTTCTTAGCAGAGGTGGATAAGGTTTTTCCACATTGAAAATAATATCTACCTTATTTCCAATTATTGCACCGAGTGGTTCTTTTTAAGCCGCAAAGGAACTTTTGTATTTAAATAAGAGGCCAATCAATCTTTCATTCATTTTTTCTGTCAATTCTTGATTCAATTCTGCCTATGTGAGTTGTTCATTTATGAATGAATGATTTTCTGGTTTTGGATCTTCATTTCTTATAAAAGTAATTTGTTTTTATTATTCAAAAATCACATCTCTGTTTTTTTGCCCCCTATAGTAAAATATATGTCTTTCTTGTTAGGGATGTCTATACCATAAATTGACAAGTGATCATTTCCTAGTATAAAATTGTTACTAGTACAGCTAGCCATTACTACAAGCTATACTTTCAATATTATACATTGGGAAGGATGAGGAAAAATTCATGTTAAATCAATTATTCCAAGGGCTTCATGCTTTGACTTGCACTACTAAATTTAACCCCTTGTATTTGTATAAAGTTTTCTTCCCAATCTGGTATAATGTTTTTCAAGTAACACTTTCCAGAATTTGTTCAGTATGCCCCTGTGCCCAAGTTTACTTTTGTCTCTTGTTTTCACCCATGAAAATACTTATACTTGAATTTCCAGCTGTATATCCCATTCCTTTGACAGGTTTGGTTCTATGCAGTTTGCAATCTTGTATGTTTGTGAGGCTTGTATAAGATGTTCCAACTTGTGGTAAGTTTGAATTTATATCTAGTAATTTATATATTAGATCAATATTATTAATTTGTGCATTAATAATATTAACTTCATCACTTTCAGAGGTTTCTGAGTCTTTTGTGTATTTTTCAGAATCAGATTCATCTTCTTTATCCTTGTGGTATCCTTTTTCCACAATTTCATTGATTTTTGCCTTTTTTTAGGCAATTAGTGGCTAAGTTCCCAGTACCACCACATTCATGGCCTTTTAGCTTCTCATTAGTGTTGGGTGTATTGGGTTTGAAAGGTTCTCTTGGTTTACCTTTCTTAATAAATGGTTTATTTGGACTTTTAATATCCAATTTTTTCCATGTTCTGCCAATCTTGACTCATGTCACTATGTCCTCTGGTGCATTAATGTACTCTTCTGTGGAACATGGCCCTATGAACCAAATTCTTAGCAAATCTTCTAGTTATCCTCCACATGTTTTGAATTTCTTCATATGCACCATTTTGTGTGAAATTTCTGGGTACAGTGCATTTAATCTTTGAACTTGTTTTAGGAACCAAGTCAAAGGTTTATCCTTATCTAGGTCAAAGAAGGAATTTTCAAATTCATTCTCTATCTTGTACCTCCAGGAATCATTTGCCCACTTGGTGATTATTTCATTTTTCCACCAAGACCAGGTATTTTTGCCATTTTTTTGTCTTATGCCATAATACAATCTTTTTTCAGATTTTTCAGAGAATGAATTTAATCTTTCAGTGATCAATTCATCTGGTATGGAATAATCCTCTTGTAACATTTAAATTGTTTTAATGAAGGAAATATGGTCATATTCACATTCACCTGTGAATGTTGGCCATTCTTTTAATTGAGGTGCTTCCTTCATTAAGACTTGATTGTTTTATTGATGGCTCAAGACTGATATTACCAGATTTTTTATTTCCTCTTTCTGTTCAACAGTACTTATTATGTGAGAAAATGGGGTTGATAACTTTGGCATATTTAAGGTGAACTCATTTATCCTATCCATTTTTTCAGTAATAAGTCTTATTTAATTTTGAAATTCATCTTTAAGATTCATTCTTGTTTCATCACTCTTTTCTACATGCTGTAGAAGTAATTTTTTATGTGCTGAAGTCTTTTCTTCAAATCTTTCACCAGAAATACTTAATTTGTTTAATTTTGCTGTCAAATTATCAATAATCACATCATAATGGGCTATAAAGCCTTTTATTTGATATCTTTTTATATATTTATACATTTCCTGCTGTCATTGTATAAAGCTATCAGTATTGTCAATCAAGACTTTTAGTTTATTATTTTCAACAATAAATTTAATTCTGTCAATTTTTTTTATTTTGTACCACAATCTGTGTTTAAGATGATAAACTCTTATTTATTTCTTTCAAAGATAATAAACCATTTTGAATGTCTTTTAGGAAAAAAATACTGTTTCTAATTTCTGTCAAAGTATTTAAAACATCAGGAGACAAACTTATTTCTTTGGGAAATGGGGTTGTCTGATTCTTTCTTCCCCTTGTCCTTGAATTCCATCAAGGTTCTGGACATGCTGAGAACATTCCCCTTGGCATCATTTTGGATTTTTGGGATCCTTTAACTTGGGGAATATGGTTTCCTCCAATTATTTTTGTTGTCTTTCCCTTCTTGGGAAGGTTAGTTGACTTTAGGCTTGCTTGTAGAAGCTACTGGGGCTTCTTCCTTGCTTGCCTCCTTCTTTTTGGCATGCTAATTTTGATTTGAGGTTTGGATGATAGTGTATTCCATACATTTGAATATGTCAATATTTCCTCCTCTTTGAGGAACCTTTGCAGGATATGCCAGGAGCTCATCACTTCTTGGTGGATTTGTGGCAAAATTGACCAATCCTTGTCCTTGTATAATGTGCAGTACTTCTTGTACTGGCTCACGTATATGTCTATTTGATCCCTCTGAATGTGATTTGTACCTGTTGGAGTTACTAATACTTAGTTACAACTATGGCCCAGATATTATGGGCATTTCTGGGACTTGCCTTGGGATATGGAAGTGCCTTGTGTGGATGCTGTTCCACTGGGGATTTTTACCCTTCTTTTTATTTTGAGGGATCAATTCTACTTCTGAGTCCAGCTCCATCTGATTGGATGGAGTATGGGGATCCTCTTCTAGTAGTCATAATTGAGAAATAAGAAATGAAAAAGATTTCAGAACACTAAAAATCTTTTTATGGCCATTTAAGAGTGGGACTCACCTTCAGAGTCCTCCTGGAAAGGCTAATTTCTTGGCCTTTCTTGTTTATCAACAACATGTGTTGGAGAAATTTGGAAATTTTCTTCCACCAATCTTTTAGCAGTGGCCTGATTGCCTTCTGTTGGGCTGTCTTCAAACACTAAAAAAGAAAAATAAATATAAACCTTTTATAGGATGTGTTATTTTTGAGAAGATATGGCAATTTCCATGTAAAAATTGCTTTTATATCTTTTTAAAAAAGAGAAATGAAGAAAGAAATGAATAAAAAGGAATAAAAATTATTTTTAATTATTTTTTTATGTTTTATTTTCATTTTTGAAGAATAAATTAAAAATTAATGCGATTATTTGAAATTATATTATAATATAAATTGATTTTTAATTGATAAATATCTTTTTCAATCGCCAGAGTCACTTAAAAATGTTCTTGCAAGTATAAGGATATGAAAAACCTTGTGTAAGACAGTGAAATTGCTCTCCAAATGTCTTGATAGCTTTTAAAATCAATAAATATAAAGTTAACATATACTTTTATGATTATAAATATAATTCTTATAAGATAAACCCCATGGGAATCTTTTTCAAAGGTTGTTTAATTAAATATGGATGCCAGGACCCCAAATGTAATGTTTGACTATGAAACAATAAGAAACAAAGTACCAATATTTTACTTATTGTACTATGAACGTACTTATGTGATTAAATAATAAGATAAAAAATAATTAGAATAATGAAGAATTACTACAATTATGGTGTAAAATATGTATATTATTAAATGAATAGAGTAATATAAATTGTATTAAAAAAACTCAATATAATAAAACAAATATGTTAATATAGAATAATTAATATATTTATGGCACCTTATTATTGTTACAAGCAAATGATAAAGGCGTAAAATTGTTCCTTTAATAATAAAAAACAATAATATTACTAATATTACAGTTATATATTGATGCAAATACCATGTATATGAGTAAAAAAATTATCAAAGTAATAATAAAGAGAAAATCATCATAAAAAATCAAAATAACATACTTTTAACACTTAATATAGTAATTTTGAATACATTTATGGGTGAAAATGTAAATAAAAATTATTTAAATTGTATTAACAAGAAAAATAGGAGAAATTACAAATATTCTTGATTTTACATGGATTTAGAGATTTTAGAGAGAAAGCTAACAAAAACAATTAAGAATTGATTTAATCACATCAAGATTAATAATTCTAATATAGATGAACTGAGTATTTAAATATATAAAAGTCTTATATGAAAAGAGTAAAGCTTTTACCTTTGGTTTTAATAATTCAATTTTGTTGTTGCATCAGAGGGGGAAATAGACGTAAAGAGAGCTCTATGTATAGTAAAGTCCTCCATCCCAGAGTCCAGAAGGCTTCTGATGAACTTGTACCGATATTATCAACTGTAATTGATCATTAATTTAAGTTTTGGTGATGATTAAATCATAATTAAACCATCTTATCCCATTATTATGCCATTATTTAGAGTTATCACTGTAATTCTAAGTCTGCTGACATTGTAGGCTTGGAGAAATACTAATATTTGTGAATTTTATCAGTTTAGATCATAAGAAAATATTAATAACTACTCTTATCACTTATATGACTATTAAAATTAAATATAGATTACAGTGAGTGATAACAAATGATCAATTTTAATCTTGAGCTTTGATCATTAATACATTTTGAGTTATACACACTAAAGCCATTCAAAGAGTGAATTCTGATAGTTTGGCATGTAAGTAATAAATACCCTAGAGAATTCCATTACATCATCAAAACTCTATTTGTGATGATTTTTCTTGTAACACATCTTTTCTGTCAAAATTTACTATTTTAAACTTCAAACCATGATTTGAAGAGGTTATACCTTGAAAATAATGATAAAAATTACATCATTATTCACATATGAGCTAGTAGAACCTGCATATTCACTTTGTTGTAAGCTTAGACCACTTTCACAACAAGGTGGTCAACAGCTATAACAATTTTGCTTGATAAACCCTTACAGGTTATAACCTTGTTTAAAACTTGTCAAATAAGGATCATATATGTCTTATTACAGTATGTAGGTGGTAACTTCATTTTTTTTCAACTCTCTATCATGTATATTTGAAGAGATATGAGCTAAAAACCATGACTATATGCATTGATCATAAAAGGGCATATATTTGGGTTATTTCCTGAAGTATTGACTTTAAAAATATGAAATAAGATTTTATATGTGTAGTGCTTCATGGGGAATTAAATGGTGTAATTTATTTCACATTTTGTTTCATTTGTATCTGAGATAAGCATTAATTTATTCCTTTTTATGGCATTTTTATTTATTACACATTAAGTATTGTCTTTACTGACATGACATAAAAATGGTATATGTGTATTTTACCATGAGGAATCTAAAGGTATAATTCATTCCACATTCTCTTCATTAGATTCTGGGGTGATTGAGAATTTATACTTCTTTATGGCATTTTTACTTATTTTAAGATGATAATTCTAATTCTTTTTATTCAAATAATTATTGCAAAGATATTTTGTGACCTTTGTGGGAATGTGGTCATATACCAAAGGCTCACAATTTCCCAAGGGGTATTATCCATGGTTGGGACAGTACCTGCACCTTTAATGGTAATCTCCTGAGCACCAAAACAAGGTAGATCCTGTTCACGCTATTGGAAAGAGTTTGACGTAAGGATTCAAGTGTAATGATGGAGAAAGAATTGAAACTAATATTAATAACTTGACATATGATGCGGGACTTTCTTGATCTTTTTTTGACATTGGCTTCATGATTGATATCATTTTGAAAATGAATGATGGTTTTTCATACATTGGATTCCACATAAATAAGAAAGATTTTTAAAATAAAGAATTAAATGATAGGCATTAAAATAAAGAAATAAAGAGAAATAAATTTTTAGGAGGTTCCAATCTTGATCACTGAAGTTGACAATTGATTAGAATTGGCCAAGGACCTGGAAAAGAAGATTTGATTCCAAGTGCTCACAGAGTGGCCAAGGTGATTTTTGACAGATTGTAGACCCCTAAGGGGAGTGCACACTAGCATAGGAACTTAATTTTGGTAATTACAACTCCCGCGAGTGCCATAAAAAGAAAATATATTTTCTGAAGAATGAATTGGAATTGAAAATACTTGGAATTTGAATTGAAAAGTGAATGTTCCAAATGCCCAAGTGAAAATGGCAATAAGGTTTAAAATTCATGTTGGAAGCTTGGCCAGAGTCCTGTGTCCAGAAAATTGACAAGTGCTCACAGAGTGGCCATGGTGATGCTTACAAAAAAAAGGGTACAATACCTTTAAAGGTTCATATAAAGAGTAAGACTTACATTTTGTAACTAATATCCCCACAAAGCACAATAGATAATTAAACTGTTGAAGGATTGGGCCCTGCATTTTCAGGATATAAAGAATTAAACTCATTAACAAGTTCATGACAGTTCCTGAGGTTTTGAATTGATTCCCAAGTGGATCTTTTTGGGTCTTGACTGAAACCTTTCCATTCCACAAAATACCATAAGTTTCTTCTCTTGATCTTGGAATCCAGTATTTGATAGAATTCCCATTCCTCTTTTTCTTCCATGATTATTGGAGGATAAGGCTCTTGATGCTGACTTGGGATTGTTGATGTATTGACTGGTTCAAGGGTGGAAATATGGAAGACTGGGTGGATGGATTTCCATTGAGATGGTAGGCATGAGTACTGACTTTCTTCAAGATTGGAAAAGGGCCCAACCATCTTTGTGAAATTTTCTTCATGGGTCTTATTGATTTGATGTGCTTGGCGGAAAGCCATACCATTTCACAAGGATTGAAAACAGGTGGAATTTCTCTACTTTTATCTGCGTACCTCTTAAACCTGTTTATTGAAACTTAAAGTTCTTCCTTGACATCTTGCTGTACTAATTGGATTTTTGTTGATACCTTTCCGTCATGAGTGTCTTGAGTGATGTGAAATGAGTCAAAATGAGGATCTCCTCCATAAACAGTGAAAAATGGTGGTTTTTTTGTTGAATAGTGGTCAGAGTTATTGTAAGAAAATTCAGCCAGATGGAGCCAGGTGCGCCAATAATATTGACAATAACTAACATACATCTAAATCTAATGTTCTAGTATGTTATTTACTCTCTCTGTCTGTCCATCAGTTTCAGGATGATTAAAAGTCAAAACATCTCTTGAAATCTTGATCTGCTGACAAAGGTTGGTTCAAAAGGAAGAAACAAAAACAGAACCTCTATCACTGACAATGCTTGAAGGAAGGCCATTTTTTGAGGAAATATTCTTTATAAATAAATAGGCTAAATCCAGAGAAGTTATTCAAGACATCATTGGAATGAAAACTGCCATTTTTTGAGAATCTGTCCACTTTGAAAAGAATTGAGTCAAAGGAATGGGACAGCTGTAATTGAGTTATGAAGTCAATTGAAAGACAAATCCAAGGACCATTTGGAATTAGAAGAGGTTTGAGGAGGCCAAACTTATTTTAATAAATAACCTTTTTTCTTGAACACTTTTGAAAGGATGAAACATAATCCTTGATAAATTGAGTCATGCCAGACAAGTGAAAACCACACTTGACAAGGTTGAGAGTCTTCTCTTGTTCAGGATGGCCAGATAGAGGAGGGTCATGTCACTTTTGAAGAATACTGAGTTGAATTTTAGGGTCATTTGGGACCACAATCAAATCTTTGAATAGAATAAGTTGAGAAGAGGGATAAAGAAAATTAACTTGGGCAGACTCACCTTTACCCAAATCTTGAAGGATACTTCTGTATTGAGAATCTTGCCATAATGCCTTTTGAATTGATGCAATCACATTTTAAAATGATTCCAACTTGACTGAAAAGACTTTTGAGGCTTGAATTTCATCTTTCTTGATTATTTTCTGAGTATTCATTGGATTATTGCTGATTTAATCCTCCCCCTCTCTGGTTAAGCCTCATCATGAGGTGACAAAGCATCTGGGAGTGTTTTCACGAAGCCAGGGTGGTAGGTGATTGTTAAATGAAATTCTGAGAGCAATTCAGCCCAGTGGGCTTTACAACAAGTGAGAATCTTTGATGACATGAAGTTTTGACCTGAAGAGTGATTGGTGAGAACTTCAAAAGAGGAAGAAAGAGGGAGAAGAAAAGCTCTCCAGTGCTTGAGAGCCCAGACTATGCCAAGGAGTTCTTTTTCATGAATCTCATAATTGAGCTCTGCTGAAAGAAGAGTGTAGCTATCAAATGCAATGGGATGTTTTCCCGAGTCAGAAACCTGACTCAGTACAGCACCCAAGGCATAATCTGATGCATAAGTCTCTCCAATGGTGGGTAGAGAAGGATTGGAGCAGTGGTGAAAGCCTCTTTGAGTTTATGAAACTGTCTAAGAGCTTCCTCATTGAGGGGAAAAAATGAATCTTTCTTGAGGATCTTTGTGAGTGAACTAATAGTCTTTGAATAATTTTTGGTTAAAGGGTGATAGAAGTTTTTAAATCCAAGGAATGATGGAGAAGCTTTGAGGTTTCTTGGAGGAGGCCAATTAAGAATTTGCTGGACTTTTTCTTGGTCTATCTCAAGGCCTTCATAAGAAAGAACATAATCTCAGTCTGCAAAGACCAATGGACACATGAGTGACATGTTCCTCCTCAGACTTGGAAAAACCAATAATATCATCTAAAAAAACAACTACATAAATATCTGAAAGATCAGAGAAAATATCATTGGAAAGATTTTGAAAAGAGGAAGGAGCCTTTGTGAGCCCAAATGGCATAACCAAGTATGCATAACTGCTGTATTTAGTTCTAAAAGCTGTCAAATGTTCATCACCTCCCTTGGTTTTGAGCAGGTGATATGGGTCACCCAAATCAATCTTGGAGAAGATAGAAAAACCATTAAAAACAGTAAGAAGCTGATTAATAGGAGGAAGAGTATATTTTTTCTTCCTAGTAACAGCGTTGAGCTTGTGGTAATAAATACATAAATGGAGGCCACCATCTTTCTCTTTGACAAAGACAAGGGGTGCTCCTGTTGAAGAGGAGCTTGGCCCAATGAAACCTTTCTCTAAATTCTCTAATATGTAGTCCCTGAGTGTATCTGACTCTTGGTTGGATAAAGGGTAGATCACCCCAACTGGAGGTAGAAACCCCTCCAGCTTGATATGATGACCACAGGCATGGTCAGGAGGAGGTTTCTCTGCTCTAAAATTGGAGAATACATCCAAATAATGGTGATAAGCAGATGGAACAACCTTCATCTCAGTTTCTATTTCTTCCGGCCCTTCCCCTTAATTCCACAACTCCTTCAGGGAGTCATGATAAGATTAAGGAGGAAGGTTCATATTCCCAAAGAAAAGATGAAGTGAAGATACAGAATTATCTTCTCCAACATCTTAAATCTCTTTGAAGACTTAATATCTATATGACAGTAATGACTGTGTGGAATCAAAGGAAGTAATATGGACAATAGATGGGAATGATGGTGTTGTAGAAGCACTAACCAGGGATGAAAATTATTTGGCAGAAGAAAGGGCATTACTTGAAGATTTCAAAGGATCATAATAGATCTTATGATCAGCATTAAAGGTGATCAGCCCTTGCCTCCAATTGATAGATCGATTAAAATGATTAATGAAGTTAAAGCCCAATATGAGGCCTTCTTACTTGGGAGTATCAATGACTAAAACGTCCCACTAGAAGCTTGGGAAGGAAGGGGGCTCAGCCATATATTTATTATGGTGAGCTACCCATAAAGAAGGGAACTCAGAGGAGTTCAAGATGATAGGAGGAATCCTCTGTGAGAGTTCCCAGATGGCCAAAGAATACTTGTGAGCAAACCTCTTTGCAATAAATGAGTTGGTAGCACCAGAATAAATTTGAATACTGTAAAACACATCAGAAGGAGAAGCAAAAACAAAACATTTACAAGAATTCTTGACACCAGTATTCAGAATTCACAATTGTGCTCTGGTTGAAAGAAATTGAAGACCATTGAATAAAACATGATCTTCACTTGGGATTTTCCCTGGTTAGGAAATTTTCCTGATGGTTGGGAGAGCTGGTTTTGGGGCCTTTTGAAACAAGCCTCAAGAATATGCTTCCCCCCACAATAGGCATACAAGATCTCCTTCAATATTCTTTAGTTTTCAGAACCCATCAGCTTCAATTCCTCATTCAGAAAAGAAGAATGGGGCTTGTCCTTCTTCTGAAAATATAAAATTTTTTCTTCTTCTTTTGATTTGACCTTGAAGAATTTTGACACTCCCAGCTTCTTTTTTTGAAAATGATTCTTCTCCTTTTGCCTCTCATTGTAGCTAGTATCAAGTGACAGGGTAATATCCATTAAGTCTTGAAGGGAAACAATTCTTGAAGGATGGGAGGTCAACCCCTTCCTGAAATGATGGATGAGAGCTCTTTCACCCCAATCTCCAATTTTTGAAATTATGATTCTGAAATAAGCAATGTATAATGATACATGTCCACCTTCTTCCATTCTTAAAGAATTCAACTCTGCTTCAGCTTTTCTGACTTCATTTGGGTCTATAAATAAAGTGTAGAGTTGAGTTTCAAATAATGCCCAATTATTGCAAAGGTATGCTAGGTCTTTATTGATGAGTTTATAAAGATAAGGCTCAATCCATTTTGCAGTCCTGCAAATGAGAAATGAAATGGAATAAAGAATTTCCTTCCTGTTGTCAGAGAAATCTTTCTGATAATTATGAAAGATGATCTGGCAGGACTGAATGAAAGTTCTGACTTTGAAGGGTTGAGTCTGATTAAAGAAGTCTGGTGGTCTTGAAGCTTCAAAGGGTGAAGCTGGTTGAATATTGGCAATAATTTGAGCCATGTACTGCAAAATGGCCAATAGAGATGATTCAGATGGATGAGAAACAGGCTGATTAGACTGGGCTAGAGCTGGACCGGAAGTACCTTGAGATGAACCCACAGGAGCAGGAACAACTTCAGTACCATCAGACTCTTCCTCTTCCACAAAGGTCTCCTCCTCCTATTCACCATCTTCACCAGGACCTTTGAAAGTGGTCCTTGAAATTCCTGGAAAAGCGCCAACTACTCCCAAAAATGAACTTGATCTTCTTTTCCCTCTTCCTTCCTTCCTGGATGGTGTTTCTCCTTCCATATTTGGCCTCTGTCTAAGTGGGCCCTCAGTTAAAGAACTTCTGAGGCCCCATCTAGAGGAGCTCTTGGAGTTGGAGTAAGAAAAGATTGAGCTCTGGCCTGAGATATTTTCTTACTTACAGGAGGTGAGTGTTGGACAGGCATGAGTTTCAGAATAAAATTAAATAAAAGGAACAAAAAATCAAAATTTGAAGGCAAAGGAGTTGAGGAAATTCAAAAGGAAAGCTTGAAGTCAAAATCAAAATCAATATCCTTAAGAAAAATAAATAAATCAAAACAAAAACTTCAGGTAAATAAATTGATCAAATGTCAAATGAAGACTTGAAGTCAATAAATCAATATGCAAAATCAATCAGAATCAAAATATTGCAGAAAACTCAATCAATCAAATGAATTCTTGAGGAAAAATAATTTTATGTCAAAATCTTTATGTGAGAAAACAGCAGGATCAATAAATCCTCAGGTCAATCAATTTTCTTGAAGTCAATATCAGTTTTATGTCAAATGAATCAATCAAATCAAATAAAGTGAATTCTCCCTGAAAAATCAAAAATTCTTGAAGAATGAATAAAAATGAAATTTGATGTGGAGAATGTGTCTAAATTAATCTTGATGACAAATTTTAAAATCAAATGAAAATAAGACCTGAATTATTAATTAAATTAATTTGATTATTTGAATAAATAATTTCAAAGAGAAACAAAAATTCAAATGGGTAAGCTTTCAATTTTAATTGATGAAGAATAAATGATAGAAAATATAGAGGTGACAAGAAATCATTAAGTTCATAAGCATTAAAGAGTCATAATTTAAATGAAATGAGTCAATAAAGTGATAAATCAATTAATGAACACAAAGAAAAAAAATTATGAGTTAATTGATATAATGTCACAGGGGATCTTGGGGAAAACAAAAGTGGACTGGCACTCCATAATCAGGGAACTCACTTGGAATACTCCAAATATTGAAGCAGATAAAATAAAAGGATAAAATTTCTCTAAGAAAATATGCAAGTACAAGATGAGATGAAATAAGAGAAAAGGAAGCCAAATGGCCAAAAAGCAAAACAAGTAAGTCCTTAATCACCATCTCAACCTGCCAGAATGAACAATGGAATTAGTAAGGATATGACCACCAAGTATCCACTGACAGGGGAAGAAAAAAAGAAAGGTGAAAATGACTGACTTAAGAATACCAGTATTCACTATCAAGATGAAAGAAAATGAAGATAGAAATAAATCAAATTGTATATAAAAAAACGGGGGAAATCACACCCAAGTTTGAAGTAGAGGCTGGTATATATGATTGTCTGAGAGCTTGACTCCTTGAGGCTGACAGCTGGTCTGTATTGAATCCTTGAAGCTTTATGGATTTCTTGATGAAGTGTATACCTTGCCAAATTGGGAAATGAACTGAGTTGAATGCTCTTCCCAGGGTGTATGATTAAAATACAGGTATTTATGAAACAAGACTGTATGGAAATTAATGTGGTTGCCAAGGTGGATTGATGAAGCATCAAGAATTTACAAATTTTTTGGAATTACATCTTAAATATCCCTTAAAAATGAACTTCCAGTATTGCCTTGGAGGAAGACTCCAGAATTGAAAATAACCAATAACTGCTTGGTGGTGTGATTTGTTTTTGAGAGTAGCACTTGCACTTGAGTCTTGATGAATCCTCTGGATGATTTGATGCCTTGAGATGATGAGATGTTAAAATAACCTTCTGATATTGGCACAATTAGATTTCTGGTGAAAAAAGGTGCATAATGGTTTATAACACCATTTATGGCACTCTTGGGTATTGAAGATGAAGATTTTCCAAAGGTATTTTGAATTAATTCCAGGAGGAAATATAGAAAAAGGAGATTGGGTGGATTCAGGACTTGCAGGGGTATTTCATGGAAAGTTTTTGTGTTTTGGCCAAAACAAGTCCAAAGGGCTTTAAAACTTTATTTGTGCAAAGTGATCAAAAAATGCACCAAATTCACTAATCTTGCAATCAAGCCCAAATAGGCTTGATATGGATATTCCGGCATATTCCAAATATTCAAAGTAAATATTGCATAAAATGGCTAAATATGCAAAATGCAAAAAACTGTATTTGAATCTTGAAAAGCATAATACAGGCTTTTGGGATGTATTTACAATATTGAATGGGAAATCACCAAAAGTGCCCAAGGGCAGAGAAAGGCCATGAATGACATGATGATGGTGAAGGGGCCTGGTTGGCCCCCAGATGATGAAATCGTCATAAAGGCCATAAAATTGAAAGTGGCCAATTTGGCCAAGAGTAATGGATATGCCCAAATTGCCATAAACGCAATATGGCATTGATAGGCCATAGAGCTGTCCAAGGGTTACTATTCATGGTTGTGACAAAATATTCTTTCCATGTCTGAAGTTATCCTGAAATTTCATTCCTGTTTATTCTCCAAAATTTCACAATTTTATGCATATTTCTCCTTCAAAAATTCCATAGTTTCATCCCATTTCAGAGATTCTTCTGCAATTATATTTTGATCTCTGCAATAATTCTGCATTTTTTTTTAATTGTGCAATCCTATTTCCATATCTGAGAGTATTCCACAATTTAATTTTTATGAATCTGAGTTATGTGGGGATTTTTCTATAATTATGCAATATTTTTTCCATCAAGTGATTCTGAAATTTGAAAAAATCCCCTATTTCTTCTCTGAAATTCCAAAACTTTATTCTAGTCCATGGAGTTATTCCACAATTTTCCTGGTGTTATTCCATGGTTTTTGTTTCATCTTTTTTTAAATTTGATAAGCTTGAGATTGGTATAATTGGTATGGAATACCACATCCCCCCCTCCATTTAATGCTGTCCCCAGCATTCCAGTTGAAAGCTTTCCAATATCAATCATGTCCTGTATGTTTTTAAATTTCTTCCTCTTCCTCAAATCTTTAATCTTCAACTTTACATTATTCATTGTTTCCATTTCCTGACTCTGAAGGTGATTTAATAATCTTCTACACAAGGAAGCAGTTTTCTGTTTTACTGAGGACAAAGCAGATTAACATTGACATTATTGTTTTGATTAAATATTATTCATTATTTGCACCTTGAATTCTTCATTATCTTATTCTTCACTTTTTTCTTCTATTGACATCTTCTTTTTTTTAACTTTAATTATTCCTGATTTTGCTTTCATGTTTAGCCCGCTGGTGTGCTACCCCTGTAGTTCAACCTCATACAAACACTAATCTTGGCCATCTAGGAACCACCCTTTATTTGAAAGTCATAAAGAGACTAATTCTTGCCTTCAGGTTTGTACCCTGTAGTTTACAGTCATACAAGGACTAATTTCAGCCTTCAGGTTTCTACCCCTAGTTTGAAGTCATAAAAGGACTAATCTTTAGCCTTCAGGTTGCTAACCTGTAGCTTAAAGTTATACAAGGACTAATTTTTTTATTTTATATTTTAACTGTTCTGTTTCATTGAAAAAAGCCCCATATTTTTTTTTTGCTTTTTTTGTGTTGAAAAATTTTGAAAAACATTTTCTTTTTTATTGGAATTTTTTTTCTTGTTATTGATTTTTGTTAATGAAATTTTCTTTTTTTTTTTGGTTGAAAATTTTATTTTATGTTGAAGATTTGTGTTTTGTTTTTTGTGAAGCAAATTTTGAAATTTTTCAATAGCACTGTTTGTGTGAAGAGTTTTGTTGTCATTTGAAGTGGTGTAGTGGTTAGTGAATCAATTTTTTCTTTTCAGTGCAAAATTTGAAATGGGTTCAATTCCCCCCTCTCAAAGTAATTCTGATGCCATACCTGTCAGTTTTTGGAATAGGGTAACCATGCTGGGTAGCATACATCAAGCCTGCAGAAAACTTGGTGATGCAACTTGGTATTGTTGTGTTCCTTAATTCTGGAAAACCTGATTGATTTTTGGAAACTTGTTGCAATAGAGGGTGCTCAACCTTGATGATGATATGTGAGGTACAAACTCAATTTGCAGATGGATTCTTGCATGATAAAGACTTTCTAAACCCAACTTGTTGAGGCTGTAAGTCATCATCCAGATGAAGGTCTTTTTTTTATTATGTTGTTTTTTTCTTCCAATTGTTTTCATTTTTTTAATATTGAGTTTCTCCTATGTATTTTCACTTTCTGAGAATATTTACTTGATTTTGCCCATTTTTTCGGTATTAACTCTTCTGAAAAGGATATACATTTATTTTGTTTTTTTTTAAAAACCAAAATTAAGTAAGGTGACTAGGCTCACAATTCCCCAAACATTTGACAATTTAGTTGAATTTGAGGTGGCATTAAAAAAAAACCACCCTTGTTTTTTTCCTATTAAAATCAAATCATTATACTTGTAAATTTTGAAAATCTTCAGAGCATTGAGGAGGAAGTCTTGTCTTGAATTCTGATACATAGCGTAATGTTTTAATAGGTTTTTCTTATTATTTTGGTGTGTAATTCAAAATTCATAACATGAGAAGATTTCTTTTAATTTATAGTAATAGTTTCCTGAATTATTTTTATGAGCTTCTTCTTGAGTCTTGATATGAATCACCTTTTTTCTTCTTTAATTTTTTTAGCAAATAAGTCTTCCCAAATCAACTTCCAATCTGCCTTATTGAAATTTCAATTTTGAGCCTTGAGACTTATAATTCCAGGTAAAACACCTCTTCCCATAAAAAATCCCAATTGGCATTGGGAATTAAAGAATTTCCACACTTCCAAAAAATTCTTCCTTCTGGTATTTCCAATTGGTCCAAAAAAAGTCCTCTTGAAACTTCCAAATTCCCAAAATAGATTTTTCTTTTCCATTATGCATCTGTTGATGTATCCTTTTTCCAATAGATGTTCCCAAAATTTCCTTTGATACCCTCGTATTCAAAAAATTCTACAAATTCCAATATTGAGAGAAAAATCCTAGAAGCTCTTCCAAATATGGAGAATCTTTAACAATATGAATTTTTCCTGAAAAATTGAGCAACTCTCCAAATTAAAGCTATGGAAGCAATATTTGAAATAAATATTCTCCTTCTTCAACAATTGGGTTTCCCCAGTTATTTTTTATTCTTTAATTTCTTTCCTTTTGCAGTTCACATCTGTCCATCCTTTTGGATTGTAATCAAAATTACATTCCCATTCATTTTTAGATGAAACTTTAGCCTCCATTGTTTTATAAGTCTCTTTTTTTGAGATTTGGCAACAGTTTCGAGTTTCAAGATAAAATAATTATTCCTCTTTAAAAAGTCACTGGCACTGAAAGTTGAGATTATGTTAGATGAAATTATTTTTTTAATTAAGTAATTTAAATAGATTTAAATTCCTCTTTGATGAGGAAGGAGGTCACTGCCCTTTATTGAGAAGATTTTTGAAAAAAAAAGTTTGAATAAATTGAAATTCCTCTTTGATAAGGCAGGAGGTCACTTCCCATGATACTAATACAGATAAGAAAAAGACTTTTAAAATGAATTTGATGATTTTGATATTTTTGTATGTTTTTTTGATTGGTGATTGAAAATGAGTTGCTTTATTTATTATTGAGAACTCCACAATCTTCTGTTATTAATTACTGAAAGGCAAATTTCTTCAAATATCTCTCCAAATAGGTTTTTTCATTTTTCCCTTTGAGTATCACCTTTCCATTCTCAAGTTAAAGCTTTGACAACATGGATAAAAGTATATCCAAAATCACACCAGTAAAGAATTCCACCTGATATTTCCAAAACATTACGATTCAAATCCTCTTGATCTCATAACAATTTGTAATAAAGTCCTTCTATTGTCATTTGACAATATCCATAAGGCTTCTTCCAGTAAGTATTTCTTAAATTTCCTTTTATTCCAGGAATGGTTAATAGCTTCAAGAAGTCAAAATCTTTAAGATTCAATAAGGGTAGCTCTGAAGTATTTTGGCTTTGAATAGGTGGTAAATCTATCTCATAATCATACAGCTCTTGGAATGTTATCATTAGAAGCATTACACAATCTTTCTCTTCCTCATTCTCAAGTATGTTTGGTCATATTTTATTTGAATTCTGGGTGTCATTGGTTAATCTGAATGTCCTTTCTCCATTTTGATCAAATAAATGCGCTGTGCTGGAAATTGAGGTATTGGAAAAACAGCATAATTGTTCATAGGCATCATAAAGCTCATCTATAATTGAAGTTTGTGGATTGGGTTCTATAATGGTAAGTCCAGCTAGCATTTGCGTATTTTCTGATAACTACCCTTCCTCTAGGTCTTCAAAAATTCTTCCTTTCTTATATTTATTTTTCCAATTTCCATTCTTTTGTTGATATAAAATCAAGTAATCTTCTGATTCTACCAATTTTCCTTCTGGCACTTTCTCCATTCTGTGTTTAATGCTTCTTTTAATATCTCTATCCCAGGATTAATCCATTTTGTCTTTGGTAATTATGGCACTTTCATTTTCCAATTATTTAACTTTTCTCTTTTCCAATGGCTTTATTTTGTCATCTTTTGGTTCTTCATTTATTAAATCTTTTTCAAGATAATTAATGTACCCAGTTTCTTGCTGAAATAAATTTAAACCATCTTCTGGAATTCCTCAGGAATTTCCTTCAGGTGGCTTCAGATACATTTCCAATTTATTCTGTGTGCTTTCTACTTAAGCTGATTTATTCATACCACTTAACTCAAGTGCTAGCCATTTCTATGAGTATTCTATGGTCATGTCCAAATTTCTTATCATATTCCTCAGTTTCTCTTTGATTTTTGCTATTTCTTCACTATCTTCTGGCTCCTTTTCTTTAGATTTTCTATCAGGTGCAAGGGGAATACTTTCTTCAGATAAAGATGATATACTAGAACTTTCTTCAACTATTATCTGATTGAAATTTTGAAATACTAAGAAGTACGTATACATTTTTTTCATTACCAAAAGTGACCTCAAGATCTTTAATGTGACAAATTGGCTTAAAAGAGTTATATGTTGATTTGGATGTGTAAGGCACCATGAGGAAATTTGCTACACCTGAAAGCAGGTGTTCCATATGTAGATAAGCTTTGACTTAGCTTGGAATGAACTTGGACCCTCCCTCTGAGCTAGGTTGAACCCAGTATTCAATTGTTTGTTCAAATTCCAGGTTATTCCAAGCCACTGGAAAATTAATGAATATAAATGATTCTTTTCTTCCTTCAATTGATAAAAGAAAACAGTATTCTTTGGTATTTAATTTCTCTCCCTTTCAATTTTCATCTTCATTAGAATATCACTTACTATAAAAATTTACCTTTACAAATATAATCTTCATTGAAGCACTTCTAATTTTCTTTCGAAGGCCATAGTTATACAAAAAAGTTTTTTTAAATAGATAAATCTCTGCTCTCAATTAATTTGATCATTTCTTTGACTTTACAGAAACAGAACTACTTATTCATTTTTTAGAATATTTCTTATAGAATTACCAATTTATAATGAAAGCCATTTATTCAAAAACTAAATCAATTGAGCTTTTTTGTGAATTTTATATTAAAATCTATGTAATCTCAGAATTAAATACAAGATATTTCAAATATTCATTCTTATTAATTCATTTTTAAAAGAAAAAAATATAAAACACATATCCTTTTTCCTTATTGATTGAGGGTTTTTAGCTTCATTCTTCTTTTGATTGTTTTTTTGTTGTATAACTCTCTTTGTATTATGCTCATAGGTCGTCTCAATGATAATTTTTTCTCTCTTTTTGAAAGAGAAAACCATGCTTCATTGTTTGTCTTTGTAATTAATTTCTGTTCTTTTAAATAGCAGTAGCAGGTGTTATGCAGTACAGAACCTGCTATTGGAAAAGAGCTGAGATGTGTGAAAATTGGAATTTCAGGAATTTAGAATCCAACTATTGTAATTTTGATGAAAACTGTCAGATATTTTGCAGTAGCAGGTGTTACAGGACCTTTCATGCAAAATTGTTGATGATTGTCGACAATTTTACAATAGCAGCTTTACAGGGCTTCTACTGTAACTTTAAATACAAGATCAAAGCTTAAAATCAATTAAGCACATTTAAGAATTAAAACAAGAATAGAAAAATAAAATAAAAAATTATTTCAATAAAATCTCAGGTAAATTGGGAGAAAACGGAAAAATCAAAAAAATGTATGATAGAATATCATATAATCAAAAAACAGTACAGAATAAAACTCACAAAACTGAATATAAACAAGGGAAAATAATTTTCCATAGTTACAAGTTTACAGTTTCTTAAGCTGTATGTATTCAAAAAAATGAAGAAAAGAAAGCTATTAATAAAACAAAAAGAGAAATAGCTCATTTTCAGAAAAAGAATTATTCTTCATTTTCTCAAGTTATCCTTATAAATTGAGTTTAATACTTTGTGCTTTTTCTTTAATTCATTCTTTTTAGGTTTCCTTTTTTCTGTTTTATCCTTTTAAAACAAAAATTAGCACTTAATTGAGTATTTAAACATGTCAGAGGTGTTACTAGCAAGTTTTTGACTTAAATATACTGCAGACAATATTGATTAAAGACCTCAATATTCTGCTTTATTTAAAGAAATGAGGACAAATTCACTAAATCTCTAAGAGATATCTAAGAAAATCATTAAGATTAATAAGTAAAAAATATTTTCAAATGCTTCATTCAACTGTAATCCTTGTCAAAAAATCTAAACCTTAAATATGACTTAATTTCCTACTTTCAAAATGCTTAGAAAATACTTGGTGATTTGAAAATGATATTTGTTTTAAATCTTATCAGAATTTTGTTTATTAATGCATATTTTTCATGATTGAAATCAAAAATGACCGCAATTTAAGAACAGAAGATCTATTTATGAGCTTTAAAACTATATGAGATGAAATTTCTCATACCTCAATATGAAAGAAAAGCCAAACAAAATGTGAATGCATTGGTAAATGTTCAATAAATAAATGAAATTATTTAGAGAGTTATTTAGACTTCATTTGGAAGCTGGTTTGACATGGCTCTGAAGTAAAGTTGGCAATTCTCCAATTCTACTTCTTAAAGGGTTCCACCTCTTTTTTGTATCCTCTCTTTCCAAAATATTGCTTAATTCAATCTTTCAAGCCCCCTTTTCAACATAAGTCCAAAAATACAATCAAGAATAGTACAAATCCTCTATATGAGAGATAATGAAGTGAGTTATATATCTCTTTCAATAAGCTTCAGCTTACAAATGGCTCATGATCCTCGCTTTGCACTTTTTTTTAGTTTTTATGAATTTATAAATTTAAATTAAACTCCAAAAGCTCTTCATAGAAGTTATAGCTACACTTTGAGAAATATTTTTTTATAAAACAATCATCTTATCACAGTTATTTTTGTTTCTATATCACAATGAATTTCAATCATTACATAAAAATAAGATTAATTGTCTATTTCTTCAGAAATTATCAGTGAATTATTCTTTGGAATAGATATTTGATATAAATATTATTTTTCCATGAATTTTCATTAAGAATACACAAAAATGTCCCAAATAACTTTGAGAAAAACTAAATTTTGAGAAATTCTGAAAGAACTTCCTCAATTAATTTTGACAGCTTACTTTTTCTCATTTTTATCCATTCTAAAATAAAAAAATCACTTTTATAATAGCTGAATTTTCAACCCATTCACTGTAGATAAAATTCTCAATTTTTTAAATCATGAAAGGGCTCTTCATACATTATAATGATGAAATAAGGGACTCAAGATAAATCAACTTGAAAAAGGGAAAATTGCCATAAAGTAGAATCAAAATAATTAAACAAAAAAGAAATAGAAAGTGCTTTAAATTGAGCATCTTGAAAGAAGTTATTTATTGATGAGAATTAACTTACCCTCTTCTTAAAATTGAAATATATATTCTCATTGACTCCATATAGGCTGTATATATATTAAGCTTTTTAGCTGTATTAAGCTTATTGATACGGCTTTCCTCCAATCTTCATAAAATAAAAACTCACAATATCAGGAGTTTTAAAAATATCATTTTAATTTTTTAAATTTTCAAATAACAAGGAATATCAAGTGGTTGAAATCAGAAGGGATATATAGTTTAATATATGATTTTTTATTAAGAAAGGAAAATATTGAATGGGCCAAAGAATCAAGACACTTAATATTCTAGATTCTTATGAAAATTAACCATGAAGTTATCAATCATAATTCTTTCATGAAGATAATTATTATTGCTAAATGGAACTTTTCTCTTGTTAAATTCAAATATACACAATGTAAATAACAATCCAAACATTTTAAGTTAAATATTCATGTATTCTCAATATAAGTGCGGACCCCTCCTCTACAGCCACTTATGCTCCTGAATGTTAGTTAATACCACTCATTATGCACTTCATCTTGGTGAGCATCTTCCCAAAATTAATTTTTTACATTCAGATACATAATTTTCCTTGATTTAAAATAAAACCTTAGTTGATAAGAGAAGAAAAGTAATTGATATAGTGTCTCAATTAATGTGGATTTTCTTAAGAGAGGATAGTTTTATAGCAGGTTATCTCTTTTGTAGTATATATGTGCAGAAAGGCCTGCAGTAATTGAGAATTTTCTCATTTATAGAAGTTTATTATGAACTACAAGAGACCAAGACTCAAGATCATTTATTTGTATATTCAGATATGTGAGATGTAGAGATTATTCATATTGAGACTGTAAGATTTATGTAAAAATATATAGGAAAGAATTCAAGTTTTGAGCTTTTTGTTCATGAAAGGATCTGAAATAAAAAAATTTAAATAAAAGGGGGATGAAAGAAAATTGATTTTATCATGTATTGTTAAATTATTGAGCTTTGAAAATCTATACCAAAGACTGATATCAAGCCAATTGAATTGAACCTTTGTGGCTTACATATGTGGCTTGAAGCTCTTCCAAAAATTTCTTTTTCTAGATCTAACTTCTGTCTTAGCTCCTACCTGAGTCCAGTATATATCCTATGTCATATTCCAAATGGAACACCTGATGTCAGGTGTAGCCACTTTGCTCATGGTTAGGGCTGCTATTTAATTCTTCTTTTAGGGATATTTCCTGAGCTATAACATTGATTTCATTTTTTGCATCAAAAATAACTGGGAAGGATATTTTGTTTGGTCCAATAAATATTTCTTTCACTTTTGTTAAATATTGACTTCCTGTTTCCTCTTCTTCTTTTCTTTTGGATGATTCTGCTTGCTTTATTGACCATTTTCCAATCTCTGAAGATGTACAAAGCTCCATACCTCTTAGTGGAGAAATTTTCCAGCCCATAGCTTGAGGGTTACATATTGGTAAACATAATTTTCATCCATCTTCCTCTGGATAACTAAATATCTCCCCTTCCTTGTGTGAAAACTTCAATTTAAAACTATTATCGGCTCAAAATGGTCTTCCAAGTATTGTGTGTATGGCTCCATTTGCTATGAATAAATGGATTTATTTTTCTTCTCCTGTTATCATAGTAATTGGTGTAAGTTCTGAGAGTCCAACCAGCAATTATTTATCTCCAAAAATTCCTCCAAGGTTCATATTAAGTTTTCTACTTGTCAGGAAGGCTTTAATTGCAATTTCCTCTGGTATTATGTTAATTTCTGATACAGTATCAAACAATTCCATTGTTGGATATTCTTCTCTTTCAAAAAATACTTCCATAAATCCAAGTGGGAATTCATAATTTAAAATTGGTGTATCATAGTCCCTTAGCTTTAATGAAAGTAGTTTTTCTTGAATATTTGATGCATTAACTGATTTTATCACATGTTTTTCTTGGGTAATCAAACTTTGTAATTTTTCAATACAGGTTGGTGAAATTGATAACATATCTTCAAGAGTAAGATTTATCTCTTGTTGAATTATTTTCTTCATCACATGTTCAATTATTGGCTTTGGGTTATTGACTGTAGATTTTACTTTTCTCTTTAATTCCATCATTTGTTGATCCTATTTTGGTATATCCTTCTTCCCATTGTTAGAAATTATTTCAATATCATCATTATCTATTTCCTTTCCTTTTTGGGTTTTTTTGTATTTTGTTGGAGCTAAAAATATTATTTACTCTTCTGCTTCATCTTCCTTATGGTAGGCAACTGGTATCTTATTTTTAAGGGATTTATTTATTTAATTCTTATCTTATTTCAGAGTTTTTATTTGCGTTTCCTGTCTTTCAGCTCTCTGTCTTGTCTGCCCAAGTCCAACACATATTTGGATATTATCATTTCATGGTTATATTTGAGGATGTTTCCAGCTTCCCCATTCTTCTATTTGAGCTATAGCAGCTGCCTTATCATCTTTGTGATAATCAATTACTATCATTTCTTCCTCTTTTGGTAGTGGATTTGATCTTTAGATCATCTTTTTACTGAAGTCCTTCTGTTCTTTGGAAAAATGACTAACCAATTCTTTTGCAGATATAGGGCCTTCTGTGGGTAGTCTCTGAAAATTTGGAAAAAGATATGTTCCTCAATGCATCAGTAAAATGCTTTTCTCCAAGTCTTCTGTGAGATTATTACATAGTATTGTGGAATGTACTTCTTCTAAGCAGTAATAAAATCTTAGTTATTTTCTTGGAGTCATTTTAGCTGGGACATGTGGCTGATAACTTGAAATATGAGTGTTAAAAGATATCCAGGCCTGAAAGGCTTTAAATTCTGCATAATCGTCTGATCTTCATTATTGTTTTTTTTGATATTAAACTACTTCTGAAAGTTGTTTGAGCTTATTTGATACTTCCTTAACTGATTCCTTCCTAGTATCCTTTGATTGATGATTGTAAGATTTGTCTATGAAACTGTTGATAATATTAATATTAATCAACAGTACTATGACTGTTCTTATGAAATATAATAATCAAACTATTATAACCACAATTAAATAATCAATTCATTAATCATTTCTTTTACTTGTTATACACTACTAATGATTATAACAGTAAGAAGTAATTGTCTACAAAAATCAATTACAAGAAGAATACAATAATAAATCTTCTTTATTGAAATAATAAAATTATTTTAATATATAATTATCTTTTATAAGAATAATAATAAAAATAACCCTTGAAGAAAACTATTAATAGAGAAAAACTTTAATCATTAAAACAAAACACTCAGTAATACTACAAAGAGCTTATTGAAAGATAATATTAGAGAAATTTGACAGATAATTGTGGATTTAAAGGATAAAAATTGATTTATAACAAGATTACAAAAATATATAATTGATTTCTATTATTGCATGTCTTTTATATTTATTCTGAAAGAATTAAAACACCTAAGAAAAGTTTTAACTAATACTTACTTGTTGCTAATGAAGGTATATTTAAATAATGTGATGATTTGGAAAAAACAGCAAGAGGAGGCCTCTTTTAAGTCTAAGACAGCTCTCAGAGGTGTTCCATGGAGAAAACTGACAAAAAAGTGAGTGAGAAAACAATATACATTTTTTTATTATTGATTGAATCATCTGTTGTCATGTAAGATTATCATAATTACTTAATTGATGCTTTTATGTGACTACCAACCCATTTATGGTTAAGAATAGAAGTAGTAACAACTGTAAATATTCTTTTTTAAAAAATAATCATGTATCTCCTAAGATTATCAATGTTATTGGAAATTTCATCACAGAATGTATTTTCTGTGAATTTTTAAAGATGCAGTATTTCACATGGAATCGTCAAAAATGGACTGTAAGTAAACCTTTTGATTTTATTTATAAAAGTCTACTTCCTTTTGATACTTATATGAGTTATACAGTTCTTAATTGGTCCCTAAAGTCTCAGAAATATTCATCAAGAATTGTATTTTTAATAAATTTTTGAAGTTTTTACCTCATTTCTATGTAGAATTGCAAATAGAACTATATGGCTGGTTGCTATGAGGTAAAGAAATGGATACTAGTACAAACAATGTTTTAATAACTCTTTTTGGGTTTATCCATGGAAAGGTTTTAAGAATCGGTATGGTTACAGAAGTCTAAGTTGCTCTTTACCTCCTTGGCATGTCAAAATAGAAGCTTATTTGCTATTTTCTTATGATATAATGAAGTTTTGACTTGGTAACCAGGTTCCCAAAAGGTTTTAGTTTACTAATTCAGCCAGGATCAGCCATGGATCCAAGATTTGGACATGTCAAGGCCTCAGAGGGCTCAGAAGCTGGGTACCCTGGCTCTCTTTGATGTATTTTGTCCCCCTTGACTATTTTTGATGTCAAAATAGAAATTCAGGCTTCAAGTGAGATATCCACTATGGGTGTACCAAAGGTGTATGTAAGAATACCATGATATTAAGTGCCCAAAACATGCATAACACTATTCTCAATGTATATGTAACATGGGATTTCTCACATTCCCATTATTTTGGCGTGAAATTAAGAAAAACAAAAATTTTGATGGATCTTTTATCTGGTATTGATGATGTGCTATTGAAGTATTTTCCATTTTACCACCTCAAAGAGTTTATTTGAGCTTATTCACTCTATGTAGCTACCCTAGGTGAATTTTTGTTTACAACCCAATTCGGCTGTAAATAAATGAACTTACATACTCAACAAAAAGTTATTCATCTTTTCTTAAATCAAAAATGATGAATTTTGAATATATGCATAACTTATGGGTTATGCATAGTTCAGAATTTATTTTTAAGATAATTAGTTCTCTCTTGAGTCTACACATATATGAGAATGTGGGTGGCTACTCTTGGAAGGAAGAATAATTCATGAGTCATAGTTATTTATCATCTACTCAATTTGAGCTATAAACTATATCACATTTTATTTTAATAACATATTTTATTGCCAATTTATTACTTTGATTGATGAAAAATTCCTTTATTAGGGCTAATTGAAGAACTTTTATTTCTTATGACAAATGGAATGGAGTCAGACAAGTCAGTTTCTAAAACATGAGAAGATCCATCCACTAATATAGCACTCTATACAGATTCTGGGAAAACTGAATCCCTTTCATCAGATAAAATAAGATCAACATAATCCTTTATGATTAAATATTTGATTATTGATTTTCTTGGATCTCAGACATTTAAAAAGGTAGGATTGAAATTTATTTCTAACAGAATGATTAATTAACAAAAATATACCAATAATACCCTCCAAAAAACAGTTAATAATTATAGAAAAATCATTCTTTTTGGAATATAATATCAATTCTTATTAAAAACCCAGAGTTCTGTAAAGATTAATCATTAGAAATTTCAGTAATTGAAAGTAAATTTTCTATATATTTCTCCAAATTAATTTTGAACAATTCATTTTATTGCTGCAATAATTATCAATCAATGTGGAATTGTTTTATAAGTAATAATTTGCTCAGGAATGATTAGAATTGAATGATAATTCTAAAACTTGTTTTAGTAAATTTGCAATTATTTTATAGTTATAAATTAAAACACAAGTTTTTCAATACTTAATGGAATAAATATTAAATATGAAGGTTATTAAAATGAGGAAATTGGCTTTAATTCAATTTAATATAAATCACTTTCCTGATAAATTGGAAAACCCTTTTTTCAAAGGAGGAAAATCCAACTGACAACTATAGAGCTATAATTCCAAGACTAGGGATTTGAAAAAATAATTAATTAGAAATTTCAAATGATCAAAAAAGAGAAAAATAGTTCAAAGATGTTTTGGTACGAAAAAGCCAAAAGTGAGATACGTCTTGATATTTGATTTTAGTAAGATTGCATATTTGGGAAAGGATTATATATAATATTAATTTTATATTTTTAAAAACTTTTACCTATTATTTTGTTGATGAGTGCTTGATTAATGTAAGAATTTCAATTTTAATCGTACTTTGGTTAAATTAGAGTGTATTTTTCAAATATTTTCTTGAATGAAGGAGAGTTTACAGGAAAAATACTAAAATGTATTGAGTAAAAGGATATTTTTTGTATTTATTTTTGAGAAAAATAAGTGGGAAAAAATAAGCTTATTTAACTCAAGAATTTAGCTAAGAGTCTTCAATTTTCTTTAAAAAAAATTCAAGTGTCAGTAGCTGTAAGTCTTAGGAAGAAAGCTTGCCGCAGAGCTACAATCTCAACAAGTCACACTAAATTAAAAGAAAAATTAGCTATATTTAAACCTAATATAATTCAATAAGAGTCAAAAAATTCTCAAAAGCCTTTCCATTTCCCATACAAGCAAATTATTAAATGTACTGATATCAGGATAAGAAAATATAAATTAATGAGAAAAATTAAAAATATAATAAGAGAAAAATCTGAAAATAACTATCATTAATGCATTTATATCCCATTCAAAAGAAATTAAAAAAACTGATTTTATGATTCATTGTGGAATTTAATAAGGCATTCCTTGAGGAGAAAGCCACAGGTAATCAGTTGATGATTACTGAATATCTCTGTACCAATGGCTCTAATGGTGTTTCATCTGGCCGCATGAGTATATTAAAAAGTACTTTCCTACTGAGATCACTAATAAAAACAGAAATATCGTTGTTTTAAATCTATAAAAGACTCCTTTAACTGTCTGTTATCATACCCAATACAGGATCAGTCAAAATAATAGGCAAATTATAATCTTACAGCTATTTGAGTGGCTAAAATATAATAATAAATTGATTTTTTGGATATTAATTTAATGTTATTTTGGTTATAGAATGTGAAATAAATTGATAAAATATAGCATATTAGTTGCCAATTTATCATTCCTTAAGTTGTAATATTCTTGGGTATTGTTTGAGATGAGTAGTGATCTGATATGACTAATTAATATTCATTATATTGGAGGTTAATTGTGGTTTGAAGGTGATTAATATTAGCTGATTAACAATAATGATAACAAACACAATAATCATAATAATAGTAAGAATCATAATAATAAAAATAGGATTAATAGTGATAGTAATAATAATAGAATTAATAATAAGAATGAATTTTTTTATTAGTTACTGAGTCTCAACAATCTTTTCAGATAAGTTCTTTCAGCTCTCTCAGATCTTATGGAATCACCGTTTTTGGAATCCATGAGAGAATTTTGGGGAAAAACCTCTATGGAAATCCTTAGACCACCAGCCATTTGGGCACTTGGCCCCCTTTACGGCTTCATTACAGCCACCATTTAATTTGGGGATTGCATTTTCTTATACTAGTTTCCGTTTAAACGTCTCTATCGCCCATTCTTTTCAGGGGGCTCAAACATTATTTCAACCTCCCAGACCTCAATTTGGCCAAAATGGCCAAAGTACCCTATGGCTCACAAAACTATGATTTAGACCGCCCAATACCTTTCAGGACAATAATTAACCAAGGGACAATATATTGAAACCCCTTTATATGGCTATGTTACCAAAATAGATATTTTGAATATTTTCTTTTCCGGTTGCCTCATTTCCCCAATATGATCATAAGACTATTTTACATCCTTTTTTTACTGAAACAATTCATAGCACCTACTCCTCCTCAATTTTAAATATGGAAATTATCTTCAAGGATCAGTTATTCAAGGTTAGCCACATCAAGGGACCAGTTCAGGATCAAAGAGCTGACTCCATCCAAAAATTTCAGCCCTTCTGTAGGTCTTGTTGTTCACTCTAGAGTGTTCTCCCAAGAGATTAATGTCATGTATCTGCAAGTACTTGTTTCAAGTATTTTCAAGACCAGTTTTCAAGATATGAAGGCTCAAGAAGCAATTCTAATTCATCCAATACACTGTGAAGTCCAAGAAAATTGTATTGGATTTACTGTTTGGTAAATTAAGCTTAATAATTTGGGTAACTTAATACACACAGTCAATTTATCAATGTGAATAGGTATATTTTCCCAAAGAAGCCAATATAGCTGTTTTTTAAAATTGAAAGAATAAAGTTCTAAAATTTTCTCATACCATCAACTCTTTCATCCCCTGGTGGTTCCCCCCAGCTAAGCAATCTATTCGATTTACTTTCATATCTTATTAGTGAGTACTTATCATCTTGAATGAGTTGTTTAAGCCTTGGACTTAAAGGTTCATTTTATATTGATGCTCATATACTTGCTAACTCTTTTCCTCCTTCTGATAGGAGTGAAAAAATGATATAGAAACTTTATTGGCTGGCTCTTTATCCATTTTCTTACTTTTTCTGATTACTCATTTTTCACTTCATTCTTATTAAATAGATATATTCAATATTTTCTTTCTTTAATTCTTTGAAGTCTATCCAGGTGAGTTCTTATTCACTTAGTTCCAGGCCACTCTTATTTCCCAATGCTCCCTGTGAGACTGAGAATTACTACTGATCTATGATTTTTTAGCCTTGACTTAAGTACCTTTCAATCCTAAGGAATGATATCATAATTACTAGACTACCTTGAAGGTTCAGGGGTATTTCCATATTATTTATTTATTCACTTTTTCTATATGGACCACCCATGAGACACCTCATGATCAAGTTCTCTAAATAGCGTAGCTTTTGGAAGGGAATTTGGTAACCAAAAATGAAGGACAGGATTTCAACTGACTCCCCATTAATCTTGAAATAATTTTCAATAGCATTAACTAACAATATGATGGTAAAAGAGGATTAGGTAGGAAAAAGGGTTTATTTATTTTCTTTTGGGTACCACGTTTTTCTCATGAAAACCTTCTGTCTCCTACTTTTGATCATTTGTTTATTTCTTTATGAATTCCAGATGGTATTATTTTTCCAAAATAGGTCATTCTATTCAGGTTCCTCATTCAATTGGTCCTATTTCACTGGATTTAATGTTAATTTCTGGTAATAATTATACTTGATAAAACAGGTTACTTTTTTTTCTGGTGGATTTCCAGTGTGAATTTATAAATGTTTTTGAATTTTATTCTATATGAATTTTGATTATTTGATTTTCTTGGCTCCTGAGCCAGCGGTAGAGCTTATTCATTGGATTTGAGAGTTTTGAAAGTAACTCATGCAATCTCATCAAATCTCATAAAGATTTACTAAGGGGTAAGAATATGCATATTTTTATTTCAAATTTATATTCAGGTATTCATTCAGGCTGAATACCTTTGTTTTCTGATAATCGGAGGTTTATTTGGACCAACTGTTAATCTTATTCAAGGTAGTTCATGGCTTTTGAATGAGTGAATGAAATCTCATGCACGTAACTATTCATTCATATAAAGGGTGACTTATTCCTATGCACTTATAGTTGACTTCAAAGTGTATTAAACTGGCTATGAGGTTATTTTCTGTTAAGATTACAGTTGAGCTACTATAGATAGGTCAAGGGCTATTAAATAGTTGAATCTTTCTGAATTGACTGCCATATGCATACCAAGGATTTTTGTGTTTACTGATAGAAGTATTGATTTGATATTATGTAGGCACTGGGACTTATAGATACTGAAATTAAGCTGTGTATCTGTTTTCTGAAAGGTTTTTGGTTATTTTAAATAATTAAATATTCAATTAATACTACCTCCCGGGAAAATTGTGTTGATATTGGAATCTTTTTAGGGGGTTGAATTTTTGATGAATCTAAAGTGGCGGTATGATTTCTCTTAATTATTAATTTTTGTGGTTTTTCACTTTTCTATTTCTATTCTTGAAGCATAATCAATCCATTTTGATGCACTTTTCTTATTGATGTTTCTGATTAGTGCCTTTATTAGTGAGCAATGCTTATGAGGTGGGCTTGAAAAAACACAGGTTAGCTCTTTATCATAACATCCCCCTCTCAATTTTCTTCTATTCCATATTTCAAGTTTCAGGGCCACAATTCCTGCCTAGTTGGGCTTTAGTCTTGGTCTTTTTGCTTTTGTTTTTGTTTCTAATCATGATAGATTTCATTTTTCTTCGTGATGCCATAATTTTTATTTTTGCTTTGTCTGAGGTGTTTTATGAAATGAAAAAGCTAGAGCTATTGCATTAAAGATCGTTTGGGTAACTATCTTGAGTGTTATAGAAAGAAACAATAAGTGCCTCAAGGTCGAGTGCAATTAGATGCAAAAAGGAATGATAAAAATATTCATAGAGGGAGTTTTACTACATTATTGTCTTAATAGCTTGATTGTGAGAATAATTTATCTTTCTCACAAATATCAAAAGAGGGAAAATATATAAAATGAATTAATACCTCACTTAGCTACAAAAAACCAAGTGAAAAGGGAAATATCATGGACTTGAAGCCATATTGGATCATTGTTTCTCTTGTAGAAAGCACATGTGTCTAAGACACTGACCCCAGAGCTGTCTTTTGGAGCTTATAATACTATATTGGAGGTGCTTGTTTTAATATATAGATTGCTTTCTTCAACCTTAATAATATTATTCACTTTTCCATACTTGAACATTGAGTAATTGCAAGTTACTGTAAGAACCATTAATCAGGGGTAAGGGTAGTCATACTTACACCCACTCAAACAACTCAAAGCAGCAAATCCACTGTGTGTATCAGAATTCAGTTTCAGCAATCTTCCTTGCTGAAACATGCATACATTATGGTTCATCAATACAGCCTTTCAATACTTTTAAAGGTTAGAATTACCCAATACAGTTTGGATACACCATTTCCAAACTGTATTATAACTCCCTACCATCATCTCTCCTGTAAAGATCCTGTACATCTGTACAGGCCCTGTATTGGCCAGACTCAATTCAATCATCAAATCTCCTCATGAAGATTCTCTGTCTGGATCAGGGCTGGTGATTTTCACATATACCAGGCCCTCTTTCTCCCCCCTGGGGACTTTTCCCCAGTTAATTAATTTAGTATATTTATTATTTTATAATGATTCTTATCCTTATTTTGGGTATTATAATTATTTTATTTTAAGTTAGTCTTAGCATTTGCTTTCTTGGCCTGTGCAGTATGAGCTGGGTGGCCACATCCTTATTAACCCTTCTCTTTCCATTCTGACAGGTTGAAACAGTGGACTTGAACTTGTTTGTGGTTGGCTCTTTTATTCTTATTCTTATGACTTGTTGCTGCTTTTCTTATATTCTTTTATTTAGTAATTCATCTCTTAACACTCTTCAGTGTACTCTTTTCTTACCATATCCTGAGCCCTCCATAAGTAAGTCCCAGTTAACTGAGTGCCAGGCCCTCTTCACTTAGAAGAGCCCCTGTGACATTAAATTAATTAACTCATATTTGATTCTTTACTTTCATTAATTCAAATTCATTTCTCTCACTAATCAAATTATTACTCTTTTGTGATCTTATGATTCTCATGATTATGATTTTTCTATCTTCAATTTTTATTTCATTCATTATATTCATATGAAAATTGATTTTTATCATTTCTCAATCATTGCTGACCATCTCATTTCATTCTCAATTCTATCCCAATCAAATATTCCTTTTGCTTGCTCATTCAGGTCCTATCAGGAGCTATAGATTGGTTAATTTATTGGTTGATTAGTTGGGATTCATTTGGGCTAATGATTCAGCAATTCAGGAGTCTATTTGGATTAGACTCATTGACTTTTGAATTCCTTAAGATAACTGATTTATCCTCAAGATTTGATTATTTATGGATTTTGATTCCTGAAGATATTGATTTGACTGATTGATTCCTCAAGACCTTGAGTTGATATTGAAGATATTGACTTATTGATTGATTTATTGATTCATTGTTGAATTCTTCAATATTTATTGATATTTGATTGACTGCCAATATTGACTGAATTGATTGATTGATTGATTGAATTTTTTTCATCTCAAGACAGTTGATTCATTTCTCAAGATCATCAAGATTGTATTGATTATTGATTTGGTCAAGCTTTGATCCCTTATTCTAAAGTATCATCAATTTTTATTTTTTAATTTCTCAATAATGCCAGTTCACAATAGCCCTCCAGCCAAGAACACTAGATCTCAAAGAAATCCAGCTGTTTTCACTCCTACAGTAAGGGTTCCTCTTTACTGCACACCATCAGTTCATCAACCAAGTGAAAATTTGTACAGAGGACCACCAACTGAAGGGAAAGCACCCTCTAGAAGAGGGGGAATGAAATCAAGAAGATCAAGATCCTTCTCTGTCTTATTTGATGGTTATCCTGGCATGTCTGAAGGTGCAAGAGAAAGACTGGGATAAGTTGAAGATGAAGAGGGGGAGGCGTCTGTGGAAGAGGAAGATTCTGGGGAAGATGAAGTGGTAGATGCCTTGGCAAATCCTTCAGAGGTACCCCAGGATTCTAATCTAGCCCCTACTAATCAACCTCTTGTCTTTCAACCTGATCCAAGTCCCCTCAAAATCATGGAGCAAACGGCTACTATTATAAGACAACTTTCTCAAGAAGCAGCCCCTGGGGACAATCCCAAAGCCCCTTCATTCAAGACTCCATCAATGAAGGCACCTTATTCTTTTTATGATACTCAAGTTCATAAATTGAGAGGCTTTATCCAATCCTGTCAGTTGATTTTTCATAATGATCCAGCAAATTTCTTCTCTGACAGAAATAAAGTTCTTTACTCAACTTCTTTTCTCACTGGTAGAGCTGGCAAATGGATTGAACCCTACCTCTTGAATATTTCCAATGAAGATCCTTCTTACCTCCTCAATAATTGGCAGTTATTTGAAACTCAATTATTCACTCTGTTTGGTGATCCCAATGAATTCAGGAAAGCTGAACAAGAGTTAGAAAATTTGAGGATGAAGGAAAGTGGTCATGTATCCTTCTACATTGCTGATTTCAGAAGCTTAATTTCAAGCATTGGAGATTGGGGAGAAAGAGCTTATATTCATGTTTATAAAAGTGGGTTGGAATCAAGACTTTTGGACCAGTAGGCTTCCTACCCTGGTAATTTTGATACACTTTAAAAAGTCATGGACATTACCCTGGAATTAGATACCAGATACCATGAGAGACAGAAAGAAAAGGGTAGTCATCAAGAAAAGAAGCCCCCTGTTACTGGATCCAATTCTTCAAGGCCTCCTCAAGACTAATCTTCAAAAAGGCCTCACCATAAGAAGAATAAGAAGGGCAAGCAATTTCAAGCTTCAAAGGACAAGCCCCATTCTGCTCTCCTCAATAATGACAATAAATTAATTGGTTCTGAAAATAATAGGAGTATCAAATAAGGGTTATATACTTATTGTGGTGGAAAGCACCCAATTGAAAAATGCTTCAAGAGGCCTCAGAACAAGCCTGGGTCATCAAAAGGCTTCCCTAGCAAGCAGGGAAAAGCCTGAGTGGGAATCATGAAGTGTTCAATGATTCTCACTTATTTCCTTCAAGAGCACAGTTGTGCACTCTGAATACTAGTGTCAACAAATCCTTAAAGTTTGTTATTTTTTCTTCTGTCTCTGATATTTTTTATAGTATTATCATTGATTCTGGTGCTACAAACTCTTTTATTGCAAAGAATTTTGTTCTGAAGTACTCACTGACTATGCCAGAGCCCCCTGAAAAGATTGCTCTTTTCATTCTGGATTCAAATGAATCCCCTTCTTTGCTCATCACCCATTATACCAAGTGGGTAGTTAACTTGCCCTCATTCCCAAGCTTTGAATGGGACTTTTGTATCATAAATTCACCCAAAGGAGAAGACCTGATATTGGGCTATGATTTCCTCTACCATTTTAATCCCATTATTTATTGGAAAAATGGATTGATCACCTATGATTCTAAGCATAAGGATTCTAGTGGTATTAAATCTTCTGCTAGTAATGCCTTGGCCACTTCTTGCAACAGTGTTGCTCTGGTTGGTGAGCTTAAGACACCTTCCCTTCCATATTCTGTCCATATCCCTTCCACCATGCCATCTCAGTCATTACTTAAATCAAGGGATGAAGTCTTCAAAGAGATAAAAGATGTTGGAGAAGATGTTGCTATGTATTCAATTCATCTTTTTCAAGGGGATATGCACCTTCCTCCCTTATCTTTACATGCCTCCCTGGAGGGGCAGTGGGATGAGGAGGAAGATCCAGAAGAAGTTGAAGCTGTGTTGACCACCAATATTTGGATGTATTCTCAAAAGTGAAAGCAGAGAAACCTCTGCCATACCGCACCTGTGATCACCATATTGAATTGGAGGGTCTTCTACCTCCAGTTGGTGTTATTTGATCCTTATCAAACCAAGAGTCAGAAACACTGCGGGCCTACATTTGAGAGAGTGTAGAGAAAGTTTTCATAGGGCCAAGCCCCCCTTCATCAGGAGCACCTGTCCTTTTTGTTAAGAAAAAGCATGAAGGCCTTTGTTTGTGTTTTGACTACTGCAAACTCAATGTGGTCACTAGGAAGGGCAGGTATCCTGTGCCTCCTATGAACCAGCTGCTTACCGTATTCAATGGTTCCCTTATCTTCTCTAAGATAGATCTGCATGGTGCACATAATCTCCTGAGAATCAAAGAGGGGGATGAGAGCTTAACTGCCTTCAAAACAAAATATGGTAGCTATGAGTATTTGGTATGCCATTTGGCCTTACCAATGCTCCAGCCTCTCTCCAGAATACTGTGAATGACATATTTGCAGATTTCTTGGATATTTTTGTTGTAGTTTATTTAGATGATATTATGGTATTTTCCAGTTCTGAGGAGGAACATGTAAAACATGTGGCCTCTGTACTCCAAAGACTGAGAGACAATAATTTGTTTTCCAAAGCCTCCAAGTGTGTATTCCATGCCTCAAGTGTGGAATACTTAGGCTATGTTGTTTCAAGTGATGGCCTCAAGATGGATTCTTCAAAAGTTCAGAAAATCCTCAATTGGCGTCAGCCCAAGAACATCAAAGCTCTTCAATCTTTTCTTGGCTTTGCCAATTTTTATTGTCGTTTCATAAAAGATTACTCCAAAAAAATCACTCCTCTCACTTCCCTTCTCAAAAAAGACTCTCCTTATATCTTCAATGAGGAATCTCTTAGTCAGTTTCAAATAATCAAAGAAGCATTCACCACTGCTCCTATCCTTTCCCATTTCAATCCTTCTCTACAAACTATTGTAGAGACTGATTCTTCTGATTATGCCTTGGGTGCTTTACTGAGTCAGGTGAATAACTCAGGAAAGCACCCCATTGCATTTGATAGTTGCAAGCTTCTCCCAGCTGAGCTGAATTATGAAATTAATGACAAGGAACTCCTTGGAATAGTTTAGGCTCTCAAGCACTGAAGAGCTTTCCTTCTTTCTCTTTCCAATTCTTTTGAGGACTTGACAGATCACTCTTCTCTTCAGTATCTTATGTCTTCCAAGGTTCTTACTTGTTGCCAAGCCCATTGGGCTGAATTCCTCTCTGAGTTTCATTTCACTATCACTTATCACCCAGGCAGGCTGCCCACTTTACCAGATGCCTTGTCACATTGGGACAACATGTACCCCAAGAGGGAGGTGGACTTCATCAGCAAGAATCCTCATAATTCCCATCAAGTAATCAAGCAAGATGAAATTCAAGAGTCAAGATTCTTCTCAATCAAAGTGGAAATATTCTCACATTTGGTTGATAAGATTAAATAAGAAGTATGGCAAGACAAAGACTACAAAGGAATACTCAAGCAACTAGCAAGAGGTGAATCAGTTACAGATTATGCTCCTAAACCTCAAGCCAAGTTATTATTATTCAAATTTAGAGTGGTAATTACAAGCAATGAGGAAATCCTACTGAATATTCTTCAAAAGCATCATGACTCACTATTGGCTGGCCACCCTGGCCAGGAGAGGACCCTCAAGCTCATAAAGACGGATTTTTACTGGGCTGGCATGAATAAATTCATTAAGGACTATGTATCCTCATGTCAGCAATGCTCAAGAAACAAGAACATCCATCATAAGAAGTTAGGGTTACTCAAGCCTCTTCAAATTCCATCTGGTCCTTGGAATTCTTTATCAATGGATTTTATCACTTGATTGCCCTTGTCAAACAACTTTGATTCAATTCTAGTAGTTGTGGACAGATTCTCAAAAATGGCAATCTTCATTCCAGATTATGAAACAATCACTTCTCTGGAATTAGCTCAAATCTTTATTGCAAGGTCTTTTCCAAATATGGCGTTCCAGTCAGTATTTTCAGTGATAGAGGATCCTTATTTGTTTCATCCTTCTGGACCAAGTTATGTCAGCAGCTCAAGATATCAAGAGATCTTTCAACTTCTTTACATCCTGAAACAAATGGACAGACAGAGAGGGAAAATAAGATTCTAGAACAGTTTCTTTGTATGTATGTCAGTTACCATCAAGATGACTGGCACACCTGGCTCCCTCTGGCTGAATTTGGCTACAATAATGCAGAACATTCATCAACAAAGCAATCCTCTTTTTTCACCATTTATGGAAGAAATCCCAGCTTTGACTCAATCCATATTTCTCAAGACTCACCTGCTGGAAAGATATCAACAAAACTCTAATTAGTAAAGCAAGTTGTCAAAGAATAATTGGAGTCAGCAATAAAGATATTCAAGAAGTATGCAGATAGAAATAGGCCAATTCCACCTGATTTCCAACCTGGGGATAAGGTATGGCTAGCTTTCAAGAGCATAAAGACTACAAGACCCACCAAGAAACTTTCAAAGAAATGGTTGGGACCCTTTGAAGTCATTAAGAAAATTGGAAGTCATGCATATCACCTCAAGTTGCCTCAACAATGGAATTCAGTTCACCCTGTATTCCATGTGTGCTTACTAGAACCAGTTAAGCAGTCAGGTATCCCAAATTGTAATTGATTGCCACCACCACCAGCTCTAGTGGAGGAGCAAGAAGAATGGGAAGTGGCTCAGGTTCTGGACTCCAAACTTGGAAGAGGCAAATTATGGTACCTTGTAGAGTGGAAAGGATTCAGTGAAGACCCAGAAATAACAACTTGGGAACCAGCTTTCACCCTTACCAACTCACCAGACCTTGTCAAGGATTTCCACTCATTGTATCCAGACAAGCGTGGTCCAAATAGCTCAAGAGTTTGATTTCTTATGGTGCTTGGTGGGGAGAAGAGGTTATGAAAGTACTTTCCTCTCCTGGCATGCACCTTTAAGGGGGTATTCTACCCAAATGTTGTTGTAAGCATCACCTTGGCCAATTTGTGAGCACTTGTCAATTCTTTGGACAGATTCAGAAGGCCTTGCAGAATCAATACCATCAAATTTAAACCTTTCATCAAGATATGGCCAAATTTATTCTTTCTTTTTTATCTTTTATCTTTATATTCTTTTCCAACTTATGCCAATAATATTTATTCAAGACATTCATTACTTCAAAGTCAATTATGGCAAAGCTATCTGTGTTATGGTGCTTGGTGGGGAGTGGAAGTTATGAAAGTAAGTTCCATCTCCTGGTATGCATCCCTGAGGGTTTTACTTCTTGTAAAACATCACCTTGGCCACTCTGTGAGCATCAAATGCTTGGTTTTTATATTTCAGATAATTCTTGGCCGAAATTCAAGCAACTAACCATAAGAATGACAAACCTCAGGAATTTCTCTATTTCTGTTTCTCTCATTTTCTTTCTTTCTTTACTTGTATATTTCTTATATCTCTTTTTTAAAGCAGCCACATCCCCTCCCAAATAATGTATTGGGAGGTTACATTTATTTTTTATTTGTCATTTTAGTAGTTATAACAGTGGGGATAGAAGTAAAACCAAACACAAACAAGAAAAAGGAAACTAGTTATCTCTACCCAAATAGTCAAATGTTTTCTGGAAATCATTAATCAACTCATCTTCATACCAAGTAAGTTTTTCAGCCTTCTCCTCAGAAGCAGTCCCTGGAATAGTCCTATCATTGGCATACATAATCAAATCCCTACTATTTCTATCCACCCTCCTAAACAACCTGGCCACAGCATCCTGATTGTCACTTGCCATATTTGGGTCTTCTCTGGTAAGTTGGATAGCCATTGATCCTGGCGCTGAAACACTTGGGCGGCAGGAAATGGCAAAGGAGAAAATTCTTCTCTTCTTCTACTGGTACTGGCCACAGGTTGGAGTTGTTGGGGGTTGACTATGGGTGAGTTTATGGATTGTTGGATGGGGGATGGTCTTACTTCTGGACTCAAGGCAGGCCTGGTGTGGGAAGAGTGTGGTGAAGCAGGAGGAATGGAAGTAGGAATGGTGGCAAGGGTGGGTTGGGAAGTTCTGGGGGTACTGGGGATGACTTGACTTTGGAATCTCCTGGCAGGAGGCTGTGAAGGAGAACTATTGGATGGATGACCAGAAGAATGGGGAATCACCTCAACTTCTTCATCATCCAACTCATCACTACCTTCAGCATCTGGATCGGGCGGGGAATTGGAAATTTGTATTATTCTTTTCATTATGCCTTCAGTTTTGATCCTAGAAATTGGGACCTCCAAGGTGGAATATATGGGCATACAACCAACCAGAATGGGCCCTCCAACATTAGTCCACCTGGCCACATCCCCCTGCCTAGAACCAGTCACTGAAGCAAGATATCAGTATCCATTCAAGCAATAAAATCAATTCACTTGCAAGCAGTATACCCTGAAGTACCATCAAGAGTGGGAGCCTCAGAAACTGGGAACTCTTTTCCAAAAGGCCCATCCTTCTTACTCCACAAATACCTCCTCACGTTTGAAGCTTCCTTCCCAGTATGGCATCATCGTTTCTTCGCAATGAAGCAGTAATGGCACTTTGAAGATCTGGGATTGTAATGTTGAAAAAAATCTTTTCCATTTGCCAAACATTCAGTACAAGCAGGATCAAGAACTTCAACTGCCTTGTAACCGTCTTAAAGTTGGGTGGGATCAAAATGACCAGAAGAAGCCATTGATGGTGAAGAAAATCGAGTGAGAAGTCCAGAACCATGAAGGACAGATGGTGGCGGTGCGGAAGGGGAAGATTCAGTGAGGTCATTCATTTCGAAACTCATGAATAAGGAGTATAAAAGCAGAAGATTCAAAAGTTAGATCAAAAAAATTCAAGCCTGAAGAAAATTCCCTGAAGGAAGTGGGGACCATAACTCAATGATGGCCCCCCTCAAAGTCCTCAAGGTGGTGAGTCCATGTCTCTTTGGACTGAAGTCACCACCCAGGACGTCCCCTGCAACTTTGGGGAGGTCAGAAGCTTTATGGTCCTGGACCCTTCCAATGGTCCCAGGCCATGCAGGTGGTCATATGGCCCATGGAACCCCTGAAGCGCCAGCAAATTTGGGCTCAGGGGTCAATTTTAGTCCTGTGGGCCTCCAGTAGCCCCCATGGACCATAGGACCCCAAAAAACGCAAAGGACCTAATTGGGCCCAAAAATCCAAAAATCACCATAGAAAGGGCCATGACCCAAAATCAATGGTGGGGCAAATTGGACCCAAATCCATTTTTTGAGCCATTTTTTGGGGACAATGGGGACAAAAACCCCCTATTGAAGACTTTTGAAGGGAATCTAATAAAGGCAGGAAGGGGCAAAACATCAATTTGACCCATTCACAATGGGGTATAGGAACATATACTCATTGGCAATCAATTTTTGAGCAGAAGAGCTCTATGGTACTCATTTTGGGAGACAACCCAAAGGCCATGCCTTGAAGGGAAGGAAAAGATTGAATCCAAAGAAGAAGCATATTTCAAAGTTTAAAGCACTTACTCAAGTTAAAAGAAGGGGGAAGATAATTTAAATCATGTAGGACAGTAAAGAAGGGGGATACTGTAACAACCACTAATCAGGGGTAAGGGTATTCATACTTACACCCACTCAAACATCTCAAAGCAGCAAATCCACTGTGTGTATCAGCATTCAGTTTCAGCAATCTTCCTTGCTGAAACATGCATACATTCTGGTTCCTCAATACAGCCTGTCAATACTTGTAAAGGTTGGAATTACCCAATACAGTTTGGATACACCATTTCCAAATTGTATTATAACTCCCTACCATCATCTCTCCTGTAAAGATCCTGTACATCTGTACAGGACCTGTATTGGCCAGACTCAATTCAATCATCAAATCTCCTCATGAAGATTCTCTGTCTGGATCAGGGATGGTGATTTTCACATCTACCAGCCCCTCTTTCTCCCCCTGGGGACTTTTCCCCAGTTAATTAATTTAGTATATTTATTATTTTATAATGATTCTTATCCTTATTTTGGGTATTATAATTATTTTATTTTAAGTTAGTCTTAGCATTTGCTTTCTTTGCCTGTACAGTATGAGTCGGGTGGCCATATCCTTATTAACCCTTCTCTTTCCATTCTGACAGGTTGAAACAGTGGACTTGAACTTGTTTGTGGTTGGCTCTTTTATTCTTATTCTTATGACTTGTTGCTGCTTTTCTTATATTCTTTTATTTAGTAATTCATCTCTTAACACTCTTCAGTGTACTCTTTTCTTACCATATCCTGAGCCCTCCATAAGTAAGTCCCAGTTAACTGAGTGCCAGGCCCTCTTCACTTAGAAGAGCACCTGTGACAGCTACATGGTCTCTGTGAGCGCCGCATTGGGAAAATCACTCTTCATGAAATTCAAATCTTAAATTAATGAAAAGGATTTTTTTTCAAATACTCAAGAAATCTGTAATCACCTCATGCATGCAAGTAAAGTCCAAGAATATCACATCATAATTAGTTCACCAAAAGACCATCATGTGAATAATGGAGGCTGTGCAGAGAAATAATTATCAACAAACTTCAAATTACCTGACCCATGCAAAAAAGGTCCTCACAAAAAATGGAGTCACATGATGAAATCAAGAGGAATTAAAATGGAAAAAGACAGCTCCCATGGAGGGCCCCCTGGGCGCCCAAAAGGTATAAATAGAAGGGCTCTCTCACCCCAAATTTCAAAATTCCCCCATGCACATTATATCCCCTCCACAGTAGAATCATAGGAATAATTCATCCCTCAGCTGGGTGTTAGTCCAGAAAATTATGGTTAATTTACTTGCCCAATAGCTAAGCTCAGTGGAAGTACAGTGTTGAAGATTTCCCAGTAGCTAAGCTCAGTGGGATTTTAGTATCAAAAGTAAAAAATTATCCAGTACCAAATGTTAGGGTTACTGCTCTATTAAAATATTTTATCCAGTAAAACTAAATCCATTTATCAAGATTTTAAATTAACTTACCCCTTAAAAATATCCAAAATCAAGGAATCTTACCTCTTAAATTTAACAAATACAATTTCATCTTATTATTAAACACTCTTAAAAAATTAAAAAAACCTTTTAAGAAAGCTAGTTTACTCTATCATAACTTCAACTTAATAAAATTACCTTTATCAAACCTCATCAAAATTTCCAGAGCCCTTTAAAAAAATCTATCTTACAAAGAGTTTTTTTAACCAATAATAAGCAACTCACCTCAATTCAACTAAGGAAATAAAAATGAAAAAGAAAAGTATTTTGTTAAATCTCAAGAATAACCAAATGACTAACATTTAGCTTATCATTATATATTGAATAGGTCTGATCCAAGACTGCTGAATTTTGTCTTCTGCAGTTTCAAAGCCGCCTACCAATTTTATTTTGGTTTGTGAGATCAAAAAAAGATTTTGTTCAGTATTTTAGGAGGGGCAGGAAATACACCCTTGCCACCCTTGGTTACAGGAGTTATTAACAATTCAAAACTAGTTACCTGTGATTTCCCCTCCAGGTACTGCCTCATTCTAATCCCACACAAGACAAGTTCCCACAGTATATAATTGATTGCATGGGGAAAAGAGGAAAAAATGAGGGGGGGAGGACCTTTCTTCATATTCTTTGGGCTCTCCCCAGAGGCACTCAAAAACAAGGGACTTAGAATTTTTTTCCCTTCTTTTGGCTGGGATAATTTTTTTATAGTGATGAGATATCATTTATTTGGTTGATTGCACCATTTTTATGTATGATTATGTAATCTGAGATGTTTTTTCTGGTGAGGAATTTTGAGATGGTGTCATTTATTGAAGGTATTGCACCATCTCTTTGGTTTGTTGCACCATTTTTTTGGTGAGATGAGATGATTTTGTACAGTTATTGCACAATAGGTCTGTGCACTGTTTGAACTGTAGGTTGAGAATGCTGTGTATTGTGGGGATTCTACTTGTCCTGTATGAGATTTAATTTTCCTTCATTTAACTTAAATTCTGTTTTAAATTTATGTTTACTGGCTTATCAGGTGGCTGTGCTTGTATTTCCACAGATATGCTGTGTAATTTAAAGTTTTGATGGATTTTCCTTGCACAAATTAATTTATTTCTTTTTTTTTGTGTGACTGTTGAATAATACAGTCTTAATTTACTCTTTATTAAAGTGTCCTCAGGTTAATAACCGCATTCCTGAGTAATCCAAATGTTGAGGAGAACTTGGGTACCTTGAGTGTTACACTACCTCTTTCATTGGTAACTTTCCAATTTTTTCTATATTTTCCTTTTCGTTTCCTTATTTTATTGCCATTCTTGTAACCAAATATACCATTCTTCTATGATTTTTCTTATGTTATTATACATACTGATGGATTTAAATCCATTGTATTGCTGGATTGCCCTTTTATAATTGACTAATTATTAATTTTTCTTTGTTTTTTATTCAATTGATAGCCTTATAAATGAAATTTCACTTGAAACTGGGCCATTAAGGTATGGAATTCCATATACCCCTCTCCATTTAATGCTGTCCCCAGAATTCCAGTTTCAAGAGGAATATTCTGGGTACATTCATCAAAGATTTCTTTATTTGAATCTCTATTCTAATCAATTCACTTGATATTTTCTGTTTGTAGAATTTTATATTGATTTTGAATCTTCATAGTTTCCTATTTTGTGCTGTCTTCTTTGTTTGGTTTGGAAATATGATTATTTTGATCATTTTAATATTTAGATACTTGATTTTGTTTTATTGGTTGATTTTCATTTTTTATTTAATTTGTTTATTCATCTAGGTTTTAAAGAGGAATCTTCACTATAAAACTAAGTTCTTTCTTGATGAATAATAATGCAGTTTAAAGTAATACTCAGGACCACAGCTTGAGGTATTTGAGGTAATAATTGATAAAAAAATAAAGAATTTATTCAAACAATTTAAGGTCTTATGAAGGACCTATTCTTGAAGTAATTTCTTTGGCAACATATAAAAAATAAAATATTTGGACAGTTTAAGGTCTTATCTAGGACCTCTCTTCTTTCTATATTATTTTTCTTATTGGGTTCATCTTTCTTCTTGCTCTTTTTTTTTGCTGAAATTATCCTTAAATTGTAGGGCCATCCCCTCTCCATTTAATACTTGTATCACAACTTCTAATTTGTATAATAATAAATAAAATGTAATATGAATTTTTTTTTTTTTTTTATATTATAATTTATTACAGAAGTAATAATATAATACTAGTCAAATAATAATAAATAATAAAAATATGATCAAGTGATAAAAAAACTAATAATAAAATTGATATCCAGTAATATAGATGATAAAACAATAATAATAAAGTAGATTATTTAAATACTTCTGAGAATAAAACTAATTTAAGGTCATGGTGGACCTCTTGAATCACTCCTTTATTTTTTTCCATTATATTCATATTGGTTTAATATTTTAGTGAATTAACTATTATCAATCTTAAGGATGGCCTTTTCATTGTTATTGAGGGTTAACATCCCCTCTCCATTTAATAATTTTACCCTAATTCCAGCTTTTTATAATAACAACTTTCATTTAATATTGATATATAATAATCTTTTTATTTTCTTCTTCTTTATTTTATTTTATTTTTATTTGACTTGAATATAATAAGTTAATATTATATTATTTTTTAGTTGTGTATTTTGTTTTTTTCAATTTGTTTCAACTATAGTCATAAGGAAAATAGATAAATTCAAAAAATCTGAATTGATATTTTTTTTATTTTTTTTATATTTTTTTTATTTTGTTTTATCTTTATCCAACTAATAAAAAAGACTTTCTTTAAGTAATATGATTAATCTTGATCCAAAATTATACATATGTATATATTAATTTGATTTTTTTTTGAAGTAGCTGGGTGTGGATACTTCAAAATAAACCAGCTGTACTTCTTATCTGGGCGCAGGTGGTGGATTTTCTTCCAACTTGAATTTAACCCTCTTTCCTCTTCTATACTGCATAGTATATTACAACTACACTACTCCTCTCCTTTTTATCGCAATCATTCCCCTTTTTTTTGTGATTTTTTTACATTGTTCTCTTATTTTTGAAAAAAAATAATAATCAAAAACTAAGAAATAAAGAAGTTTTTTTTCTTTTTTTTAGCATTGTTCCGAAGCTTTTTTTTAAGTTACTATTACTTTTATCATTATTGTTTTGATACTCTGAATTCTATATATATATATATTGTTTATTCTTTGTTTTCATTTTTTGTTTTTGCATTGTTACAATGCCTTTTTTTATATATTTTTTTGAAAAAAAGAATGAATAAATTAAACAACCATATTTTTTTTCATTGTTAATAATCTGTAATGTTTAAATATTTTAATTTTAAACTTGTAATGGTATTAAGGCTTATAATGTGTAAGCTTGATATTGATCCAAATAATAAGATCAACCTTTCCTTGTTTTGAATATTCATATGAAAAGCTGGAGATAAGCTTACAAATTACTAATAAGTTTGAAATTAAGCTTCTTCTTTTAATATATTTGAAATGCACATTAATATTAAGTATCAATCAATTAAGTTGAACTGATCTTAATTTAGTTTTTTTTAGTTAAGTGGAGTTAACAACTAATTTTACCAAATAAGATAAGATTAGATAAATTAAGACTTTCATAATCAAATAAAAGCTCAATTGATTTTAGGTTAGTGTTTGTTTTAGTTTAGCAAAGTTAAGAATGAATTCGACCAAATAATATAAAATTAAGTGAATTAAATGCTTCTGTGTTAAAATTAGAATTGAAGTTTAATTTAATCTTGAAAATTAATCAATATCAGGTTCATTTAATCTATGCAATTCATTCTTTCTGAATTAAATTTTAAACTGGGTTAAAGGGTTGATAGAGTTTATATTGAGGGTTTTCATAGCTATTGATATATGAAAAGCTTAAAGTCCAAATTGTGGGTAGAAGAAACTTTCTCCATCTTTAATATAAAAGGAGGTCTTTTTCTCCCTTGTCCCTAGTAAAAATATAATTTTTGTGTCTTTCTTCATAAAATATTATAAATATCCAAAGCAATTTAATAAAAAAACATAAAAAAGTTGATCATATGAAGAAATTTTTTTATTTGGATTTAACCTGGCCAGATATCCCTCTTATTATGTATTCTTTCTTTTATCATTATGATATAATTATTATTTAATAGAATCTAAACCAATAAGATTTCTTGAAATATATTTTTTTTTTCTGGATTACTTGAATCTTTCTAATGCTTGTTTTTATAAACTGTTATTGTTATTGTTATTCTTTCTTTATTATCTTGATTGTTTTAAAAATTGCTCTTGTAAGCAAGGGGGGTGACTAGTAATTTCTAAAAAATTCAACCAATAAAAAAATAATTTGAATAAAAGTAACCATAAACAAAACTGGTCATCCCTCTTGCTATGTGTGTTTTGAGGCTGTGTGTTGTGTTTGGCCCTATTTGTATATTAATTCAATTTTTTATTTCATTATTTGACTTCTTTAAAGTTTTCAAATATATATTCTTGATTTTTGTTTCTATGTTTATTCACCTTGGCTAATATTCTTGAGTGTAGTGATGTTATTAATTATTCTATCCAATATTGATGATAATAAAAGTAGATAATAAAATGATAACTTCCAAGAACTTCATCCCAAAAACTCAAATCATAAGGACAGATTTAAGAAATAGACACCCACGCTAATTCTTTTTTTCTTTTTTTATACTAATACATAAGATAACATGAAATAATGATACTGGTACACTTAAAACTCTTTTTTATTGATATTTTCTTTTAGATTCATATGGTTTTCAATTTTTTTTATATTTTTTTATGGATATTTGAGAGTAAAATAAAACTCAAATTCATAAGATAAGAATAAAACCTGAATATTATAATAGAAGGAAACTTTATTATAATAATGAAAAAAAACTCATTTTGGATGTGAAAACATCTTGTCAAGACCATTCTTGAATTTGGCATTCTTATCTTTAAACTCATTTCTTCTTTCTTCATTGAGATATTGATTTTGAAAATCTTTATTCTCATTAGAGTACTCCTGCATAATATTTTCATTTCTATCATCATTTTCTGTCCAGTCCTTATTTTGTGTTGAAATTTCATATTGCCTTGACAAATGGGCTTGCAAAATTGGGCATATCTTTTTATTCTGAGTAATACAAAAATATCCCTTCTCTTCCTAAGTCTTCTTCTTATTTTTACTACTTTTATCATTTATTCTTTCTAATTTATTCTTCTTTGGTGTGCTAATATCTTCCAACCACTTAATATGATTACTTGCACATTCATAATTGTTCCTAAAATTATTATTATTGTGTTCCTCAAGGTTGGAATTTATAAGAGGTTGCCAATTTGTATAACCTTCCCAAGGGAATTCTTCTTCATTAAGTATTAATTTCTGTCCATCTTCAGCTTCTTGTATTTCCATTTGAAAAAGGAATCCTGCTTTATTCTCATATTCTGATTCAGAAAGATGTTTTTCTAAGATATTTTGTGAGTGTATTATATTTATTATTAATTCATTGCTGGAATGTTTCCCGATAGATTTAATTTTTTTGAATCTTGAATTAATTTCTTTTTCAATATTAAAGCTATTATAAGCTTCTCCAGGGGATTTGTCTTCAGGTTGTAAGTTTTTTTGTTGATTTAAATCCTTTTGAATTGTCAATTGAGACAGTGAATTTTATATTTTCATATGTTGACTCATCAATGTTAGCTTCATTGATACTCTGAACTGTTCTGGAGCTGTATTCTATTTCTTTTCTTTTTGAGTTATAACAGGGAGTTTCCATTTTTAAAGGTTCCTCTTCTAGAAAAAAGGGTATATCTTTTCCTTGCTTTTGGTCATTTCCTCCTATGTGTCAGCCTGTGACTTGAAACCAGAGCACAAGCATGACAACCAAAATACCATAAACCAATGGTATAGCCAAGATACAACCAAAAGATGAGACTGAGCCAAATCAGCTCAAAAATTATCAAAAGAAGGAGGAAACTCACCCCTTTCTGAAAAGCTAAGTCTCATCACCATAGGACAAAGAATAACAAAGTTATTCCTGCTCAAAGTTATTGCTGAGCATAAACCTTAATTTTTACCTCTCATCTAAAATCTAGAAGGAGAGGCTTAACCCCATCAAACGGGTACTCAAAATGAAGCTCTAAGCCAGGGCTATCAAATGGTACCAGCCAAACTGAGCTACTACCAATATTACTGGAATTATGGTCAATTTCAGGACAAATAAGGGTGAACAAAACATTCACCTCTCATCTAACTTCTACAGTTGTAGTGTGAGATACTTGAAGTGGGGTCTTTTTGGAAAGAGCACAATCAGGGATATCTGATGGTGTCATCAACTTCCCCTTATCTCAACTACAGCAGAAGTTATGGGGCAAACAAGCTCATTACAGCTTTTTGCCTAAAACACGCATATGTACAAAAATCTTGTACATGGAATAACTTTGCCATATTTAATGATAACCATATCAAAGAAGGTACCATTGTGTAGAGCGCATACAGGGCTACACACTGGTTTAGTTTTGAGGTTGATATCTCAAGGAATGAAAAAGTTATAACTGCTTTAAGGTCAAAATCCCACATTCTGACCAATACAGTCTTACCATGGGATAATATCCCATAACCATGAATATGAGATGTCAAATAGACAAAGAAGCTTCTTTTTACCTCAATAACGCGTATGTCAGTCAATACTGGGGTCCCATACAGCTTCTGTACAACATTCTACACGTTATACACGTCAGAATCAGGCTGTGAGGTCCCCAGATGAAAGTTTTCACCCTGTATTGGTGAAAACTGCCGAGATGTGGTTTCAAAACCACATCTGAGCCCAATATAGGTTTTACAGGTTGTTTGCAAAGCACAAGCCAGTACTAGAGAGTGAAAAATCTTCAATTCCTATAGGTGGAAAGGTCTAGCCCCCTTTCCACCCCATTTCAGGATAAAAAGGAGGCTTTTCACAGCCAGAATTGTCTCCTCATCCTGCTATTGAATAACCTACTTAGTAAACTGTCAAAATCATTTTTACTCTTGGTTAATAATAAGGTATAATCATAAATCTTAATTATTGTAGTCTTTTATTATTGTAACCCAACAGATAAAGCTACACCCAGGGCTTTCAAGAGCGCTCACCACCACTATATTATATATAGTAAAGCCCTTTTAATCTTAAATCAAATCATCTTCAACTCTTATGTATCTTTTTTAAACCATTTTTACCATGTCACAAACATAGTTAAAGCTGTAACTAGCCTATTTACACCTTTATCATAGTTTCATCCTGACATTTTGGGGGCCTGGCCATGTTTTAAACTTTTTTTGGACCTTATAAGTAAGTTTTCTCTCTTATTCTTTACTTCTGACAATTGTTTTATCTTTTTAAGGCGTAATTTCTTTTAAAAATATATATTATATATATTTTTTTACTTTAAATACTCATATTATAAGAGTACTTACCACGTGGTTAATACCCACAAAAACCTTTATTTTTGGTGTGTTTACATATAAAAACACATAAGCCATCAATAAGTCCGGTATTCCTGATTTAATAAGGACACCTCTGACTGAAAAACCATCATTTGAAGTGTGGTTAAGTGTATTGTTATCTCAATTACACTTATTCAGATTACACTTGAAAACCACCAGTTTATCTGTGGGATACTGGCACACAAGCAGTGTGACAGGGTGCCAAAAGCTGTAATTCTGATGTGGAATTGTTGATTCAATTACACTGTCATTATACAGGGCATATTGTAGTAAAATACAAGCCCAGAGGCCAATCTTAGACGTGCAAAACCAGCATTTTTTGAGAAGTCTTAACTGACATATGCCCTCTTTTTCCTACCTTGATTCAGTGGAAGAAAATTACATCCCACTTGAGACCAAGTCACAGGCCAACACACCAGTGACACCCTCAGAACCAGAGGGCAGCAAGGGCACAGTGAAGGTCTCATCACAGTCAAAAATTGGACTCCAATAGCCACTCAGAGGAGTAGAAAACAACGAAACTCTGCATCAATACATGGTAAACCAACCTTAACCACTTGTACAGGAAAAATTACAATTATTAACGCAGTTGTAACTTCCAAAGGCAAACTGCCCAAGTAAGCAGACAAGAAATTTGTACAAGGCACAGTCAGAGGTAAATACCCTAAGAACATAATGTTTTTGACTGATTGCAAACACTGATATGTCCCCTGCATACCTCAGAGATCTTGGCTTCCAAAGGAACCAGCCAGAGGACAGAGAAGGATTGTCCAGAACCAGAAGACCAACAAGAGGACACCTTGGACACAGTGGTGGATGGCAAAACAATGAGGGAGATAATATCAACCTTTCCATTCACACTCCAATTCAACAGGAACCTCAAACCAGAGGACTGGAAGGATATGGATCAAGTTCTTCAGCTCCACCAACTCCTCAAAGACCTATTGCAATGGAGCATGGAAAACAAGAGGTTCAACCTGGCAAGTCACTGGGCAGAACATGGAGAAAGTTGCCAGAAGATCTGTCTCAAAGAGATTGACTTCAAAGACCTTATGATAATCACCAAAGGTTGGAATCCTACCAGGCCGTTCAGACTCCTGGAGGCAAGGGCACAGAGGATAAGGGAGAATCAAGCCACTATCCAAGCTATAGAAGAAAGGTTAACCCAGACAGGGCCTACTCAGATTCCTTCAGGCTCACAAGGTGCAGGCCAAATCAGCTCTCCAGTGGCTTCACACCATTCAGACACCAGCAGATCAGTGGCCAAGAGTCACCATTCTTCACAATTCCAGGAAGTTTCCAGGAGAAGACAAGGAAACAAGGGCAAGAACAAAACCTCCTTCACCAGAGGAAGAAAAAGTCAGACCCCATGATCCAGAAGCTGTTAGATTTGGTGAAAGAAGTACACAAGAACCAGAAGTAGTTGTAAACCACTCTAGAATCAGTAGTCCTAGTAATAGAAACATTACCCCCACTCAGATTGAACACAACATTGTCACACCTGAGAGTAACTTAAATAGTGATGCACTGTGGTTACAAATGTCCCAATATGCTGAGCAATCTGCAAAGCAGTTTGCAGAACTTGAAGCTGGCCATAAGAGGATGAAAAAAACACAAGCCTCCTTGGAACAGATAGTTAAGAATCCTCTAGAAGGATATGCTCAATGGAGCAAAGCCTCTGAAGAAACCAAAAAAAGACTGAATCTAGTCTTTGAAGAACAACACAACAGCAAAAGGGACAGGGATTATCTGGATCAAGCCATAAACCAACTGTTTAATGTCTAACATAACTTGAAGCCCCATCCACAAGGCCAAGTTATGGATAATCCATATCAACCAGTGGACATCAAACCAGATGCCATGTTGATGAATAAGGCAAGATCTCCATCACAATACCAGGATGGAGATGGCATGTCTTATTCAGAGAAGTAATTCTTAAAACAGCTTCCTGAGGCCTCAAGCTGGCCCAAATTCTCTGGATCAGGAGAATATGATCATACAGAACTCATATATTATATTGATGGACTCTTCATTGATGTACCAAGCATACCAGACTACTGGATTACTGCTAGATTGAATACTTCATTTAAAGGTCATGCTAGTATATGGTACACAGAAATGAAAGAAATCCATGGCAGAAGAAACTGTCCATGGTGGAAGAGTCAAATCATCCAAAAGTACAGTAATGGAACTTGGATATGGCAGAAGACAATGTCATCTGAAAATGACAAGTACTCAGTGGACAAAGATCCATATGAGTGGTGTCTTAGACAGTCTAAAAGAGTTAAAGCCATTGATCCTCAGATGAAAATCCAAATGAGGAATCACAAGCTTCTGACACAATTGCCAGGAGAGCTAGAGCATGCAGTAAAATGCAGATGCACCCAAAATTGCACTCTAGATGACATTGCCAACACCTTACAAGACATAAGGAAGAGGACTAATATAGAGAAATTCACCCCATATAGAAGCAGTAGCTTCAAAGAGAAACAACCTCTCAGGGTAGAGTTTAAAGACAAACCCAGAGAAAGAGTGGCAGAAGTGGCAAAAAAAAAGAATTCTTGTCACAATTGTGGTTCAACAGACCACTATGCCAACAACTTTCCAAAGGCAAAGAAAAAAGTCTATGCCATTGAGAAAGTCCCAGAGGAAGAATCCTCAACAGAGGATTCTGAATCAGACTCCATGGGTGATGCCATCAGAGAACCATCTGATGATGATCAAGACCCAAGAGAGGAATTTCTAGTGGAATACCAAGAGGAAACCCCACTGGAAATTCAGGACATACAGTTGGAAGCAGGCATGCCACAGGACACTGCTAACAAGAACTTGTGAAAACACACACAAGCTGAACAAACATTCCTGGTTACACCAACCAAAGGAATGGCATATATACATGGGACAGCCACAAAAATGACTGTTTGTATTGACAATGCTCAGCATCCACTGATCATTGATAGTGGAGCACACTGCTCCATAGTGGCCAGAAATTATCTGGATAACCACTTCCCAAACTGGGAAAAACAGCTCTTTCCCACTAAGGCAAAGAGCTTTGAAAGTGCATCAGGGAAGATGACTTCCATTGAGAGAATTATCAAAGAGATAATTATACCCCACAGGAAGGGTAATATCAGACTCAACCCAGAGTTCATACTGCTTAATGATGCCCACATCCAAGGTTTTTTACTGGGAACAGACTACCAGAGGATGTATGGCATAGACAATTCCAACAGTAAAAATAGGCACATCACCATTGGTACTAACAAGGAAAAGAAATCTTCACTTGATATATACCAGATATCCTCTCAAGATCCACTAGAAGAACTTCTGAAGGAATTCAGAGAGGGACAGTTTAGCACTACCCGCACCAGTAAACAAAGACTAAGTTTACTGAAGATGCTGAGAAAGAAAAGACCAGCATTAGCCATTGGTGAAGAACCATTAGGCAAGATCAAAGGCCATGATATAGAACTATATCTGGATGTGGAAAGGCCTTATCCCCCCATGCTTAGGAGACCTCCTTATCCAGCAAGCCTGGAAACCAGGAAAGCAATTGAGAAACATATCAATGACTTCCTGGATATGGATGTCATCAGGAAGATTGGACGTAATGGAATAGTCGAAATCACCACACCTGTCCTAATCACCTGGCATTATGGCAAGTCTAGACTGTGTGGAGACTTCAGAGCTCTGAATAACTACACAAAAGCAGACAGGTACCCTATAACCAGGATACCTCATGCCTTGGATAAACTGGCAAAAGCCAAATACATAACCAAAATGGATTGCATGAAAGGCTTCCACAAAAATGGAGTTAAACCAAAATCCATGAAATTAGTCAGAATGATATGCCATATGGGAATATATGAGTATACCAGGATGCCATTTGGCATTGAAAATGCACCAGCCCACTTCCAAAGGATGATGGACACAATATTTCAAGAAGAAATATTAGAAGGCTGGATGGTAGTATATATTGATGATATCATTATATACTCAGAGACATGGGAAGACCATGTACAATATATAGACAGAGTGCTAAGTAAATGTACACCCATCAATCTGAAAATTTCATTAAAAAAGTTTAATTTTGTCCAACAAGAGCTACTAGCTCTAGGACATAAAGTCTCAGATCTTAGTCTGGCAATTGACCAGAGTAAAGTAGTAGCAGTACTGCAAAATCCAGTACCAAAAAGCATCAAAGAGATGCAATCCTTCCTTGGGTTTGCTAGCTACTATAGAAACCACATCAAACCCTTTGCACACATAACTAGTAGTTTATACAAGTCATGTTCAAAAGATGTAGTTTATGAAATAACCAAGGAAAGGAGGGATGGATATGAGAGGATCAAACATGAACTCACAAATGCACCTGTGCTCATCTTGCCTGACTTTGAACTACCATTCAAGTTATACATAGATGCAGCTTGTAGCCAAGGCTTAGGAGCAGCCCTTCACCAAAGACAAATCGTGGATGGTGAACCAAGAGAAGGTGTAATATGCTACATCTCTAGGCAACTTAAAGATTCAGAAGCCAGGTATGGGGCCACCCACACTGAATGTCTATGTCTAGTCTGGGCTCTAGAGAAACTCCATTATTATTTGAGGGGTGCAGTCTTTGAAGTCTACACAGACTGCACAGCCTGGAAGTCTTTACTAAACATGAAGACTACAAATAGACACATGTTGAGATGGCAAATAGCTATCCAGGAGTATAGAGGTAACATGACCATCATATACAAAGAAGGTAAAAGTCATACCAATGCAGATGGCCTTAGCAGATGGCCACTGGACAATGTCAAAAGCAATCCAGCTTATGAACCTTAAATTGCAGCCAAAATACTTATCCATTTCATGGAAATAGAAAGGAGGAAGAACTTCAGATTATCTGAATGGGCACCAGAAAGTGGTACCCTTGACAGTGGAAACACTGATTCAGAGGGGACAGAAACTCCCATATTGGGAATAAGTTCCTCTGAACTGCACAATGAATTTTTTAGTGCAGTACTGAAGTCTTATGCCAAACACAAACAGTGTGGCATATTACTACAACTCCTTCAAAAAAAGTGCAGGAGTCCAGAACTGGAATCCCAGCTGGAAGAACCCTGGTTGAGGGCCTATAAGGATAACAAGTTTTTCCTTATAGATGGCCTGCTCTACCACAGAGAAAAAAACACAAGTGCACTCACAGTGGTAGACAGAGACCACATATCTCTGATCCTACAGGAATGTCATGACTTCCCCTATGTGGGACACATGAGTGAAGACAGGACCAAAGAGAGGGTAGCAAGCACAGCTTGGTGGCCCAAGTGGGAACAACAGTTGGGGGAATACATCAACACTTGTGAAAGATGCCAAAATGCAAATAGGAAACATGGGAAGAAATATGGGTTACTTCAACATATAGAAGAACCCAAACACCCATGGGAAATCATCAACATGGACTGGGTTACAGGACTTGTCCCAGGAGGCAAAGAAAACTACAATGCCTGCTTAATCATAGTTGATAGGTTCAGCAAGAGCATGAGGTGTCTACCATGCCACAACAAGGACACAGCCATGGATACTGACCTGTTATTTTGGAATAACATCATATCCACCTGTGGAGTCCCTAAAATCATCATTAGTGATAGGGACCCAAAATTCACATCTGAATTTTGGACCAACTTGTATGACATGCTTGGCACCAAGCTTGTGTTTTCCACAGCTTACCATCCCCAAACAGATGACCTAGCTGAGAGGATGATCCAGACTATGGAAGACATCCTTAGAAGGTTCTGTGCCTATGGCATGGAATACAAGGACCATGAAGGATACACCCATGACTGGGTTACCCTTCTACCAGCTTTCCAACTGGCTTATAATACAAATCAGAACTCTACCACAGGAAAAACACCTGCAGTGGTAGAGATAGGGTGGAATCCCCTGTTGCGTGTGGATCACTTAAAGAAAAATCTTCCGACCATCCACCCCACAGCCAAAGACTTCCATGATATGTGGAAGAGGACTTGTGACACAGCTGCCAAATGCATAGCTGAGGCAAAAGAATATAATAAATAGAGGTGGGACAAGACACACATGGAACCTGACTTTAAAGAAGGGGACCAGGTGCTAGCGTCTACACTGAACTTTAATAATCTTAAAGGACCCAAGAAGATAAGAAACTAATTTTTAGGGACTTTCACTATCATTAGGTTGATAGGAAAGAATGCAGTGGAAGTCAAACTTACAGAGAAATTTTCCAGGAGGAACTCAGTCTTCCCAGTAACTTTGGTCAAACCATACCACCAGGCAGAAGAGGATAAATTCCCCTCCAGGAAGAAGAACCACACACCACCTGATATAGTGGATGTGGAGGACTCCCCAGGACCTGTGAGTAAGATCAGACTTAATGGAAAGGATCAAAGACAATACTTAATCAGATTCAAGCACCAAACAGCTGATAAAGGCAAATGGTTGGCGGAGGATGCCATACCAGATGAGAACCTTCATCTAAGGAGATTCAGGGCTTCTAGGAGTACTGAACAGTCTCATCAATGATGAGCCTTTTTTAGAGGGAGGGTATGTCAGCCCGAGACTCAAAACCAGAGCACAAGCATGACAACCAAAATACCATAAACCAATGGTATAGCCAAGATGTAAGATGTGACTATGAAACTGATGATAATATTACTATTAATCAACAGTACTGTGTCTGTTCTTATGAAATATAATAATAAAATATTATTATAACCACAATTAAATAATTAAAGAATTATTTCTTTCACGTGTTAAGCACTACTAGTGATTTTAACAGTGAGCAAGTAATTGTCTACAAGAATCAATTACAAGAAGAATTTAATAATAAAAACTTCTTTTATTAAAATAATAAAATTATTTTAATATATAATTATCTTTTACAAGAATAATTATAAAGCTAATCCTTGAAGAAAACTATTACTAGAGAAAAACTTTAAGAATTAAAGATAAATGACTCACTAATACTCCAAAGAACTTCTTGATATATAAAAGTGGAGAAATTTGACGTAGAATTGTGGATTTGAGAGATCAAAATCATTTATAGCAGGATTACAACAATATATAGTTGGATCATATGATTTCACGTCTTTCTGAATGATTCTGAAAGATTTAAAACACTAAAGAATAGTTTTAACTAATACTTACTTGTTGGTAACAATGATATAAAATGATAATAAGATGATGATACAGAAAAAACACCAAGAGAAGGTCTCTTTTAAGTCAACAACAGCTCACTGAGGCGTGCCATGGACCAAACTGAAAAACCAGTGAGTGAGAAAGCATTAAACCCTTTTGGATTAATACTTACATCATCTGTTGTCACGTAAAATTGTCATAATTGCTTAATTGATGCTTTTACGTGACTACCAACCCCAATATGGTTAAGAATAAAAGGAGTAACATTTGTAAATCTTCTTTTATTCCAAAGTAATCATTGATTTCCCAAAGTTATCAATGTCATTGACAATTTCATCACAGGTTGTATTTACTGTGAATTTTTGAAGATTCAGTGTTTCACGTAGAATAACCAAAAATGGACTGTAAGTAAAACTGGAATTCTTTTTGGTTGTACCATAGATAATACAGCTCTCAATTGGTCCTGAAAGCTTCAGAAAGATTCATTAAGAATTGTATTTTTAATGAATTTTTGAAGTTTTTACCTCATTTCTACATAGAATTGCAAATATCAGTGTTTGACTGGTTGCTATGAGGTAAATCAATGGACAAAAGTCCAAAAAGGGTTTTAATTACTCTTTTGGGGTTTATCCATGGAAAGTCATTAGTAATTGACATGGTTACAGGAGTGTAAGTAGCTCTTTACCTCCTTGGCACGTCAAAATAGCAGGTTATTTTCTATTTTCTGTTGTTTTACAGTAGTTGTAACTTGGTAACCAAGTTCCCAAAGAGGTTTAGTTTACCAATTGGGTCAGGATCAGCCATGGAACCAAGCTTTGGAGCTATCCACGCCTCTGGGGCCTCAGAAATTGGGTACCCTGGCTCTCTTTGATGTCTTTTGTCCCCCTTGCTTATTTTTCACATCAGAATAGAAATTTAAGCTTCAAGTGAGATATCCACTATGGGTGTACTAAAGGTTCATGTAAGAATACCATAATATTAAGTGCTCAAAACATGTATAACATTATTCTTAGTGTATATGTAACATGGGATATCTCACATTCCCATTATTTTGGCGTGAAATTAAGAAAAACAAACATTTTCACGGATTGTTTATGTGGTATTGATGATGTGGTATTGAAGTATTTTCCATATTACCACCTCAAAGAGTTAATTTGAGCTTATTCACTCTATGGAGCTACCCTAGGTGAGTCTTTGTGTAGAATCCAAATCTGGCCTTAAATCCATGGATTTACTTACTCAATAATAAGTTATTCATCTTTTCTGAAATCAAAAATGATGAATTTTGAATATATGCATGCTTTATTAGTTATGTATAATTCAAAATTTCTTTTTAAGATAATTATGGCCTATTTGGGCATGCAAAATATACCTCAAGCCTCACATTCCCTCCCACCAAAAAATAAAAATGTACTACAATTTTATTAGTGATAAAAGAATAAGGCCCCAAAGGGGGTTAATTTCCACTGTCAACCTCTTTACTTCACTCAGAGCAAGTAATTTAAAGCCCATTTATAGACATTTTCAGGCTTGTGGCCTTCTTTCATGTCTAAATCTTCTTGAGAGTTTATCTGAGTCAGGTATTTCTGATTCTGCCATCCATTCATCTTCATGTACTGGATTTCTATATCTGACAAGATATTATCTTTGATTTTTACCCCTAAGTCTCCTTCCTTTAATGACTTTCTTTATCTTTATGTCTTCATTCTGTTCCACAGGTGGTACATTTAAAGGAGTTGGGTTTCTTAAAGGAAACAATTCTTCATCAGCTGGTTGATAAGGCTTTATCATGCTGACTGGAAAGGTGGGGTGTTTATTTTCCAATTCACCACTCAATTCCACTTGAACTGCATTGGTTCCATGTGAAGCAACAATAACAAAAGGTCCTACATAAGAATCTTTCAGTTTCTTTGGGCCTTTGATATTATGAAAATTGAAGGTTGAAACTAAAACTCAGTCCCCTACTTTGAAGTCTGGTACTTTATGACTCTTGTCCCACTTCTGTTTTGCATAATTAAAAGAATCATCCATACTTTTGTTCGCATGAAGTCTTACTTTATCAAGCATTATTTTGAAGCTGGAAGCTGTAGGATGAATGTCAATCAAGTCTTTCCGCAGTGTGTCTTCTGGGACTCTTGGATTCCATCCTTTCCCTAACATAGCAGGAGTTTATCCTGTGGAACAATGGACTGATGTCTTGTATGCCAATTCTAATGCAGGTATCAGAGTGCACCAGTCATGGGTAAAACCATCTGAGTCTTTGAGTTCTAATCCATAAGCACAGAATCTCCTGATCATGTCTTCTAAAGTCTGAATCATCCTCTCTGCTAGCCCATCTGTTTGAGGGTGATATGCTGTAGAGAATAATAACTTAGTCCCAAACAATCTATGAAGATTGGTCCAAAGTGCAGATGTGAATTTGGGATCTCCATCACTTATGATATTCTTAAATAATCCTGTATGAGAAATAACTCTACTCCATAGAAGAAGAGCTGTATCCATAGCAGTGTCATCTAGATGACATGGTAAGAATATGGGAGTCTTGCTATATCTGTCTACAATGACTAAACAAGCATTATAACCTTTGTCACCACTTGGACAAAGTGCTGTGACCCAATCCATGTGAACAACTTCCCAAGGGGATTTTGGTTCTTGAATATGGATCATTAATCCAAATTTCTTGCCTGTGCTCCTGTTTGCTTTTTGGCATCTATCACAGGTATGGAAATATTCAATGGTTTCTTTCCTCCAAGATGGCCACCATGCACAGCTCTCCACTTTTCCAAGTTTTCTGTCTTCTGACAGGTGTCCAGAGTAGATACTATCATGATATTCATGAAGAATGGTATTGATAAGTAATCTACTGCACAATGTCATAACACAAGAATGTTTTGTTCTGTGGTAAATGAGCCCATCAAACAACTAAAATCTTCCTTCAGAATAGGAATTTTTCCAAACTTCATCAAGTGCATTAACTAAAGATGTATCCTTGCAGTCTTTATTTAATAAAGAAGTCAAGATATGGCAATTCTTGTCTTGTTTATAAGATTCTCTGACCTCTTCAAAGAATTCAGTCCCAATATCAGTTATGTTAATTCCTTCAATTGGAATCTGTGGTTCAGCTTCCAAAGGTACATAAGCTGGGTTATCAGGAGTGTTGGCTAAAGCCCATCTACTATATCCATCAGCATTCTTGTGAATGTTTCCTGCTTTATGAACTATAGTCATGTTTCCTCTATATTCTTGAATAGCTATTTGCCATCTCAACATATGTCTGTTGGGAGTTTTCATGTCAAGAAGTGATTTTACTGCATTACAGTCAGTTATCACTTCAAAAACACTGCCATCAAGGTAATATTGTAATTTCTCAAGTGCCCATACCAAACATAAGCAATCCATTTGGCTTGCACCATATCTGGCTTCTGTTGGTTTGATTTGCCTTGAGATATAACAAACTGGTCCTTCTGTAGGTTTGTCATCAATAATTTGGACTTGATGTAGGGCTGCCCCTAATCCATCTCCACATGCATCAATGTACAACTTAAAAGGAATATTCCAGTCAGGCATGAGGAGTAAAGGTGCTTCTGTAAGGTCTTTCTTTATCTTCTCATAAGCTTTAATTCTCTCCTGTGTCATCTCAAATACAGTCTGTTGATCACAGATTCTATAGAGTGATTTGGCTAGAATTGCAAAGTCTTTTAAGTGTTGCCTATAGTAACTAGCAAATCCAAGAAAAGACATCATTTCTTTTTTATTCTGGGGTATTGGCTTAAGTAGCACTGCTGCCACTTTATTTCTCTCAATACCCAAGCTTAAACCAGAAACAATATGTTTTAATGCTTTAAGTTCTTCAAAACCAAAGTTGCATTTCTTAAGTGAAATTTTCATATTCACTTCTGCAACTTTGTGAAGTACTTTTGCAAGTCTTTCAAGGTGCAAAGAGCATGAGTCAGAACATATGATAATATCATCAATATAAATGAAAATCCATCCTTCAGACCATTCTGTGGGGAAGATGGTATTCATCATTCTTTGATAATGAGATGGAGCATTTTAATGCCAAATGGCATTCTAAGATACTCAAAAATACCACAGTGAGTGATAATTCTAAGTAATTTCTTAGCTTTAGGCGTCAAAACATTTTGATGGAAGCCTTTCAATGCATCCATTGATGTTATATACTTGGCTTTAGATAATTGAGTCAAGGTTTCTTGGATTCTAGGGATTGGATACCTATCTGGAGCTGTGTAGGTATTCAAAGCTCTAAAATCTCCAACCATTCTTGACTTATCATTATGCCAAGCAATGATAACAGGTGTTTTCACTTCAACCTCCTCATTATGGCCTACTTTCCTTAGTACACCAAGTTGAATTAACTCTTGGATATGTTTCTCCAAGGCTTCTCTAGCTCTGGGACTGGCTGGATAAGCTGGTCTTCTAAGTACTGGGGGATACGGTCTGTCAATATTAAGAGTAATATCAACTTCATGTCCTCTTATAGCACCTAATGGTTCATTATCAGAGGCAAATGCTGTATTGTATGTGTATAACATGTCAATATATTCATACCTCATTTTTGGTGACAATGATGGATTAATTTGTGCTTCAACAAGTTGTGTGGACACAAATTCTTCCTTATAAGTATCTTTCTCAGAAGATACTACTGTAATTTGCTTTGGCATATTGGAGATAGCAAATTTTTTTCTTCCTGTTCTCTCCAATTGTGAAATATCTGTCTTGATTGTTATTGATATCAATACCATAAATACTTAAGTAATCATTTCCAAGAATAATATGTTGAGATGTGCAGTTGTCCATTACTACAACCTCAGCTTTCATTCTTATACTTCCTGTTGGATGGGGAAATACAAGAATAGTGTCTAATATACCCAAAGGGTACATATTGGTACTGGCACTACTAAATTGTACACCTTCTATTGGTAATAGATGGTTTTTCCATTCAGGAAGTATGGCTTGGAGATAATCTTTGCCTACACAAGTGCAGAATGCTCCTGTATCCAAACTGACTTTGGCTTCAACATTATTTATCAGAATTGATGTGGTACAAGATGCTCCAGCAGTATAACCTTTTCCTCTAGCAGGTTTGGTTTTACACATTCTGGCATCCTGAACATTAATAAGGTTGTAGCAATCTTCACTATACTGTGGCAAGTGGGTATGGACTTCAGTGACTTCAAAGAAAGCTGTGATATTTTCAATGGAATAGTCCTCCACTGGTGTATCTTCAGAGATTGCAGATTCTTGATCAGATTCTTCCTTCTCTTCAGTACACTAGACTTCTTCAATGACTTGAAATTCATTTATTTTTGTTCTTTTTGTGCAAGTGTTGGCTAAATGTGAAGTGCTTCCACATTGATGACACTTGAAGACAGGTTTTTCTGGTCTCTTATCCTCCCTGGGAATCTTAGAGGTCATCTTGGATTCTGCTGGGATTTTAGACCAAGTTTTACCAATTCTTGTTCTGGCAATGATATCTTCCATAGCATTAATGTAGTATTCTGTTGAACAGGGTTCCACACATCTGCTTTTGATAGCATGTTCCAATTCTCCTCCACACTTTCTTGATATTTTCATATTAATCATAGTGTCAGACATATCTGGTTGTAAAGCAGATAATCTGTCTTTTTGTTTGAAGAACCAAGTAAGTGGTTTATCTTTCTCTGAGTTAAAAATGGCACTTTCAAAGGCATTTTCTATTTTAAACCTCCAAGAATTGTTGGCCCATTTGGTAATCACTTCAGATTTCCACCAAGACCAATCATGTTTACCATAATCAATCCTCATTTTTTAATACCATTTCTTTGCAGTTCTGGTAAACAGACAGTGTAATTTTCCCACTATGATCTCATCAGGTATAGTAAAGTCTTCTTGCAACATATCAATAATCCTGATGAATTCAATATGGTTTTATTCTCCTTCACCAGAGAATGTTGGCCATTCTTCTATTTTGGGAATATCTCTTGCAGAGTAGGCATTTTCTCCCAAGAATGGGGTGAGACTTTCTTTAACAGAAAGTTTTTCTTCAGTCAAAGGTGTAGAATGTCTTGGCATATGTGGTTCATGATTCTTATGAATTTGTTCCACACTTGCAATTATTTCATTCTTCAGCTTCTGCCTTTCACTGTCACTTTTTGCTAAGTGTATAGCAGATTGATTGGTATTCTCAACTATTTTTAAGACTTGGTCTTGTAAAATTGTAAGTTGATTATTCACTTTAAAAATGGAAAGATCTTCCATCTCATCATGCTGAACTTGGCACATGTTTTCAATTCTTTTGCAAGGATTGGTAATTGAGTCAAGTCTGGCATTCGTCACTTGGTGCAATTCAATGTATTTCTTGTCATTTTTCTTTAAATCAACTATATCTGATGCAATTTTAGTTAACTCTTGATCAAGTTTACCAATTTCTACATTAATACTAGTCTGTACACCAATTATTTGCATGGAAAGTTTCTGTTCATCCTAACCTGCTCCTTGGCTGTGAATTCCATCAGAGTCCTGGCCATATTGAAGACACTGTCCACGGCTGAAGGCTCCAATTTGGGGATCCTGTACCCTTGTGGGTAAGGTCTGTGCGAATTGGCTTTGCCTTTTCCTTTGCCTTGATGGTTCTTGGGACCTTTCTGCTTCTTCTGAGGTCCCTTGGGCTTGTCCTTGGACGCTTCTGGAGCTGGTAGACACCACTGGTGCCTCTGTCTCCAAAGCTGGAGTCATTTCCAACTCTTTCTTCTGGTCTATGGATAAAAGACTTTGGTTCTTCAACCAATTCTTTATCTTTTTGACCTTGTCTTTGCAAGACAGGGGGCTCCAACCTCCTAAGAGCTCTATGGTCTTTTCCTGACCCAGAAAGCTCTCAATGTGTAAGTAGGAGTTCATGGCACCCTGCCAAAGGCTTGGGAAGATTTCCCATTCTTCCTCCTTGGCTGCTCTGAACCAATTTTTGTACTGGCATTGATATATTTCTATTGCTGCCACTTGGAAATGGTTCAGCCCTAGAAATAATATCTTGAATTAGTTCAGGCTCAGAATTCACGTCAAAATCTGTTGGTACAGACCTTGGGGAATGGGGGGCAACTCTGGCATCCTCCAGATGTGTCTTTCTTGTGGAAGATTTGGCACTTCTGGATTTGGTCTTGCCTCTTCCTTGTCCACATCCATCTGGTTGTACTGAATAGTTGCTTCCATTTCTGGTATGCACCATTTTTACGTCAATTTAAGGATAAAGCGTAAATTTAAAGATAAAAACACACCTTTTGGTGGTAATTGATTTTTTTCTGAGTTAAATAAGGTGCCTCTTTTAGCAATTTGCACCTCAATACTTTATTCAGATTCTGCTTCTGAAGATTCAGGACTAGTGATGTATCTTTTACTGAGTCTGTTGCCAGCTGCACAGTATTTGATTAAAGACACTTAAAGAGAAAATATGATAAAAGAAATTATTTTTTATGATTTAAGATATTTTAAAAGATTTTTTTATAAGTTTTATTATTTTTTTTTATATTAAAAAAATATTCTTTTCAAAGAAAAAGGTATTAAAATTTAAGAATTTGAATAAAAAATTAAGTCAGAGTAACTCGAAGAATAATTTTATAAGTTTTTGGATGTGAAAAAGCCACATGTAAAAACAGTACAAAATTAAACCAAATTCCTCAATGAAATAAGAGTTTAAGACAATTTCAAAAATAAATAAAAATAATTTTTTCTTTAAATTGAAGAAAGAAAAAAAAATCTTAAATTAATATATTTTAGAACTTAAAAATATATTAATTAAGGGTACAAGGTTCAAAAAACAGGGCCAGGCCCCCAAATGTAAGATGTGACTATGAAACTGATGATAATATTACTATTAATCAACAGTACTATGTCTGTTCTTATGAAATATAATAATAAAATATTATTATAACCACAATTAAATAATTAAAGAATTATTTCTTTCACGTGTTAAGCACTACTAGTGATTTTAACAGTGAGCAAGTAATTGTCTACAAGAATCAATTACAAGAAGAATTTAATAATAAAAACTTCTTTTATTAAAAGTATAAAATTATTTTAATATATAATTATCTTTTACAAGAATAATTATAAAGCCAATCCTTGAAGAAAACTATTACTAGAGAAAAACTTTAATAATTAAAGATAAATGACTCACTAATACTCCAAAGAACTTATTGATAGATAAAAGTGGAGAAATTTGACGTAGAATTGTGGATTTGAGAGATCAAAATCATTTATAGCAGGATTACAACAATATATAGTTGGATTCTATGATTTCACGTCTTTCTTAATGATTCTGAAAGATTTCAAACACTTAAGAATAGTTTTAACTAATACTTACTTGTTGGTAACAATGATATAAAATGATAATAAGATGATGATACAGAAAAAACACCAAGAGAAGGTCTCTTTTAAGTCAACAACAGCTCACTGAGGCGTGCCATGGACCAAACTGAAAAACCAGTGAGTGAGAAAGAATTAAACCCTTTTGGATTAATACTTACATCATCTGTTGTCACGTAAAATTGTCATAATTGCTTAATTGATGCTTTTACGTGACTACCAACCCCAATATGGTTAAGAATAAAAGGAGTAACATTTGTAAATCTTCTTTTATTCCAAAGTAATCATTGATTTCCCAAAGGTATCAATGTTATTGACAATTTCATCACAGGTTGTATTTACTGTGAATTTTTGAAGATTCAGTGTTTTGTGTAGAATAACCAAAAATGGACTGTAAGTAAAACGTTGAATTTTACTAGTAAAACTGTAATTCTTTTTGGTTGTACCATAGATAATACAGTTTTAAATTGTTCCTGAAAGCTTCAGAAAGATTAATTGAGAATTGTTATTTTAATGAATTTTTGAAGTTTTTACCTCATTTCTACATAGAATTGCAAATATCAGTGTTTGACTGGTTTCTATGAGGTAAATCAATGGATACAAGTCCAAAAAGGGTTTTAATTACTCTTTTGGGGTTTATCCATGGAAAATCATTAGTAATTGACATGGCCACAGGAGTGTAAGTAGCTCTTTACGTCCTTGGCATGTCAAAATAGCAGGTTATTTGCTATTTTCTGTTGTTTTACAGTAGTTGTAACTTGGTAACCAAGTTCCCAAAGAGGTTTAGTTTACCAATTGGGTCAGGATCAGCCATGGAACCAAGCTTTGTAGCTATCCACGCCTCTGGGGCCTCAGAAGTTGGGTACCCTGGCTCTCTTTGATGTCTTTTGTCCCCCTTGCTTATTTTTCACATCAGAATAGAAATTTAAGCTTAAAGTGAGATATCCACTATGGGTGTACTAAAGGTTCATGTAAGAATACCATAATATTAAGTGCTCAAAACATGTATAACATTATTCTTAGTGTATATGTAACATGGGATATCTCACTTTCCCATTATTTTGGCGTAAAATCAAGAAAAACAAAAATTTTCATGGATCTTTTATGTGGTATTAATGGTGTGGTGTTGAAGTATTTTCCATATTACAACCTCAAAGAGTTAATTTGAGCTTATTCACTCTATGGAGCTACCCTAGGTGAGTTTTTGTGTAGGATCCAAATCTGGCCTTAAATGCATGGATTTACTTACTCAATAAAAAGTTATTCATCTTTTCTGAAATCAAAAATGATGAATTTTGAATATATGCATGATTTATGACTTATGTATAATTCAAAATTTCTTTTTAAGATAATTGTGGCCTATTTGGGTATGTAAAATATACCTCAAGGCTCACACAAGATACCACCAAAACATGGAGCTGAGCCAAATCAGCTCAAAAAGTATCAAATGAAAGAGGAAACTCACCCCTTTCTGAAAATAGAAGTCCCATCACCATAGGACAAAGAATAACAAAGTTATTCCTGCTCAATGTTATTGCTGAGCATAAGCCTCAATTTTCACCTCACATCTAAAATCCAGAACGAGAGGCTTAACCCCATCAAATGGATACCCAAAATGGAGATCTAAGCCAGGGCTATCCAATGGTACCAGCCAAACTGAGCTAGTACCAATATTACTGGAGTTATGGTCAATTTTAGGCCAAATAAGGGTGAACAAAACATTCACCTGTCCTATAGCTTCTACAGTTGTAGTGTGAGATACTTGAAGTGGGGTCTTTTTGGAAAGAGAAAAATCAGGGCTATCTGATGGTGTCATCCACTTCCTCATATCTCAACTACAGCAGAAGTTATGGGCCAAACAAGCTCATTACAGCTTTTTGCCTAAAACATGCATATGTACAAAATTCTTGTACATGGCATAACTTTGCCATATTTAATTATATCCATATCAAATAAGGTACCATTGTGTAGAACACATACAGGGCTACGAACTGGTTCAGTTTTTGAGATTGATATCTCAAAAACTGACAAAGTTATAGCTGTTTTAAGGTCAAAATCCCACATTCTGACCAATACAGTCTTACCATTGGATAATATTCCATAGCCATGAATATGACGTGTTGAGTAGAAGAAGAAGCTTGTTTTTACTTCAATACCTCATATGTCAGTCAATACTGGGGTCCCATACAGTTTCTGTACAGCATTCTACACATAATACACATCAGAATCAGGCTGTGAGGTCCCCAGATGAAGATTTTCACCCTGTATTGGTGAAAACTGCCCAGATGTGGTTTCAAAACCACATCTGAGCCCAATACAGGTTGTACAGGCTGTTTACAAACCACAAGCCAGTAGTAGAGAGTGAAAAATCTTCACTTCCTCTACGTGGAAAGGTCTAGCACCCTTTCCACCCCTGTCAGCCTGTGACTCAAAACCAGAGCACAAGCATGACAGCCAAAATACCATAAACCAATGGTATAGCCAAGATACCACCAAAACATGGAGCTGAGCCAAATCAGCTCAAAAGGTATCAAAAGAAAGAGGAAACTCACCTCTTCCTGAAAATATAAGTCCCATCACCATAGGACTAGAAATAACAAAGTTATTGCTGAGCATAAACCTTAATTTTCACCTCACATCTAAAATCTAGAAGGAGAGACTTAAACCCATCAAATGGGTACTCAAAATGAAACTCTACGCCAGGGCTATCTAATGGTACCAGCCAAACTGAGCTAACACCAATATCACTGGAGTTATGGTCAATTTCAGGCCAAATAAGGGTGAACAAAACATTCACCTCTCATCTAACTTCTACAGTTTTAGTGTGGGATACCTGAAGTGGGGTGTTTTTGGAAAGAGCACAATAAGGGCTATCTGATGGTGTAATCCACTTCCCCATATCTCAACTACTGCAGAAGTTACGGGGCAAACAAGCTCAATACAGCTTTTTGCCTAAAACATGCAAATGTACAAAACCCTTGTCCATGGGATAACTTTGCCATATTCAATGATACCCATATCAAATGAGGTACCATTGTGTAGAGCACATACAGGGCTACACACCGAACCAATTTTGAGGTTGATATCTCAAAAATTGACAAAGGTATGGCTGTTTTAAGGTCAAAATCCCACCTGCTGTCATATACAGCCTTACCATGGGATAATATCCCATAACCATGAATATGACGTGTCAAATAGACAAAGACGCATGTTTTCACTTCAATACCTCATATGTCAGTCAATACTGGGGTCCCATACAGTTTCTGTACAGCATTCTACGCGTCATACACGTCAGAATCAGGCTGTGAGGTCCCCAGATGAAAATTTTCACAGGCTATACAGGCTGTTTGCAAACCACAAGCCAGTACTAGAAAGTGAAAAATCTGGAAAGGTCTAGCACCCTTTCCACCCCATTTCAGGATAAAAGGAGCCTTTTCACAGCCAGAATTGTCTCCTCATCTTGCTCTTGAATAACCTATGTAGTAAACTGTCAAAAACAGTTTTACTCTTGGTTAATAATCAGGTATACTCTTAAATTAAAAGTATTTTAGTCTTTATTATTGCAACCCAACAGGTAAAGCTGAACCCAGGGCTTTCAACAGTACTCACCACCACTATATCTCTATAGTAAAGCCCTTAATATCTTAATTTAATCATTTATTATCAACTTGATCATCTTTTAAAACTATTTTTACCGTGTAACAGTCATAGTTAAAGCTTGTAAATACTTATATACACCTTTATCATAGACTCACCCTGACATTTTGGGGGCCTGGCCGTGTTTTTTGCTTATTCTTGGACCTTACAAGTAAGTTTTTCTCTTTTTTATCATTTATTGACACCTGTTTTACCTTTTTTTAGGTGTCATTTTCTCTATAAATATATATTTTATATATATTTTTTTAATTTTTGAATAAATACTCATATATTATGGAGTATCTGTCTCATGGCTAATAACCACAAGACTAGTATTTTGGCGTGTGTTGTATATAAAAACACTTCAAGCCACTAATACAGCCTTAATTATTAAGTGAATTAAGACAACTCATACTGATAAACCAACATTTGAGGCGTGTTTGGGCACATTGTTAACTCAATTACCCTGTAATACACCACCTTTGACAGACTATACTTGCTAAACACAAGTATTCTGTAAGATATTGGCATACAAACAGTATACCACATATCAGTAAGCTGTATTTTTGACGTGGAATTGTTAATTGAATTACATTGTCATCATAAAAGGGAATCTGTAGTAACATACAAGCCCAGAGGCCATTCTTAGATGTGCAAAGCCAGCCTTTTAAGAATTCTTAACTGACATAAGCCCTCTTTTTTCCTGTTTGAATCAGTGGAAGAAAATTTCATACCACTTGAAACCCAGTCACAGGCCAACATACCAGCAACACCCTCAGAACCAGAGGGCAGCAAGGGCAAAGGGAAGAGGCTTAGTGAAGGCCAAATTACAGCCAAGAAGTGGACACCAATAGCCAATCAGAGGAGTAGAAAACCATGAAACTCTGCTTCAATACAAGGTAAACCAACCTTAACCACTTTTACAGGAAAGATTACAATTATTAACCCAGTTGTAACTTCCAAAGACAAACTGCCCAAGTCAGCAGACAATAAATTTGTACAAGGCACAGTCAGAGGTAAACACCCTAAGAACATAAAGTTTTTGACTGATTGCAAACACTGATATGTCCCCTGCATACCTCAGAGATCTTGGCTTCCAAAGGAACCAGCCAGAGGACAGAGAAGGATTGTCCAGAACCAGAAGACCAACAAGAGGACACCTTGGACACAGTGGTGGATGGCAAAACAATGACGGAGATAATATCAACCTTGCCATTCACACTCCAATTCAACAGGAACCTCAAACCAGAGGACTGGAAGGATATGGATCAAGGTTTTCAGATCCACCAACTCCTCAAAGACTTATTTCAATGGAGCATGGACAACAAGAGGTTCAACCTAGCAACTCACTGGGCAGAACTTGGATCAAGTTGCCAGAAGATCTGTCTCAAAGAGATAGACTTCAAAGACCTTATGGTAATCACCAAAGGTTGGAATCCTACCAGGAAGCACAGACTCCTGGAGGCAAGGGCACAGAGGATAAGGGAGAATCAAGCCACTATCCAAGCAATAGAAGAACAATTAACCCAGACAGGGCCTACTCAGATTCCTTCAGGTTCACAAGGAGCAGGCCAAATCAGCTCTCCAGTGGTTTCATACCATTCAGAAACCAGCAGATCAGTGGCCAAGAGTCACCATTCTTCACAATTCCAGGAAGTTTCCAGGAGAAGACAAGGAAACAAGGGCAAGAACAAAGCCTCCTTCAACCAGAGGAGGAAAGAATTAGACCCCATGATCCAGAAGCTGTTAGATTTGGTAAAAGAAGTACACAAGAACCAAAAGTAGTTTTAAACCACTCTAGAATCAGTAGTCCTAGTAATAGAAACATTACCCCACTCAGACTGAAAATAACATTGTCACATCTGAGAGTAACATCAACAGTGATACACTGTGGTTAAAAATTTCCCAATATGCTGAACAATCTGCAAAGCAGTTTGCAGAAATTAAAGCTGGCCAAGAGAGGATGAGACAAACTCAAGCCTCCTTGGAACAGATAGTTAAAAATCTTCAAGAAGGGTATGCTCAACTGAGCAAAGCCTCTGAAGAAACAAACAAAAAACTGAATATAGTCTTTGAATAACAACACCACACGACAAGGGACAGGGAGTGTCTGGACCAAGACATTAATAAATTGTTTAATGCCTACCATAGCTTGAAGCCCCAACCACAAGGCCAAGTTATGGATAATTCATATCAACCAGATGACATCAAACCAGATGCCATATTAATGAATAAGGCAAGATCCTCTTCACAATACCAAGATGGAGATGGCATGTCTTCTTCAGAGAAGGAAGCCTTGAAACAGCTTCCTGAGGGCTCAAACTGGCCCAAATTCTCTGGATCAGGAGAATATGATCATATGGAACTCATAGATTATATTGATGGACTCTTCATTGATGTACCAAGCTGACCAGACTACTGGATCACTGCTAGATAAAATACTTCATTTAAAGGTCATGCTGGTATATGGTACACAGAAATGAAAGAAATCCATGGCAGAAGAAACTGTCCATGGTGGAAGAGTCAAATCATCCAAAAGTACAGTAATGGGACTTGGATATGGCAAAAGACCATGTCATTTGAAAATGACAAGTACTCTGTGGACAAAGATCCATATGAGTGGTGTCTTAGACAGTCTAAAAGACTTAAAGCCATTGATCCTCAGATGAACATCCAAATGGGGAATCACAAACTCCTGACACAATTGCCAGGAGAGCTAGAGCATGCAGTAAAATGAAGATGCAACCAGAATTGCACTCTAGATGACATTGCCAACACCTTACAAGACATAAGGAAAAGGACTAATATAGGGAAATTCACCCCATATAAGAGCAGTAGTTTCAAAGAGAAACAACCTTTCAGGGTAGAGTTTAAAGAAAAACCCAAAGAAAGAGTGGCAGAAGTGGCAAAGAAGCGGAATTCTTGTCACAATTGTCGTTCAACAGACCACTATGCCAACAACTGTCCAAAAGCAAAGAAAAAAGTCTATGCCATAGAGAAAGTCCCTGAGGAAGAACCTCAAATAGAGGATTCTGAATCAGACGCTATGGGTGATGCCATCAGAGAACCATCTGATGATGACCAAGACCCAAGAGAGGAATTTTTAGTGGAATACCAAGAGGAAACCCCACTAGAAATTCAGGACATACAGTTGGAAGCAGGCATGCCACAGGACACTGCTAATAAAAACTTGTGCAAACATACACAAGATGCACAAACATTCCTGGTTACACCAACCAAAGGAATGGCATATATACATGGAACAGCCACAAAAATGACTGTTTGTATTGACAATGCTGAGCATCCACTGATAATTGATATTGGAGCACAATGCTCCATAGTGGCCAGAAAATATCTGGATACCCACTTCCCTAACTGGGAAAAACAGCTCTTTCCCACTAAGGCAAAGAACTTTAAAAGTGCATCAGAGAAGATGACTTCCATTGGGTCAATTATCAAAGAGATAATTATAAAGCACAGGAAGGGTAATATCAGAGTCAACCCAGAGTTTGTAGTGCTTAATTATGCCCACATCCAAGGGTTTTTACTGGGAACAGATTACCAGAGGATGTATGGCATAGACATTTACAACAGTAAAAATAGGAACATCACCATTGGTACTAACAAGGAAAAGAAACCAGTACCAAAAAGCATCAAAGAGATGCAATCCTTTCTTGGGTTTGCTAGCTACTATAGAAACCACATCAAAAACTTTGCACACATAAGTAGTAGTTTATACAAGTTATGTTCAAAGGATGTAGTTTTTGAAATAACCAAGGAAAGGAGGGATGCATATGAGAGGATCAAATATGAACTCACTAATGCACATGTGCTCATCTTACCTGACTTTGAACTACTATTCAAGCTATATAGAGATGCAGCATGCAGTCAAGGCCTAGGAGCAGCCCTTCACCAAAGACAAATTGTGGATGGTGAACCAAGAGAAGGAGTAATTTGCTACATCTCAAGGCAGCTGAAAGATTCAGAGGCCAGGTATGTGGCCACCCACACTGAATGTCTATGTCTAGTCTGGGCTCTAGAAAAACTCCATTATTATCTGGAGATGCAGTCTTTGAAGTCTACACAGACTGCACAGCCTTGAAGTCTTTACTAAACATGAAGACAACAAATAGACATATGCTGAGATGGCAAATAGCCATCCAGGAGTATAGAGGGAACATTACCATCATATACAAGGAAGGTAAAAGGCATACCAATGCAGATGGACTCAGCAGATGGCCACTGGACAATGTCAAAAGCAATCCAGCTTATGACCCAGAAGTTGCAGCAAAAATCCCTATCCATTTCATGGAAATAGATAGGAGGAAAAACTTCAGATTATCTGAATGGGCACCAGAAAGTGGTACCCTTGATGGTGGAAACACTGACTCAGAAGGGACAGAAACTCCCATACTGGTAATAAGCTCCTCAGAAATGCACAATGAATTCTTCAGTGCAGTACAGAAGTCTTATGCTAAACACAAACAGTGTAGCATACTACTCCAACTCCTTCAACAAAAGTACAGGAGTCAAGAACTGGAAACTCAGCTGGAAGCACCCTGGTTGAGGGCCTATAAGGACAATAAGTTTTTTCTTATAGATGGCCTGCTCTACCACAGAGAAAAGCACACAAGTGCACTCACAGTGGTAGACAGAGACCACATCTCATTGATCCTACAAGAATGCCATGACTGCCCCTATATGGGACACATGAGTGAAGACAGGACCAAAGAGAGGGTAGCAAGCACAGCTTGGTGGCCCAAGTGGGAACAAGAGTTGAGTGAAAACATCAACACTTGTGAAATATGCCAAAAGGCAAATAGGAAACATGGGAAGAAGTATGGGTTACTTCAACACATAGAAGAACCCAAGCACCCATGGGAAACAATCAACATGGACTGGGTTACAGGACTTGTCCCAGGAGGCAAAGAAAACTATAATGCCAGTTTGATCATAGTTGATAGGTTCAGCAAGAGCATGAGGTGTCTACCATGCCATAAAGAAGACACAGCCATGGATACTGCTCTGTTGTTTTGGAATAACATCATATCTACCTGTGGAGTCCCTAAGATCATCATTAGTGATATGGACCCAAAATTCACATCTGAATTTTGGACTAACTTATATGAAATGCTTGGTACCAAACTTGCTTTTTCCACAGCTTACCATCCATAAACAGATGGCCTAGCTGAAAGGATGATCCAAACAATGGAGGACATCCTCAGAAGATTCTGTGCCTATGGCATGGAATACAAGGACCATGAGGGATACACCCATGATTGGGTTACCCTTTTACCAGCAGTCCAACTGGCTTATAATACAAGCCAGCACTCCACCACAGGTAAAACACCTGCACTGGTGGAGAAAGGGTGGAACCCCCTGTTGCCTGTGGATCACTTGAAGAAAAATCTCCTGACTATCCACCCCACAGCCAAAGGCTTCCATGATATGTGGAAGAGGGCCTGTGAAACAGCTGCCAAATGCATAGCTGAGGCAAAAGAATATAATAAGCAGAGGTGGGACAAATCACATATGGAACCTGACTTCAAGGAAGGGGACCAGGTGTTAGTGTCCACACTGAACTTCAACAATCTCAAAGGACCTAAAAAGATGAGGGACTCATTTTTAGGACCTTTTATTATCATTAAGTTCATAGGAAAAAATTCAGTGGAAGTCAAACTCACTGAGGAGTTTTCAAGGAAACATCCAGTCTTTCCAGTGAGTTTGGTCAAACCATACTTCCAGACAGAGGAGGGTAAATTCCCCTCCAGGAGAAAGAACCCCACACAACAAGAGATAGTGGAAGTGGAGGACTCCCCTGGACCTGTGAGTAAGATCATCAGGGCCAGGAAGATCAGACTCAATGGGAAGGATCAAAGACAATACCTAGTCAGATTCAAGAACCAGACAGCAGATAAAGACAAATCGTTGGCAGAGGATGCCATACCAGATGGGAACCTCCATTTAAGGAGATTCAGAGCCTGTAGGACGACTGAAAAGTCTCATTAATGATGAGCCTTTTTAAGAGGGAGGGTATGTCAGCCTGTGACTCAAACCCAGAGCACAAGCATGACAGCCAAAATACCATAAACCAATGGTATAGCCAAGATACCACCAAAACATGGAGCTGAGCCAAATCAGCTCAAAAGGTATCAAAAGAAAGAGGAAACTCACCTCTTCCTGAAAATATAAGTCCCATCACCATAGGACTAGAAATAACAAAGTTATTGCTGAGCATAAACCTTAATTTTCACCTCTCATCTAAAGTCTAGAAGGAGAGGCTTAACCCCATCAAATGGGTACTCAAAATGAGGCTCTAAGCCAGGACTATCCAATGGTACCAGCCAAACTGAGCTAGCACCAATATTACTGGAGTTATGGTCAATTTCAGGCCAAATAAGGGTGAACAAATCATTCATGTGAGCCTTGAGGTATATTTTACATACCCAAATAGGCCACAATTATCTTAAAAAGAGATTTTGAATTATGCACAACTCATAAGTCATGCATATATCCAAAATTCATCATTTTCAATTTCAGAAAAGATGAATAACATTTTATTGAGTAAGTAAATCCATGGATTTAAGACCAGATTTGGATTCTACACAAAAATTCACCTAGGGTAGCTCCATAGAGTGAATAAGCTCAATTTAAGTATTTGAGGTGGTAAAATGGAAAATACTTCAATACCACATCATTAATACCACATAAAAGATCCGTGAAAATTTTTGTTTTTCTTGATTTTTAGCCAAAATAATGGGAAAGTGAGAAATCCCATGTTACATATACACTAAGAATAGTGTTATGCATGTTTTGAGCACTTAATATCATGGTATTCTTACATAGACTTTTGGTACACCCATAGTGGATATCTCACTTTAAGCTTAAATTACTATTTTGACGTAAAAAATAGGCAAGGGGGACAAAAGACATCAAAGAGAGCCAGGGTACCCAACTTCTGAGGCCTCAGAGGCGTGGATAGCTCCAGAGCATGGATCCATGGCTCATCTTGGCCCAATTGGTAAACTAAAACTCTTTGGGAACTTGGTTACCAAGTTACAACTACTGTAAAACATCAGAAAATAGCAAATAACCTGCTATTTTGACGTCCCAAGGAGGTAATGAGCTACTTACACTCCTGTAACCATGTCAATTACTAATGACTTTCCATGGATAAACCCCAAAAGAGTAATTAAAACCCTTTTGGGACCCATATTCATTGATTTACCTCATAGCAACCAGCAAAACACTGCTATTTGCAATTCTACGTAGAAATGAGGTAAAACCTTCAAAAATTCATTAAAAATACAATTCTTAATGAATCTTTCTGAAACTTTCAGGACTAAAGGAGAACTGTATTATCTATGGTACAACCAAAAAGAATTACAGTTTTACTAGTAAAATTAAACGTTTTACTTACAGTCCATTTTTGGATATTCTACGTGAAGCACTGAATCTTCAAAAATTCACAGTAATTACAACCTGTGATGAAATTGGCAATAACATTGATAACTTTGAGAAATCAATGATTATTTTAGAATAAAAGAAGATTTACAAGTGTTACTCCTTTTATTCTTAACCATATTGGGGTTGGTAGTCACGTAAAAGCATCAATTAAGTAATTATGATAATCTTACATGACAACAGATGATGCAATCAATAATCCAAAAAGGTTTATTGTTTTCTCACTCACTGGTTTTTCAGTTTGCTCCATGGCACGCCTCTGTGAGCTGTTATTGACTTAAAAGAAGCCTCTTCTTGCTGTTTTTCCCGTATCATCATCATCTTATCAATTTATTAAATCTTTATTACCAACAAGTAAGTATTAGTTCAACTATTCTTAAGTGTTTTAATTCTTTCAGAATCAATCAGAAAGACGTGAAATCATAGAATCCAACTATATATTGTTGTAATACTGTTATAAATCCTTTTGATCCCTTAAATCCACAATTCCACGTCAAATTTCTCTACTTTTATTATCAATAAGTTCTTTGGAGTATTAGTGAGTCTTTTATCTTTAATTCTTAAAGTTTTTCTCTAGTAATAGTTTTCTTCAAGAATTATCTTTATAATTATTCTTGTAAAAGATAATTATATATTAAAATAATTTTATTATTTTAATAAAAGAAGTTTTTATTATTAAATTCTTCTTGTAATTGATTCTTGTAGACAATTACTGCTCACTGTTATAATCACTAGTAGTGTATAACACGTGAAAGAAATAATTTTATAATTATTTAAATTGTGGTTATAATAATTTTTATTATTATATTTCATAAGAACAGACATAGTGCTGTTGATTAATAGTAATATTATCATCAGTTTCATAGTCACATCTTACATTTGGGGGCCTGGCCGTGATTTTATCCATAGACTTGGCTTTAATCATATTCTAGACTTCATTATTGTGTTCTAAAAAACCACCATACCTACCACATCTTACATTTGGGGGCCTGGCCGTGTTTTTTGAACCTTGTACCCTTAATTAATATATTTTTAAGCTCTAAAATATATTAATTTAATTAATTTTTTTCTTTCAATTTGGAGTTAAAAATATTTTTATTTTTGAAATTGTTTTAAAATCTTTTTCATTGAGGAATTTGGTTTAATTTTATATTGTTTTTACACGTGGCTTTTTCACATCCAAAAACTTATAAAATTATTCTTTGAGTTACTCTGAATTAATTTTCATTCAAAATCTTAAATTTTAATTTTTTTTCTTTAAAAAGAATAATTTTTTTAATATTAAAAAATATAAAACTTATAAAAAATCTTTAAAAAATATTTTAAAAAGTATAAAAAATAATTTTTTCTCTTTTATAATTTCTTTTAGTGTCTTTAATCAAATACTGTGCAGCTGGCAACAGACTCAGTAAAAGATATATCACTAGTCCAGAATCTTCAGAGGCAGAATCTGAAGACAGTATTGAGGTGCAGATTGCTAAAAGAGGCACCTTATTCAACTCAGAAAAAGCTAAATTACCACCAAAAGGTGTGTATTTTATCTTATATTTTCACCTTTTATCTTTAAATTGACATGAAAATGGTGCATACCAGAAATGGAAGCAACTATTCAGTCCAACCAGATGGATGTGGACAAGGAAGAGGCAAGACCAAATCCAGAAGTGCCAAATCTTCCACAAGAAAGGCACATCTGGAGGATGCCAGAGTTGCCCCCCATTCCCCAAGGTCTGTACCAACAGATTTTGACGTGAATTCTGAGCCTGAACTAATTTATGATAATATTTCCAGGGCTGAACCATTTTCAAGTGGCAGCAATAGAAATATATCAGAGCCAGTACAAAAATTGGTTCAGAGCAGCCAAAGAAGAGGAGTGGGAAATCTGCCCAAGCCTTTGGCAGGGGGCCATGAACTCCTACTTACACATCAAGAGCTTTCTGGGTCAGGAGAAGACCATAGAACTCTTAGGAGGTTGGAGCCCCCTGTCTTGCAAAGACAAGGTCAAAAAGATAAAGAATTGGTTGAAGAACCAGAGTCTTTTATCCATAGACCAGAAGAAAGAATTGGAAATGACTCCAACTTTGGAGACAGAGGCACCAGTGGCATCTACCAGCTCCAAACCAGCTCCAGAAGCATCCAAGGACAAGCCCAAAGGACCTCAAAAGAAACAGAGAGGTCCCAAGAACCATCAAGGCAAGGGCAAAGGCAAAGCCAATTGGCACAGACCTTACCCACAAGGGTACAAGATCCCCAGATTGGAGCCTTCAGCCGTGGACAGTGTCTTCAATATGGCCAGAACTCTTATGGAATTCACAGCCAAAGAGCAGGAAAGGATGAACAGGACTTTTCCACGCAAATAAATGATGTACATAGAAGTATTAGTGTAGAAATTGGCAAACTTGAGTCAAAGTTAAAGCAAATTACATTAGACATCAATGATTTAAAGAAAAATGACAAGCAACATTCTGATTGGCATAAATTGACAACTGTCACCCTTGAGTCAATTAGCAATGCTTGTGAAAGAATTGAGAACCAATGTCAAAATAATGACACAGAGGATCTTTCCATCTTTAAAGTAAATGATAGACTTAAAACTCTTGAAGACCATGTCTTACAAATAGTTAAGAACACCAATCAATTTGCTATACATTTAGCAAAAAGTGACAGTGAAAGGCAGAAATTGAAGAATGAAATAATTGCAAGTGTGGAGCAAATTCATAAGAATCATGAACCACATATGCCAAGACATTCTACACCTTTGACTGAAGAAAAGCTTTCTGTCAAAGAAATTTTGACTCCATTCTTAGGAGAGAATGTTATTTCTGCAAAGGATATTCCCAAATTAGAAGAATGGCCAACATTCTCTGGTGAAGGAGAATACAACCATATTGAATTCATCAGGACTATTGATATGTTACAAGAAGACTTTAATATACCTGATGAAATCATAGTAGGAAAATTACATTGTTTGTTTACCAAGACTGCAAAGAAATGGTATTACAAGATGAGAATAGATCATGGAAGACATGACTGGTCTTGGTGGAAATCTGAAGTGATTACCAAATGGGCCAATAATTCTTGGAGGTTTAAAATGGAGAATGCTTTTGAAAGTGCCATTTTTAACTCAGAAAAAGACAAACCACTTACTTGGTTCTTCAAACAAAAAGACAGATTATCTGCTTTACACCCAGATATGTCTGACACTATGATTAATATGAAAATATTAAGAAAGTGTGGAGGAGAACTGGAACATGCTATCAAAAGCAGATGTGTGGAACCCTGTTCAACAGAGGACTACATTAATGCTATGGAAGATGTCATTACCAGAACAAGAATTGGTAAAACTTGGGTTAGAAACCCAATAGAGTCCAAAATAGTCTCAAAGATTCCTAGAGAGGAAAGAAGACCAGAAAGACCTGTCTTGAAGTGTCATAAATGTGGAAGTACTTCACATTTAGCCAACACTTGCCCTAAGAAGACAAAGATCAATGAAGTTCAAATCATTGAAGACATTCAGTGTACTGAAGAGAAAGATAAGTCTGACCAAGATTCTGCAGTCTCTGAAGATACACCAGTAGAGGACTATCCCATTGAAAACATTTCAGCTTTCTTTGAGGTCACAGAAGTCCATACCCACTTGCCACAGTACAGTGAGGATTGCTACAACCTGATCAATATCCAAGATGCCAGAATGTGTAAAACAAAACCTGCTAGAGGAAAGGGTTATACTGCTGGAGCATCCTGTATCACATCAGTTCTAATGGGTGATATTGATGCCAAAGTAAATCTGGATACAGGGGCATTTTGCACTTGTATTGGCAAAGATTATCTCCAAATTATACTTCCTGAATGGAAAAACCATCTATTACCAATAGAAGGTGTACAGTTCAGTAGTGCCAGTAACAATATGTACCCCTTGGGCATATTGGATACTAATATTGTATTCCCACATCCAGCAGGAAGTGTAAGAATGAAAACTGAGATTGTAGTAATGGATAATTGTACATCTCAGCATATCATTCTTGGAAATGATTACTTGAATATTTATGGTATTGATATAAATAACCATAAAGACAGATATTTCACAATTGGAGATAACAAAAGGCAAAAATTTGCTTTCTCCAATATGCCAAAACAGATATCTGTAGTATCTTCTGTCAAAGATACTTACAAAGATGAATTTGTGTCTAAACAACTTGTTGAAGCACAAATTAATCCATCATTGTCACCAAAGATGAGGAATGAACTTATTGATGTATTATATACATACAATAATGCATTTGCATCTGATAATGAACCATTAGGCGCTATAAGGGGACATGAAATTGATATTACTCTTAATATTGATAGACCATATCCTCCAGTACTTAGAAGACCAGCTTATCCAGCCAGTCCCAGAGCTAGAGAGGCCTTGGAAAAACATATCCAAGAGTTGATCCAACTTGGTGTGCTAAGGAAAGTAGGCCATAATGAGGAAGTTGAAGTGACAACACCTGTTATTATTGCATGGCATAATGATAAGTCAAGAATGGTTGGAGATTTTAGAGCTTTGAATACCTACACAGTTCCAGATAGGTATCCAATCCCTAGGATCCAAGAAACCTTGACTCAATTGTCTAAAGCCAAGTATATAACATCAATGGATGCATTAAAAGGCTTCCATCAAAATGTTTTGACGCCTAAAGCTAGGAAATTACTTAGAATTATCACTCACTGTGGTATTTATGAGTATCTTAGAATGCCATTTGGCATTAAAAATGCTCCATCTCATTATCAAAGAATGATGAATACCATCTTCCCCACAGAATTGTCTGAAGGATGGCTTATCATTTATATTGATGATATTATTATATGTTCTGACTCATGGTCTTTGCACCTTGAAAGACTTGCAAGAGTACTTCATAAAGTTGCAGAAGTGAACATGAAAATTTCACTTAAGAAATGCAATTTTGGTTTTGAAGAACTCAAAGCATTAGGACATGTTGTTTCTGGTTTGAGCTTGGGTATTGACAAGAATAAAGTAGCAGCAGTGTTACTTAAGCCAATACCCCAGAATAAAAAAGAAATGATGTCTTTTCTTGGATTTGCTAGTTACTATAGGCAACACTTGAAAGATTTTGCAATTCTAGCCAAGTCACTTTATAGAATCTGTGATCAACAGACTGTATTTGAAATGACACAGGAAAGAATTAAAGCTTATGAGAAGATAAAGAAAGCCCTTACAGAAGCACCTTTACTCCTCATGCCTGACTGGAATATTCCTTTTAAATTGTACATTGATGCATGTGGGGATGGATTAGGGGCAGCCCTACACCAAGTCCAAATTATTGATGACAAACCTACAGAAGGACCAGTTTGTTATATCTCAAGACAAATCAAACCAACAGAAGCCAGATATGGTGCAAGCCAAATGGAGTGCTTATGTTTGGTATGGGCACTTGAGAAATTACACTATTACCTTGATGGCAGTGTTTTTGAAGTGATAACTGACTGTAATGCCGTGAAATCACTTCTTAACATGAAAACTCCCAACAGACATATGTTGAGATGGCAAATAGCCATTCAAGAATATAGAGGAAACATGACTATAGTTCATAAAGCAGGAAACATTCACAAAAATGCTGATGGACTTAGTAGATGGGCTTTAGCCAACACTCCTGATAACCCAGCTTATGTACCTTTGGAAGCTGAACCGCAGATTCCAATTGAAGGGATTAACATAACTGATATTGGGACTGAATTCTTTGAAGAGGTCAGAGAGTCTTATAAACAAGACAAGAATTGCCATATCTTGACTTCTTTATTGGATAAAGACTGCGAAGACACATCTTTGGTTAATACACTAGATGAAGTTTGGAAAAATTCCTATTCTGAAGGAAGATTTCACTTGTTTGATGGGATTATTTACCATAGAACAAAACATTCTTGTGTGATGACATTGTGTAGTAGATTGCTCATCAATACCATTCTTCATGAATGCCATGATAGCATTTACTCTGGACACCTATCAGAAGACAGAACACTTGAAAAGGTGAAGAACTGTGCATGGTGGCCATCTTGGAGAAAAGAAACCATTGAATATTGCCATACCTGTGATAGATGCCAAAAAGCAAACAGCAGTACAGGCAAGAAATTTGGATTAATGATCCATATTCAAGAACCAAAATCCCCTTGGGAAGTTGTTCACATGGATTGGGTCACAGCACTTCCTCCAAGTGGTGACAAAAGTTATAATGCTTGTTTAGTCATTGTAGACAGATATAGCAAAACTCCCATATTCTTACCATGTCATAAAGATGACACTGCTATGGATACAGCTCTTCTTTTATGGAGTAGAGTTATTTCTCATACAGGGTTATTTAAGAATATCATAAGTGACAGGGACCCCAAGTTCACATCTGCACTTTGGACCAATCTTCATAGATTGTTTGAGACTAAGTTATCATTCTCTACAGCATATCACCCTCAAACAGATGGGCTAGCAGAGAGGATGATTCAAACTTTAGAAGACATGATCAGGAGATTTTGTGCTTATGGATTAGAATTTAAAGACTCAGATGGCTTTACCCATGACTGGTGCACTCTGATACCTGCATTAGAATTGGCATACAAGACATCAGTCCATTCTTCCACAGGACAAACTCCTGCTATGTTAGAAAAAGGATGGAATCCAAGACTCCCAGCAGACACACTGAGGAAAGACTTGATTGACATTCATCCTACAGCTTCCAGCTTCAAATTAATGCTTGATAAAGTAAAACACCATGCAAAACAAAGTATGGATGATGCTTTTGATTATGCAAAACAGAAGTGGGACAAGAGTCATAAAGTACCAGACTTCAAAGTAGGGGACTTAGTTCTAGTTTCAACCTTGAATTTTAATAATATCAAAGGCCCAAAGAAACTTAAAGATTCTTATGTAGGACCTTTTGTTATTGTTGCCTTACATGGAACCAATGCAGTTCAAGTGGAATTGAGTGGTGAATTGGAAAATAAACACCCCACATTTCCAGTCAGCCTGATAAAACCTTATCAACCAGCTGACAAAGAATTGTTTCCTTTAAGGAACCCAACTCCTTTAACTGTGCCCCCTGTGGAACAGAATGAAGACAGAAAGATAAAGAAAGTCATTAAAGAAAGGAGACTTAGGGGTAAAAATCAAAGAGAATATCTTGTCAGATATAGAAATCCAGTACATGAAGATGAATGGATGGCAGAATCAGAAATACCTGACTCAGATAAACTCTTAAGAAGATTTAGACATGAAAGAAGGCCACAAGCCTGAATATGTCTATAAATGTGCTTTAAATTACTTGATTTGAGTAATGCGAAGAGGTTGGACAGTGGAAATTAACCCCTTTTGGGGCCTTATTCTTTTATCACTAATAAAATTGTAATACAATTTTATTTTTTGGTGGGAGGGAATGTGAGCCTTGAGGTATATTTTACATACCCAAACAGGCCACAATTATCTTAAAAAGAGATTTTGAATTATGCACAACTCATAAGTCATGCATATATCCAAAATTCATCATTTTCAATTTCAGAAAAGATGAATAACTTTTTATTGAGTAAGTAAATCCATGGATTTAAGACCAGATTTGGATTCTACACAAAAATTCACCTAGGGTAGCTCCATAGAGTGAATAAGCTCAATTTAAGTATTTGAGGTGGTAAAATGGAAAATACTTCAATACCACATCATTAATACCACATAAAAGATCCGTGAAAATTTTTGTTTTTCTTGATTTTTAGCCAAAATAATGGGAAAGTGAGAAATCCCATGTTACATATACACTAAGAATAGTGTTATGCATGTTTTGAGCACTTAATATCATGGTATTCTTACATAGACTTTTGGTACACCCATAGTGGATATCTCACTTTAAGCTTAAATTACTATTTTGACGTAAAAAATAGGCAAGGGGGACAAAAGACATCAAAGAGAGCCAGGGTACCCAACTTCTGAGGCCTCAGAGGCGTGGATAGCTCCAGAGCATGGATCCATGGCTCATCTTGGCCCAATTGGTAAACTAAAACTCTTTGGGAACTTGGTTACCAAGTTACAACTACTGTAAAACATCAGAAAATAGCAAATAACCTGCTATTTTGACGTCCCAAGGAGGTAATGAGCTACTTACACTCCTGTAACCATGTCAATTACTAATGACTTTCCATGGATAAACCCCAAAAGAGTAATTAAAACCCTTTTGGGACCCATATTCATTGATTTACCTCATAGCAACCAGCAAAACACTGCTATTTGCAATTCTACGTAGAAATGAGGTAAAACCTTCAAAAATTCATTAAAAATACAATTCTTAATGAATCTTTCTGAAACTTTCAGGACTAAAGGAGAACTGTATTATCTATGGTACAACCAAAAAGAATTACAGTTTTACTAGTAAAATTAAACGTTTTACTTACAGTCCATTTTTGGATATTCTACGTGAAGCACTGAATCTTCAAAAATTCACAGTAATTACAACCTGTGATGAAATTGGCAATAACATTGATAACTTTGAGAAATCAATGATTATTTTAGAATAAAAGAAGATTTACAAGTGTTACTCCTTTTATTCTTAACCATATTGGGGTTGGTAGTCACGTAAAAGCATCAATTAAGTAATTATGATAATCTTACATGACAACAGATGATGCAATCAATAATCCAAAAAGGTTTATTGTTTTCTCACTCACTGGTTTTTCAGTTTGCTCCATGGCACGCCTCTGTGAGCTGTTATTGACTTAAAAGAAGCCTCTTCTTGCTGTTTTTCCCGTATCATCATCATCTTATCAATTTATTAAATCTTTATTACCAACAAGTAAGTATTAGTTCAACTATTCTTAAGTGTTTTAATTCTTTCAGAATCAATCAGAAAGACGTGAAATCATAGAATCCAACTATATATTGTTGTAATACTGTTATAAATCCTTTTGATCCCTTAAATCCACAATTCCACGTCAAATTTCTCTACTTTTATTATCAATAAGTTCTTTGGAGTATTAGTGAGTCTTTTATCTTTAATTCTTAAAGTTTTTCTCTAGTAATAGTTTTCTTCAAGAATTATCTTTATAATTATTCTTGTAAAAGATAATTATATATTAAAATAATTTTATTATTTTAATAAAAGAAGTTTTTATTATTAAATTCTTCTTGTAATTGATTCTTGTAGACAATTACTGCTCACTGTTATAATCACTAGTAGTGTATAACACGTGAAAGAAATAATTTTATAATTATTTAAATTGTGGTTATAATAATTTTTATTATTATATTTCATAAGAACAGACATAGTGCTGTTGATTAATAGTAATATTATCATCAGTTTCATAGTCACATCTTACAATTCACCTCTCATCTAACTTCTACAGTTTTAGTGTGGGATACCTGAAGTGGGGTCTTTTTGAAAGAGAACAATAAGGGCTATCTGATGGTGTCATCCACTTCCCCATATCTCAACTACTGCAGAAGTTATGGGGCAAACAAGCTCAATACAGCTTTTTGCCTAAAACACGCAAATGTACAAACATCTTGTACATGGGATAACTTTGCCATATTTAATGATACCCATATCAAATGAGGTACCATTGTGTAGAGCACATACAGGGCAACACACCGAACTAATTTTGAGGTTGATATCTCAAAAATTGACAAAGTTATGGCTGCTTTAAGGTCAAAATCCCACCTGCTGTCATATACAGCCTTACCATGGGATAATATCCCATAACCATGAATATGAGGTGTCAAATAGACAAAGAAGCATGTTTTTACTTCAATACCTCATATTTCAGTCAATACTGGGGTCCCATACAGTTTCTGTACAGCATTCTACGCGTCATACAAGTCAGAATCAGGCTGTGAGGTCCCCAGATGAAAATTTTCACCCTGTATTGGTGAAAACCTCCCAGATGTGGTTTCGAAACCACATCTAAGCCCAATACAGGCTATACCGGCTGTTTTCAAACCACAAGCCAGTACTAGAAAGTGAACAATCTTCACTTCCTCTACGTGGAAAGGTCTAGCACCCTTTCCACCCCATTTCAGGATAAAAAGGAGGCTTTTCACAGCCAGAATTGTCTCCTCATCCTGCTCTTGAAAAACCTACGTAGTAAACTGTCACAAACAGCTTTACTCTTGGTTAATAATCAGGTATACTCTTAAATTAAAATTATTGTAGTCTTTATTATTGTAACCCAACAGGTAAAGCTGCACCCAGGGCTTTCAACAGCACTCACCACCACTATATCTCTATAGTAAAGCCCTTAATATCTTAATTTAATCATTTATTATCAACTTTATCATCTTTTAAAACTCTTTTTACTGTGTCACAGTCATAGTTAAAGCTTGTAAATACTTATATACACCTTTATCATAGACTCACCCTGACAACCCCATTTCAGTATAAAAAGGAGGCTTCTCACAGCCAGAATTGTCTCCCCATCCTGCTCTTGAATAACCTAAGTAGTAAACTGTCAAAAACAGTTTTACTCTTGTTTAATAATCAAGTATAATTATAAATCTTAATTATTGTAAACCAACAGATAAAGCTTCACCCAGGGCTTTCAACAGCGCTCACCACCACTATATTATATATTGTAAAGCTCTTTTAATCTTAAATCAAATCATCTTCAACTTTTATAAATCTTTTTCAAAGCACTTTCACTGTGTCACAAACATAGTTAAAGTTGTAACTAGCCTATTTACACCTTTATCATAGTTTCATCCTGACACTATGGGGCTTTAAATTGTTTTTTCTAAGTCTAATTCTTCTCTAATAGGTCTTGGAGCAATGTTTTCTATATTAGAGTATGATTTATTTTCTCCACTAATTCTTTTGATTAAAATTCTAGGATCAATATCTTCAAAATTTGAGGGAAAAGAGATTTGTGACTTCTCAAAATTATTATATTCCTTTTTGTATGTAGCTCCTGTCATAGGTACTTTATTGAATCTGAGTGATGGATCAACTAACTCTTGCTGTAGAACTGATTCCTTTTGATGAGAATTAGGTTTCTTATCAATCTTACTGGATCCTTCATTAGATTTGGAAATTTATTGAGAATAACTATTATTAATGCAGTGTGAGTTTTCAATATTATAATTCAAAATTTCATTTAAAATTTCAGATTCCTCATATTTTGCAATTATATCAATACTTTCCTCCTTAATTTTGAGGTGGTTTTGAGTAATAATATCCTGCTTTTTGGAAATTCTATATTTGAGGGTCACTTCTTTTAATGACTTTAGTGCTGATTTATCAATTTGGGAACTTAAACCTTTAGATTCTTAGGTGACACTAATTATTGTTACAACTGGCTTGATACTTGGCTTCCAATTATTCTTAAATATTCCCTTTGAAAGGGACTTCAAATATTTAATAGTTGAGAAAATCTTTGTTAATGATTTTCTTCTGATGTCTTCATTATTATTGAAGTTATAGCTTTTGATAGCTTGACATATGTGGCTACAATTATTGCCATTTTCTTTTCTTGAGGTTGAAATTCCTGGAGAATTTTCTTCTTTAAGCTTTAAATTGAAATATTCTGTATTCATTGGAGCTAATTACTCATGAATTTTCACTTTTTCTTTGGAATCCTTCACTTCTTCACTATCAAGTACTTGATGAAAAGTTTCCTCTAAATTTTCTTGATTTTTGGGGCTTGATTCATTTTCTTTTGGTAGTTCTTTCCAATATTCCGATTTAGAAACTGCACATGTTTCCATTCCTGCTGGTGGCGCTTCTCTCCATCCTACTTTCTGTGGTGAATAAATTGGTAAGCAAAGTCTTCTTCTATCTGGCTCTATATAACTGAATATTTCAAATCTTATGTTATTATCTGAAGGGAAATGTCTTTCAAATACTGTGTGAGCTTCTCCTCTTGCTACAAAAAGGTGTATATTTCTTTCTTTCCTAGTGACTAAAGTGATTGGGGTAAATTTGGCTAATCCAACTATTGAGGTACAATGCCCACCAATTCCTCTTAAATTAATGTTAAGGCATCTTGTTTGTAGTCCTGCTTTGATTGCTTAATCCTATGGTATTATATTAAATTCTGATTCTGTATCAACCAATGTCATTATTTGATGCCATTCTTCTCCTAAATATACTGGAATAAGTCCTAATGGACAGGCATAATGTAATTTTGGCTGTTCATAATTACCCAGATGATTATTTATGATTTTGGTTTTGATTTCCTTAGTGTGAATTGAGATAATAGAGTTTTTCTCTTCTTCTGACAGGTTCTTTAATTGATTTAAACAATTTGGTGACATGAATAAAATTTGTTCTAAGGTAAGATTTATTTTCTGACCCAATACTCTTTTGATAATTTGTGCCATAATTTCTTGAATACCTCATTTCTCCTCCTTAGTGATTTTCCTTTCATTGAATTTCTTGATTTATTCCTGAGTATTTTCAATGTCATCACCTTTAGGTTCCTGTGAAGGTATTTCATTTTCATTTTTCACCTGTTGAGGTTTCTTGTATTTGGTTGGCATAATTGTTTTCTCTTCCTCCTTTTGCTAATTTTCAATATAGGATCCAGGTATATTTGGTGTTTTCACTTTTGACTGTGATCTTAAAGCATCCTGATTGGTATTTCCTTTTCTTGAGGTTCTTTCTTTTGTATTTATTAATCCATAATTTTTCAAAAGTGGCTCATTGGCTGATGATATAGTTGGTGGCTGTCAAGTTCCCCAGCTTTCAACTTTGGCTATAGCAGTTGCACTATCATCTTTCTGTAATTGTATTATGTTCATTTCTTTAGATTCAGGTAATGATTCTTTAGCTTTATTTTCTTTGTAAGTTCTTCTTGCTCTTTTGCAAATTCTTTAACTAATCTCTTTGGAGATATTTTTCCATATGTGGGAACTCTTTGCCAATTGGGAAATAAAAATCCACCTCCTTGTCTTCTGACCCATTTCTTATTCTTATCTTCAAGGAGGTGGCTGCATCTATTCACTGAATTTCCTTCCTTTAGACAGTAATAACATTTGACATAAGGTTTTGGTATGTTTTGTGCTTGGGCATAGGGAACATGCCTTTTTGATAATGGAGGCAATTAATTTCTTGGCTTGAACTGTTTATTATTGAGTTTATTATTGGTAACCCCACCCATTTGAGGTTTGGATAGACTTTTCAATTATTCCAGTTTAGTCATAAATTTATTGAAATCTTCATTTTACCCTTGTGCCTTCTTTCTAGTTTCCAGTTTTTTTTCTTTGAGGGATTCAGTATTTTCTTTCATTTTATTAAAAGCTTCATTCATTCCTGGAAAAGCCTCTTCCTTGAAGCTAACTTTCTTTTTATTTTCAGTAACATTCCTTCCTGTATCTCTTGATGATGAGAATCTTTTGGTGACTAATATTCTGGCTTCCAATTCTTGTTCAATGTACTTCTTGAGGATCTTCATAGGTGGTATAAGGTATCCTCCATCTTCAGCTCTAACAATAACATTATCTTTGATTATTTCCTTACTTATGGCCCCTTTAGTATCAGCTGAAAGACAGTCAAATAAATCTTCATGGAACATGTTATCTTGAGGAATATACCTTTATCTTAACAAGTAATTAAGAATAGCTTCATATCCTCCCATGGATCCTTATATTGTGATAGACTACCAATTCCTCCATCTTCTTGAGTATCATTAAAAATCTTAATGAGTGAGTATTTTCTGTATCTTCTTTCAGGTTCAACTCTTCCCCATTTTGTTATAATATCTTTCTTAAGTTGTGTCCAATTTCCTTCTTCATAACATGGAATAGCTTCAATTTCATCACTAATTCTTAGTTCTGTAGTCCAAAATGCTGTTTGCATTTCTAGGTCTTCCTCTGTTTCTATTTCAATTTGAGGTATTCTTTCTACTTTCCTGATTAATTTTTATACTTCTTCTTCATCAAAATTTAGCTTTTCATCTTTTTCTTTAATTTTAACTACAGGTCTTTCTTGTCTTGGAAATTTCTGCTGTAATGGGCTTAGATTATTAGGTGTATTGACAGAAGCTCTCCTTGGAATATTTTGAGTTCTTGGCTCTGTTTCTGGAGTAGAGGTTTCTCTAGCACCAGGTGTGGGTGATATTTTTTAATCTTCAGGCCTAACATGCCTTGTTAATGAGGGCTCTCTTGGACTAGCTCCAGGTGTATAAGATGATTTTTCTCTTCCTTTCCCTTTCTTTTTGCTTTGTGTTAATAAAAGATCTTGCATTTTCTTCATGAGGCTTTTGATCTGGACAGTTTGATCTTATTCTTAACTTTCTTCTGCATACTGTCTTTCTACAGTATCTTCAGGTAATGGTTGTAAATCAGATGTTTGTTGTTCATTCAGTTCTATTTGGTAAACTGATCCTTTTCATTCTTTTTTAATTTTCTTGTTTTTCTTTGCTGCTTGAATTAACTTGAAGAAAAATCTGTTTAATTATTCCTTTTCCTGCTGTTCTATTCTTGGTGTTGCAATGAGTAAATAAATATCCTGAGGTGTTTAATTTTCAGGTGTTCTTTCTTTCACTGGATAAAAAAATAATATGATTGGCTTGAGGATTTTGATGGTGATGATAATGATGATTTGGAATGTTATTAGTTTCCAGATTCCAGATTGTATACATTTTGTTGATGATTCATTGTTTATAAATATTCCATTTCCTGTGAGTTAAGTTGATTTGATTATCTTCTTTCTTGATTATTGATGGATTATTGGATGTTGAAGTTAAAATTGCCACTGTTGGGACACCAGATGTGGAACTCCTTTTAGTGCCAGATTGGATAAGAAAGTCCTTGAGGGAAAAATTGTAGATAAACAGTTTTGAATTTCTGGAATAATCCGGTAACCAAGTGTGCTAATGGTGTTTTATCTGCCCCTCTAAATACACTAAACAATCTCCCTACAGAGCTCACAAATCAATATTAAGATTGTGGCTTTACAACTAGAGAAGACTTTTCAGAAGTCTCTATCAGACCTATTCAATAATTAGATGAGTAGCTTATAGGTTAAATAAGTATGAAATATAATGTTTGAATAATAATATAAAATTATTTAGGGGCAAGACCTTAATAGTATAAGAGGTGATTTAATATTATGGTACTAATTTATAGTATGAGGGTAAGCTTAATGTGATTTCCATCTTTTATAATACTTGATGTATGTAGAGGGTTATTTTTAATATAGTATAAGAAAAGATCTTTAATAGCTAAATGGTAAGTTACTGTTTAATATAAGCTTAATATTTGTTAGGTATATGAGTGATATAATATAATATAAGTGTAAGTGTTTATACAATAATATATATTTGTAAAGGGATTTTTTAATATGAAGAAATAATAGGAATATTTTTCTTTATAATATCAGGGTTATGGGGATAAACTCAGTAGTATGAGTAATATTGATAGTATTTTGATTATAAGACTAATAGTTTAAACATAGGGTGGATTTATAATATAATGTAGACCTTCTGTTAACTACTATTAATTAGAAATCCCTATGTATTAAGCTTATAAGTCCATAATACTTTGGTAAAATAACTAGATTATCCTACTAGTAAGGAATGGATTAATTATTCTCCTTCTTGGTATATAATTCCCATTTAATAATAGTACTAAATTGAACCACTAGTGAGGGCTGAATAATTATTCTCCTTCTTGGTATATAATCAATTTCATGGGGAAAAGAGGAAAAAATGAGGGAGAGAGGATCTCTATTAATATTCTTTGGGCTCTCCATAGAGGCACTCAAAAACAAGGGACTTAGAATTGTTTCACTTCTTTTGGCTGGGATAATTTTTTTATAGTGGTGAGATATCATTTTTTTGGTTTATTGCACCATTTTTATGTATGATTATGTAATCTGAGAGGTTTTTGCTGGTGAGGAATTTTGGGATAGTGTCATTTCTTGAAGGGATTGAACAATCTCTTTGGTTTTTTGCACAATTTTTCTGGTGAGATGAGATGATTTTGTACAGTTATTGCATGATAGGTCTGTGCACTGTTTGAACTGTAGGTTGAGAATTCTGTGAATTGTGGGGATTCTACTTGTCCTGTATGAGATTTAATTTTCCTTCATTTAACTTCAATTCTGTCTTAATTTATATTTACTGGCTTATCAGGTGGCTGTGCTTGTATTTCCCCAGATATGCTGTGTAATTTAAAGTTTTGATAGATTTTCCTTGCATAAATTAATTTATTTCTTTCTTTTCTTGTGACTGTTGATTAATACAGTTTTAATTTATTACCTATTAAATTGGCCACAGTTTAATAACTGCATTGCTGAGTAATCCGAAGACTGAGGAGAACTAGGGTGACTTGAGTGTTAAACTACCTCTTTTATTGGTAACTTTAAAATTTTTGTTATCTTCTCCTTTTCCTTTCCTTATTTTATTGTCATTCTTGTAATCAAATAGACCATTCTTCTATTATCTTTCTTATGGGATCATACATGCTGATGGATTTCAATCCATTCAATTTCTGAATTCCCCTATTATAATTGACTAATTATTAATTCTTCTTTCTTTTTTCTCCAATTGATAGCCTTAAAAATGAAATGTCACTTGATACTGGGCCATTAAGGTATGGAATACCACAATATCACTTTAGAGCCCTCTATAATCAGAATTCAAAAATCATCTTCATCATGTCTCAAGTATTGAATCTTTATTTTAAAGAATTTACCAGGGAATTTATCTAATTAATCTTCTTTTTATGATGGAAATTCTTAAAAAAAAAAATTTCAAAAAATTTTCAAACCCATATTTAAATTTATTTTACAAACAATTAATTGATCATTACAAATAATAATAAATAATATGCTTTTATCAATGAAAAGATGATAACAATTTGCAGATATATCTTTTTGAAAATAAAGGAAAACTCTTTTGAACCTTCACAAAGTGAAAAAAGTTGACCAATATGAATATTGAAAATATTTCAACAGGCTTACAGGGAAATCAACTTTTTTTAAATTATTTTTGATATGATTCTATTCTATATTGGCAGATAGCTATCAGATATTACATGAAATGGCCCTTTATTTTTGAAAAAATGAAAATAATTCTCATTTTTCATTAGTTTGATAAGAATTCCATTGAGCTTAAAATCTCCAACTGGTCTTTGACAAATTATATTATAGCACAAAAAATATTCAATTTTATTGTTGAAAGAGCAATTAGAAACAGAAAAGCCACAAAAACTATCTCAAAAATATTTTCTAGCAAAGATTTTCAATGAAAGGACCGAAATACCTCAAAAGGAGAAGGATAACAAATTATCAAAATGTGCAGTGAATTTTTTGATATTATTTAAATAAATTTTTTGAATGAAATAAATGGGAAAAATTGTTTTTTCTGCTAGGCTAAATCAATTTTGACCATTTTTTAATTTTTTTAGTGTTTTTAATGTTTTTTTTGAATTGGTGTGTTATTTTGATTATTTTATTCCTTTTTGTTTTTTTTTTGCTTTTTTTTCATTTTTATTTTTTCCTTTTCAATATTTTTAGTTTTCTTCAATTCGATTTTTGTGAGTTTTTAATTAAAATTACAGTAGCAGGATTTGAGAGGCCTGCTACTGTAAAATTATTTACAAGTGTCAACTTTGTTACAGTTACATTGCTGTAATGGCTCCTATTGTAAATTTTTCAACAATCATCAGCAATTTTACATTTGAAAAATCGCATTTCTTACAATTTTAGGGGTTGTAATTCATAAAGCCCCCTAATTCCCTTGTAAATGAAGAAATACTACTCTCAAAAAAGCAAGAGTATGGTATTTTCTCTTTGAAAAGTAAAAGGTTGGTTTTTGTAATATAATTGAACCAAATTTTTGAGAATACAAACAAATCAGAAAATTAAAAAAATAAAAACACTGAAGTTCCATAGATTCTTATCAATAAAGAAGACAAAATAGACACATTTTTTATATTTTTCTTCAAAATAGTTTCAGTGAAAGGGCTTCAAAAGCCTTCCCATTTGGCTTTGAGGTTCCAGAAGCTTACCCATTTTTAAGATAAAAATATTCAGCAAGCTACTTTTATTGGAAGAGGATTCAGTTGAAAACATCTAATATACATATATGTAAGCCATGTTTTGAGATGGAAATAAAAATAAAAAAATTATCAAGTAATAATAGGTCATCAATCAATGAATATAAGAGATTTCTTTATTTAATGAAATGCCTTATAATTCTTTTGCCTTTAAGAAAAATTGAGTTATTTGAATTGGGCATATATTTTTAGATTCAATTTTTTATCATAGAGAGTATTCACTTGAGGATGAAAATATAAATGGAACCAAGTTTCATATCATATAATATATGCTTGGTCCATCCCATTAAAAAAGGAAGAAAATCCTTGAGCTTCTTTAATATTCCAATGGCTTGGAATAACTTGGAATACTAACAAACATTTAAATCCGGGGTTCAACCTAGTTCACAGGAAGGGTCCAACCTGATTTTTAAACGCAACACCTGCTGTCAGGTGTAGGCATTTTGCTCATGGTGAATTTTATAAAAAGGTTGGAAGCCAAGACTTCCTTATGACAATCTCAAAAAGGACCTAGCTAATATACATCCAACAGAAATAAGTTTCAAATCAATTCTTGCAAAATCATGACATCATGCAAACAGATTTATGCAAGATTCTTTTAATTATGAAAGAGAAATATGGGTCAAAAGTCATTAAACACCTGATTTGAATGTAGGAGACTTGGCCCTAGTATCAAATCTAAGCTTTAATAATATCAATGTCCCAAATAAATGGAAAGACTCCTTTTCAGGACCCTTCATGATAAGAGCACTACATGGCCCTAATTCTGTGCAACAATGATTGACAGGTGAATTTATGAACAAACACCCAGGTTTCTCTGTAAGTCTAATAAAACCTCACAGCTCAAGTGATAAGGAATTATTTCCCCTCAGAAATAAACCACTGCTTGAAATTCACCCTCTATAAGAAGGAGAAGAAAAGAAAATTGTAAAAGTCCTCAAAGAAAGGGGGACAAAAAACAAAAAAGAAAGGGAATACCTTGTAAGGTATAGCAACCCAGCTCAAGAAGATGAACAGATACTTGAGAAAGACATAACTAGAGCGGATAAGCTATCAAGGAGGTCTAGAAATGAAATAACACCTAAGGAATAGTCAATGAAGCATCATTGAGCTTCAATACTAAGAAAGTCCATTGAAGAGGTAGGACAGTGGATGATACTCCAATTCACTACATAAAATTATGCTAAAATCTTTTTTGGTGGTAGGAAATATGTAAGGTTTGACTATGAAACAATAAGTAAAAATTACTAATATTTTACTTATTGTACTATGAATGTCCTTATAAATGAAATAAATAAGATAAAAATAATCATAATAATAAATAATTATTATAATTGTGGCATAAAAACAATTATATTATTAATAAAATATGATAATATAATTCATATTATAAAATTTAATATAATAAAAAAAAATATTAATATAAAATAATTAATATATTCAAAGGCACTTTATTATTGTTACAAACAAATAATAAAGGCGTAAAACTTTTTTTTGATTAATAAAAAACAATTAATAACAATAATATTACCAATATTAAAGTTATAAATTAATATAAATACTATCTAAATTAATTAAAGAATTATTAAAAGAATAATAGAGAGAAAATTATTATAATAAGAGAAAATAACCTACTTTTAATACTTAATATAATAATTTCGAGATATTTTATGCCAAATAATATAAATACAACTTATCCAAATTGTATTTACAATGAAAATAGAGAAATTACAAATATTCTTGATTTTTATGTGGAAATGAGATTTTAGAGAGATTTTTAACAAAAACAATTAAATAAATGATTTGATCACGTCAAAATTGATTATTGTAATAAGATGATCTTTGGTCTTTGATAATATAAAAGTTTTATATATAAAGAATAAAGAAATTACCTTTTTATTGTATTGATTTAATGTTTTTGATGCATCTGAGGGGAAAACAGAGTAAAAAGAGCTCTATTTATAGTAAATAACTCCCTCCTAGAGTCCAACAGGCTTCTAGTAGACGTGTACTGATCATAACCACTGGGACTGATCAATATTTTAGGGTTTGGTGATGATTACATCATGATCAAACCATATCACATCATTTTTGTGCGATTAATTAGAGTTATCACTATAACTCTAAGTTTGATGACGTCAAAGGCTTGGCAGAACCCCAAAATTCGTGAATTGTATTAGTTTTACTCATAAACTAATAGTATTCACCAATTTTATCACTCATATGACTGTTAAACTGAATTTAAGGTTACAGTGAGTGATCATAAATGATCAAATTAAGCTCAAACTTTGATCCTTAATAACTTTTAAGATATACACGCTACAGCAATTCAGAGAGTGAATTCTTATAGCTTGGAATAACCTTATTATGCTTCCAAGAGCATTTCATTACATCATCAAAACTCTATTTATGATGATTTTCCTTGTAACTCATCTTTTCTGTCAAAATTTAATATTTTAAACTTCAAACTATGATTTCAAGGGGTTATACCTTGAATACTATAATAAAAAATACATTATTCTTCACGAATGAGCTAGTAGAATCCAACTGTCCACTTCTTTTCAAGTTGGGACCACTTTCCCAACAAAGTGGTCAACAGCTCTGTTGATTTTAATCAATAATTCCTTACCAGTTTTAACCTTGTTTATAGCTTGTGAAATAAACTTTATTTATGTATTTCTACAGTAATTACGTGATGACTTTATTTTTGGTTCATCACTCTATCATGCATAATTCAAGAGATATTAGCTAAAATCCTTGAATATATGCATTGACCAAAAAAGTGCATATATTCAGGTTAATTCCTTAAGTATTGATTTTGAAGCTTAAATTCCTAATTGTTTTATATGTGGATTTTTATGGAGAATCTACTGGTACCATTTATTTCACATGTTGTCTCATTGGCTTTTGAAATAAATAAGGATTTGTGTATTTTATAAGGTATTATTACTTATAACTTATTAAATATTGACTTTACAGATATTCCATAATAATGGTATATGTGTATTTTACCATGGGGAATCCAATGGTATAATATATTTCAAATTTCTATTCACTGGATTTTAAGTTAAACCAAGCTTTATGTCAATTTATGGTATTTTTGTATTTTAAAAGTACTTATTTTTAATGTATAATTATATTAAATATTTCTTGTGACCTTTTTGGGTATGTGGTCATATCTCAAAGGTTCACATTCCCTACCACCAAAAAAGATTGTACCACAATCTGATATGTGTAATTAGGGTATCATCCACTGTCCTACCTCTTCAATAGACTTTGTTAGTCTTGAAGCTCAATAATGCTTAATTTTTTTTATTTTTCAGGCTTTCTTTCATGTCTGAATCTTCTTAGTAGCTTATCAGCATTTGTTATATCTTTCTCAAGTAGCCATTCATCTTCTTTAGTTGAATTTTTATACGTTACAAGGTATTCTCTTTCTTTTTTGTTTCTTGTCCTTCTTACTTTAAGGACTTTTATTATTTTATTTTCCTCTCCTTCTTCCAAGGGGGGAAATTCAAGTGGGGGTTTATTTCTTAGTGGAAATAACTCCTTGTCACTTGAGCTGTAAGGTTTTATTAGACTTACAGGGAAAGCTGGGTGTTTGTTCATTAGTTCACCTGTGAGTTCCAATTTCACAGCATTGGGTCCATGAAGTGCTTTTATCATAAATGGTCCTGCAAAGGAACCTTTTAATTTCTTTGGGCCTTTTATGTTATTGAAATTAAGGGTTGATACTAGGACCAAGTCTCCTATTTTGAAATCAGGTGGCTTATGACTTTTATCCCATCTTTCTTTTGCATATTTGAAAGAATCTTGCATACATCTGTTTGCATGGTGTCTTGCCTTATCAAGCATTATCTTAAAACTCCTTGCTGTTGGGTGTATATCCACCAAGTCCTTTTTGAGGGTATCATGTGGAAGTCTTGGATTCCAACCTTTTTCTAGCATTGCTGGTGTTTTACCAGTAGAAGAATGGATTGATGTCTTATATGCCAGTTCAAGAGCTGGTATTAGTGTACACCAATCATGGGTAAAACCATCAGAGTCTTTGAATTCTAGCCCATAAGCACAGAATCTTCTGATCATGTCCTCCAAGGTCTGTATCATTCTTTCTGCCAAACCATCAGTTTGGGGATGGTAAGCTGTTTCAAATGATAACTTTGTGCCAAACAAGTTATGGAGATTTGTCCATAATGCTGAAGTGAACTTTGGGTCTCTGTCACTTATAATATTTTGGAATAATCCTGTATGGCTAATAACCTTATTCCATATCATTATGGCTGTGTCCATAGCTGTGTCATCCTTATGACATGGTAGGAACATGGGAGTTTTGCTATACCTGTCAACCAATACTAGGCATGCATTATAGCTTCTGTCTCCTCCTGGCAGTAATGCTGTTACCCAATCCATATGAACTATTTCCCAAGGGGATTTTGGTTCTTGGATTTGGATTATCAATCCAAATTTCTTTCCTGTGGCTCTGTTGGCTTTTTGACATCTGTCACAGGTTTGGCAGTATTCTATAACATCTTTCTTCCAATTTGGGCACCAAGAGCAGGTTTTTACCCTCTCTAGTGTCCTGTCTTCTGAAAGGTTTCCAGCTGCAACACTATCATGACACTCATGTCAAATAGTGTTTATCAGGGTTCTATCTCTTAAGGCCATAACACATGTGTGTTTTGTTCTATGGTAAAGGATTCCATAAAGGAGGTGGAATCTTCCTTCATCATATGCCTTTTTCCATGTTTCATCTAGTTTTGATGAAAGTGATGGGTCTTTGCAGTCTTTCATTAGAGGTTGGCTTAAGATATGGCAATTTTTGTCTTTCTTAAAGCTTTCTTCAACTTGGTTAAAGAATTCTGTGCCAATGTCTGTAACACATATTCCTTCTATATGATGTTCTTCTTGTGGTACCAATGCTGGATTGTCAGGGGTATTTGCTAGAGCCCATCTGCTAAGACCATCTGCATTTTTATGAATATTTCCAGATTTATGAAAAATAGTCATATTTCCTCTATATTCTTGGATAGTAATTTGCCATCTCAGCATATGTCTATTTGGAGTTTTCATATTTAATAGAGATTTTACGGCATTACAGTCTGTAATGACATCAAATACTGTTCCATCCAAGTAGTAATGTAATTTTTCTAAAGCCCACACTAAGCAGAGGCATTCCATTTGGCTTGCTCCATATCTTGCTTCTTTTGGCTTTATCTGTCTTGAAATAAAACAGATTGGTCCTTCCACTGGTTCATCATTGTTAATTTTTGTCTGGTGTAGTGCAGCACCCAGTCCTTCTCCACAAGCATCAATGTAAAGTTTGAAGGGTAGTTTCCAATCTGGCATTAGAAGAAATGGGGCATTTGTTAAGGAATTTTTCAATTCTTCATATACCTTGACTCTTTCTTCTGTCATTTCATAGACTGTTTGTTGGTCACATAGTTTATACAAGGATTTAGAAATTTTTGCAAAGTCCTTTATATGCTGTCTATAGTAACCAGCAAATCCTGGAAATGATTGCATTTCTTCTTTGGTTTGAGGCATTGGCTTAAGTAGTACTGCTGCTACTTTATTCTTGTCTATGCCTAGACTAAGTCCAGATACCACATGTCCTAGTGCTTTCAATTCAATGTATGCAAAATGACACTTTTTCAAGGAAATTTTCATATTCACTTGGACTATTTTTTGTAGTACCCTTTCTAGTCTTGTAAGGTGATTTTCCCAAGTTTCTGAGAAAACTATGATATCATCAATATAGATAATTAACCATCCTTCTGATAATTCTTCAGGAAATATGGTATTCATCATTCTTTGATAATGGGAAGGTGCATTTTTTATGCCAAATGGCATTCTTAAGTATTCAAAAATTCCACAGTGGACTATAATCCTCAGTAGTTTTTTGGCATTGTCTGTTAAGATATTTTGATGAAAACCCTTTAAGGCATCCATGGCTGTGATGAACTTAGCTTGTGACAATTGGGTCAATGTCTCATGGATCCTGGGTATTGGGTACCTGTCTGGAATGGTATAGGTGTTCAGGGCTCTGAAGTCTCCTACCATCCTTGATTTTCCATTATGCCAAGTTTTAATTACAGGTGTTGTGACTTCTACCTGCTCATTATGTCCTACGTTTCTTAATACTCCAAGGTCCATTAATTCTTTAATGTGTACCTCTAGGGCTTCTCTAGCCCTTGGACTAGCTGGGTAAGCAGGTCTTCTTAGTAAAGGTGGGTAAGGTTTTTCTACATTCAGAATTATATCCACTTCATGTCCAATTATGGCACCTAGTGGCTCTTTGTCAGTTGCAAAGGCATTTTTGTACTTAAATAAGAGGTCAATCAATTTTTCTTTCATTTTTTCTGTTAATTCTTGATTGAATTCTGCCTCTTTAAGCTGTTCAGATATAAAAAGTTCCTTTTCTGGAATTTCTTCTTCATTCTTAATAACTGTGATTTGTTTTTTGTTATTTAAGAATCCAAACTTTTTTCTTTTGTTGTCTCCTATGGTAAAATATCTATCCTTTTGGTTAGAGATATCTATAACATAAATTGATAAGTAGTCATTCCCAAGTATGAAGTGATTACTAGTACAGTTGTCCATTACTACAAAATCTACTTTAATTCTGACACATTGTGAGGGATGAGGAAAAATTAGTGTTAAATCAATTATTCCAAGGGGCTTCATGCTCTCACTTGCACTACCAAATTTGACACCTTGTATTGACATAAGTTTTTCTTGCCAGTCTGAGACAATGGTTTTTAAATAACTTTTACCAACACAGGTGCAATATGCTCCTGTATCTAAGTTAACTTTTACTTCTTGGTTATCAACCATAACAATACTTATACTTGATTTTCCAGCTGTATATCCCATTCCTCTTGCAGGTTTGGTCCTATACATTTTGGCATCTTGTATATTTGTCAGGTTTGTGTCAGATGTCCCAACCTGTGGTAAGTTTGAGTTAACATCCAGTACTTCATAAATTATATCAATATTATTAATTTGTGCATTAATTATATTGATTTCATTGCTTTCAGAACTTTCTGATTCTTCTGTCTCTTTTTCAGAGTCAGATTCCACTTCTTTGTCATTGTGGTTTTCTGCTTCCACAATTTCATTAATCTTTGCCTTTTTAAGGCAATTATTGGCTAAGTTTCCAATACCTCCACATTTATGGCATTTTCTTTGCTCATTATTGTTGGATGTATTGGGCTTGAAGGATTTTTTTGATTTATCTTTTTTGATAAATGGTTTATTTGGGCTTTTAATTTCCAATTTCTTCCAATTTCTGCCAATTTTTGTTCTTGTCACTATGTCTTCTAGTGCATTAATGTACTCTTCTGTGGAGCATGGTTCTATACACCTGCTTCTTGGGGCATGTTCTAGCTCTCCTCCACATTTCTTGAGTATTTTCATATGCACCATTTTTTGTGACATTTCTGGGTACAATGCATTAAGTCTTTCAGCTTGTTTCAAGAACCAAGTTAAAGGTTTGTCTTTGTCTGGGTCAAAGAAAGAATTTTCAAATGCATTTTCTATTTTGTACCTCCAGGCACCATTAGCCCACTGGGTGATTATTTCTTGTTTCCACCAGGACCAGGTATTCTTTCCATTTTTTTGCCTTATGCCATAATACCATCTCTTTGCAGATTTCTCAAACAATGAATGTAATCTTGCAGTGATTAATTCATCTGGTATGGCATAATCTTCTTGTAGCATGTCAATTGTCTTGCTAAATGACATGTGGTTATATTCACCTTCCCCTGTGAATGTTGGCCATTCTTTCAATTGAGGTGCTTCCTTCATTAAGACTTGGTTATTGTCTTGATGACTCAAGTCTGTTATGAATGAATTTGTCAATTCCTCTTTTGGTTTAACAGGGCTTCTTATGTGAGAAAATCGTGTTGATAACTTTGGCATGTTTAAATTAGCCTCATTAATTTTATCCATTTTTTCAGTAATAAGCCTTATTTCACTTTGAATGTCATATTTCAGAGGCATTCTTGATTCATCACTCTTTTCTACATGGTCCAAAAGTAACTTTTGGTGTGATGAAGTCTTTTCTTCAAATATTTCTACAGAAATACTTAATTTGTTTAATTTTTCTGTAAGATTATCAATACTCACATCATAATTGATTGTCAAAGTTTTTTTTGATATCAGTTATGTATTTGTACAACTCTTGTTGCCCTTGTATTAATTTCTGAGTATTGTCAATTGATATTTTTGGTTTATTATTTTCAATCATAAATTTTATGTTATCAATTTCTTTCTTATTTTGTGTAGCAATTTTTGTTAGAGATGATAAGCTATTATTTATTTCTTGTAAAGATAACAAACTATTTTTAATGTCTTTAAGAGGTAAAATACTATTTTTAAGCTCTGTTAAAGTATTTACAACATCAGGAGACAAGGTTATTTCTTTGGGAAATGGGGTTGTCTCATTCTTTGTTCCTCTTTGTCTTTGAATTCCATCAAAGTTCTGGCCATGTTGAAGACATTGTCCATGGCATCTTTTTGGATTTTGGGAATCCTGTAGCTTGGGGAATATGGTTTCTCCAATTCTTTTTCTTGTTCTTCTTCCCTTCTTGGGGAAGTGGGTTGACTTGGGGCTTGCTGGTAGAAGCTACTGGGGCTTCTTCCTTGGTTGCATCCTTCTTTTTGGCATGATACTCCTTGATCTTTTTGATTTGAGGTTTGAATGATAGTGGATTCCATCTATTGGAGTATCTCACTATTTCCTCCTCTTTGAGGAACTTCTTTAGGATGTGCCAGGAGTTCATCACTCCTTGATGTATTTGGGGCAACATTTCCCAATCCTTGTCCTTGTACACTGTGTAGTACTGTTTGTATTGGCTCATGTAAATGTCTATTTGAGCCCTCTGAATGTGTTTTGTACCTATTTGAGCTACTCATACTTAGTTCCAATTCAGGCTCAGATATCATGGGCATTTCTGGGACTTGCCTTTGGGATAAGGCACTTCCTTGTGTGTATTCTGTTCCACTGGGGATATTGCCCTTCCTTTTCCCTTTTGAGGAATCAATTCTATGTCTGAGTCCAGCTCCATCTCATTGGATGGAGTATTGGGAGCCTCCTCCCGTAGTCATATTATAAGAAAAATAAGAAATAAGAGGATTTTAGAACAGAAAGACTCTTATGGCAATTTATAAATGAGGTACTCACCTTCAGAGTCCTGAATAGTGGGTCCTGGAAAGTCCAATTTCTTGGCTTTCTTTTTCTTAGTGATTATTGGTGTTGGAGAACTTTGACAAGTTTCTTCCACCAATCTTTCAACAGTGGTTTGGTTGTCCTCTGTTGGGTTGTCTTCAAACACTAAAAAAGACAAATAAATACAAGTCTTTTATATAAAAGTGTTATTTTTTGGTAAGATATGGCAATTTTCCACGTAAGAATTGCTTTTATATCTTTTTTTATTAAAAAATGGAAATAATTCAAGAAATGAAATTAAAATGAATAAAATAACTTTTTTATTGGTTTTTAATATTTTTATTATTTTTTATGTTTTTATTTTTAAAGAATAAAATAAAAATGAATATGATTCTTTTATAAAATTAATTGATAATATGAAATTTTTTTTAATTTATAAAATATGTTTTTTAATTACTAGAGTCACTCAAAGAAAGTTTTTGCAAGTCTAAGGATGTGAAAAACCACGTGTAAGACAGCACAATTGCTTTCCAAATGCCTCAATAGCATTCAAAATCATTATATAATTTTATGATTATAAATATAATTTATTATTGGATAATCCCAATTAGAATCTTTTTAAAGGTCTTTTAGAGTAAATATCACAGCCAGGCCCCCAAATGTAAGGTTTGACTATGAAACAATAAGTAAAAATTATGAATATTTTGATTATTGTACTATGAATGTCCTTATAAATGAAATAAATAAGATAAAAATAATCATAATAATAAATAATTATTATAATTATGGCGTAAAAATAATTATATTATCAATACAATATGATAATATAATAAAATAAATATATTAATATAAAATAATTAATATATTCAAAGGCACTTTATTATTGTTACAAACAAATAATAAAGGTGTACAAAATTGTTTTTTATTAATAAAAAACAATTAATAACAATAATATTACCAATATTAAAGTTATAAATTAATATAAATACTATTTATATTAATCAAAGAATTATTAAAAGAATAATAGAGAGAAAATTATTATAATAAGAGAAAATAACCTACTTTTAATACTTAATATAATAATTTTGAGATATTTTACGCCAAATAATATAAATACAACTTATCCAAATTGTATTTACAATGAAAATAGAGAAATTACAAATATTCTTGATTTTTACGTGGAAATGAGATTTTAGAGAGATCTTTAACAAAAACAATTAAATAAATGATTTAATCAGGTCAAATTGATGATTATAATAAGATGATATTTGGTCTTTGATAATATAAAATTTTTATATATAAAGAATAAAGAAATTACCTTTTTATTGTATTGATTTAATGTTTTTGATGCGTCTGAGGGGAAAACAGAGTAAAAAGAGCTCTATTTATAGTAAATAACTCCCTCCTAGAGTACAACAGGCTTCTAGTAGACGTGTACTGATCATATCCACTGGGATTGATCAATAGTTTGAGGTTTGGTGATGATTACATCATGATCAAACCATATTACATCATTATTACACCATTATTTAGAGTTATCACTATAACTCTAAGTTTGATGACGTCAAAGGCTTGGCAGAACCCCAAAATTCGTGAATTTTATTAGTTTTACTCATAAACTAATAGTATTCACCAATTTTATCACTCATATGACTGTTAAACTTAATTTAAGGTTACAGTGAGTGATCATAAATGATCAAATTGAGCTCAAACTTTGATCCTTAATAACTTTTAAGATTTACACGCTACAGCCATTCAGAGAGTGAATTCTAATAGCTTGGCATAATCTTATTATGCCGCAAGAGCATTTTATTACATCATCAAAACTCTATTTTTGATGATTTTCCTTGTAACTCATCTTTTCTGTCAAAATTTAATATTTTAAACTTCAAACTATGATTTCAAGGGGTTATACCTTTAATATTATAATAAAAAATACATCATTCTTCACGAATGAACTAGTAGAATCCAACTGTCCACTTTTTTTTAAGTTTGGACCACTTTCACAACAAAGTGGTCAACAGCTCTGTTGATTTTAATCAATAATTCCTTACAGGTTTTAACCTTGTTTATAGCTTGTGAAATAGACTTTATTTCTGTATTGCTAACGTAATTACGTGATGACTATATCATTGGTTCATCACTCTATCATGCATAATTCAAGAGATATTAGCTAAAATCCTTGAATATATGCGTTGACCAAAAAAGTGCATATATTGAGATTAATTCCTTGAGTATTGATTTTGAAGCTTAGCTTCTTAATTGTTTTATATCTGGATACTTATGGAAAATCTAGTGGTACCATTTATTCCACATGTTGTCTCATTGGCTTTTGAAATAAATAGGGATCTGTGTATTTTATAAGGTATTATTACTTATAACTTATTAAATATTGACTTTACAGATATGCCATAAAAATGGTATATGTGTATTTTACCATGGGGAATCCAATGGTATAATTTATTTCAAATTTCTATTCACTGGATTTCAAGTTAAACCAAGCTTTATGTCAATTTATGGTATTTTTGTATTTTAAAAGTACTTATTTTTTATGTATAATTATATTAAATATTTCTTGTGACTTTTTTGGGTATATGATCATATCTCAAAGTTTCACAGAATATGAGCCTTTAGGATATGACTGCATATCCAAAAGGTTCATAAAACAACTTCAAAAAACTTATTTTAAGAAAAATAATTGAGAGTATAATGTTAAAACAAGTAAAATTGCCTCAAAAAAGCTTATGTTCTTGATTATCTCAGAAACGAATGAATAAAAATATGGAATAATTTGAACCATTAGATTATTCATCAACCTTTTTACGCAGAAGATCTTCATTTCATATCTGTTAAGTCAATACTTACTGAGATAACTTGAATATATGCACTTTTATGATCAGCTCATATATTCATGGTTTTTACCTCATATCTTTTAAAATGTGCATGATGCAGATTTTATTCAAAAATAAATTTACCACAAAACTGCTTTAAAAATACAGATAGAAGCTTCATTTGGGGAGCTATAAACAAAGCTAAACCTTAAAAGGATTTATTGAGCACAATAGCAATAGCTGTTGACCACTTTGAGTTGAAAGGGGTCCAAACTGAAAGAAGCAGATATTCAAATTTCACTAGCTCATACATGAAGATTGATGTAATATTTATCATTATATTCAAGGTATAACCCCCTGAAATCATGGTTTGAAGTTTAAAATAATAAATTTTGACAGAAAAGATGAGTTAAAAGAAAAATCATCAAAGATAGAGCTTTGAAGATGTAAACAAATTCTCTTTGAAGCTTGGTCAGTAAATTCAAATATTTCAGAATTAACTCTCTGAATTGCTGTATCTTGAATAACTCAAAATTTCTTAATGATCAAAGTTAAAGCTTAAAAATGATTGTTTTTGATCCCTAACTGTAATCTCATTTTAAGTATAAAAGCTAAATAAGCTATACAACTGCTGAATACTAGTAGATTATGAATAAAACTAATAGAATACTTAAAGAATACCTTTTTTTGAGCCTATGAGGTCAGCAAACATAGAGTTACAGTGATAACTCTAAATAATGGTGTTATAATGAGAGAACAAGGTTTGATTATGATTTAATCATCACCAAAGCTTAAATTATTGATTAATTCCAGTGCATACCATCATTAAACCTTTACTAGAGGCATTCTGAACTCTAGGAGGGAGTATTGTCATATAAATAGAGCTCTTTTTCCGCTATTTCCCCCTCATATGCATCAAACACACTAAAAACATCTAATAAAAAGTAATTTCTTTATTATTTACATAGAAAAATATTATATTATTAAAGAACAAATATAAACCTTGTAGTAATCACCAGCTTTGACATGATTAATCCAATATTTCTTTGTTTTTGTTAAGTTCTCTCAAAAATCTCTAATGCCACATAAAAATAGTCAAATTTGTAAGTCTCTCTATATTGTATTTGAAATAAAATTTAAATATTTATATGCTCAGACAGGAATGAATTCAAAATTATTATATCAAGTGTTGAAAGTAGGTTATTTTCTCTTATTATAATATTTTTCTATTTATTATTATTCTTAATAACTCTTTTATTAATATAAATAATATTTATATTAATACATAATTTTTATATTAGTAATATTACCATTATAAATGTCTTTTGCTATTGAATAACAATTTTTTTATGTGTTTATTATTATTTTGTAGCAATAATAGAGTGCAATAAATCTTAATATATTTATTTTATTATATTATTTCCTCTATTCAAATAATATAATCATTCCTATGCCATAATTGTAATAATTCTTTTTAATTTGATTTATCATTTAAATTAGGACATTCATAGTACAATAGGTAAAATATTAGTAACTTTTACTCATTGTTTCATAGCCAAAACTTACAAAGAAGCATTTAAACAATTAAGATAAGTGGTAAATTGGCCATTATTCTTAGGAGTTTGAGAGTATGACCACATGGAGATCATGATTTAAATTGATGGACTCTTTTTTGATTTCACAAAGCTACTAGAATATTGGATCACAACAAGACTCAACACTGCATTCAGGGGTCATTTAAACATATGGTAAACTGAAGTGGAAGAAATACATGGCAGAAAAATCTGGCCATGGTGGAGAAACCATATTATACTAAATTATAGTAATGGCACCTGGATTTGGCAAAATACCATTTTTGGAAAATGATAAATACTCCATAGAGAAAGACCCCTATTAATGGTGTCTTAAACTGAAAAAAAGACTCAAATCTATTGATTTGAATATGGAACTAGAAAATAGGAACTATAAACTCCTGAAAAAACTACCAGGAGATTTGACAACCTAGCAAATTTCATACAAGATTTCAGGAAAAAAGACCTCCATTGGGATGTACACCTTTTACAAAATGAATTTCAAAGACAAAAACACTCCTGAATTAAAAGAAATACACAAGGATAAAGGGAAAGAAAACCAAAAAAATAAATATGTGTGCCACAACTGTGGATCATGAGATCATTATGCAAAAAATTACACAAAACCAAAAGAGAAGATTTATGCAATTGATAAGTAATAAGAAGAAATAGGAGGTGAAAAATCTGATTCTGACAGCATGGAAAAGGGTCTTAGAGCAGATTCACAAATTGAATCTGAGAACATAGAATAATACAGAGTTGAATTTAATGAAGAAAATTCACTGGACATAAAGGACATTGAATGAGAATCAGGGATCCCACAAGTAGCAACACAAAAAGAGATCTTTAAACACACACAGGATGAACAAACATTCCTGGTAACATCAAATAGGGGGATGGGATTAATTCATGGAAAACTCACAAAATTCACAGTCCAAAATGAGAACTGCAAAAACCCAATGATAATTGACACAGGAGCTAGTTTCTCCATAGTATCAAGAAATTATCTAAACAACCATTTCCCCAAATGGGAAGAGTAACTGATACCAACAAAAGAAAGGAAATCTAAAACTTCCTCAGGGAGAATGAATCCACCAGGAACAATTATCAAAGAGAGAATTCCCCATATAAGAAAGGCAATATCAGACTGAAGCCTGAATTTTTAGTCTTAAATAATTCACAAGTACAAGGATTCTTACTGGGAACAGAATACCAAAGAATGTATGGTATAGACATTTGCAATATTAAAACATATATCTTACCATAGGAACAAATAAGGATAAGACGTTCAATTTTGACATAAATCAAATGGCAAATGATAACATCCCTAAGAGCCTATTGGAAGACTTCAAAGAAGCCCAATATGGACCACAGCTCACCAGTAAGATGAAAGTCAACTTACTTCAAATATTGAAAAAGCACAGAGAAGCTTTTGAAATTGTAGTTTAAGCAATGTGAAAAATAAAAGGACATGACATAGAACAATTCCTGGATGTAGAAAACCCCTATCCACCTATGCTCAGAATACCACTATACCCAGCTACCCTGGATACTAGGAAACAAATCAAGAAGCACATAAATGAGCTCCTAGAAATGGGGGTAATCAGGAAGATAGGACACAATGAGATAGTAGAAGTAACTACACATTGCTTATAACTTGAATCACTGGTAAATCTAGATTTTGTGGAGACTTCAGAGCCCTGAATAGCTACACCAAGGCAGACAGGTACCCCTTTCCAAGGATACCCGATGCACTAGACAAAATTGCAAAAGCCATTTTTATAACAAATATGGACTGCATGAAAGGCCTCCACCAAAATGGAGTGAAACAAAGCTCCATCAAAGTACTAGGAATTATATTACATATGGGCATATATGAATATACTAGAATTCCATTTGGAATCAAGAATGCACCAGCCCATCTTCAAAGAATGATGCACATAATATTTCAAGATAAAATAATGGAAGGGTTGATGGCAGTTTACATTGATTACATCATTGTATACTCAGAAACATGGGAATACCATCTGGAACAGATTGACAGAATATTGGGAAATTGTAGACCAATTAAAATGGAAAGATCTCTCAATAAGTAAAGCTTTGGCCAACAGGAGCTATTGGCACTAGGAGATAAAGTCTCAGGCCTCAGTTTAGCCATGCACCAGAATAAAGTAACTGAACCTCTCAAAAAACCAGTGCCCAAAAACATAATGAAGATGCAATCCTTTCATGTTATTCCAGCTACTATAGAAGCCACATCAAAGCTTTTGCACATATCCCCAGTATCCTATACAAGGTTTGTTTTGAATATGTATTCATTGAAATTAGCATGGAGAGGAGGGATGCATTTAAAATGATCAAATATGAACTGACTCATGCACCTGTCCTAATGATTCCTGAATTTTACCCAAGGACTAGGAGAAGAGCTCTTTCAAAGACAATCAGCGGATGGGATACCCAAAGAAGGTGTAATATGCTACATATCCATCCAGGCAGCTGAAATATTCAGAAGCTAGATTTGGAGATACCCAAACAGAATTTCTCTTCCTGGTATTGGCATTAGAGAAAAATCACTACTATTTGGAAGGATAATTATTTGAAGTATTCACTGATTGCACAGCATTAAATCCATTGCTGAACATGAAAACAACAAACAAACACATTCTTAGGAAACAGATAGCTGTACAATAATATAGAGGAAAGATGACCATTCTCTACAAAGAAGGTAAGAGTCATACCAATTCAGATGGCAATTGAAGAATGATCAAGAAAATACAGCTTATGATCTATAAAATGGGGCTAATATACCCATAAAATACATGGAAATAGACAGAAGAAGAACTTTTCTACCTTCAAATTGAGCATTACACAATTATCCAACAGCTCTAGCACAAACCTTTGAAGAAGATAAAGAGCTACCAATATTAGGAATTAGCTCTTCAAAACTGAATACAGAATTCTTCAAAGAAGTGCAGTAAGCATAAAATAAACACAAACAGTGTAGTATATTGACACAACTCTTAAAACAAAAGTACAGAAGCCTAGAAATAGAAAGCCAACTGGAAGAACCATGGCTTAAGAGCTTCAAGGATAGCAAATCCTTCCTCATAGATGAGCTACTGTGCCAGAGCAGCAACCACAGTAATTCCTCAGTGATAGTAGACAGAGAACATATCTCCCTGATACTACAAGAATGCCATTAATATCCTTATATGGGACAGATGAGTGAAAAAACAACTAAAGAAAGAATCTTTAGCTGAGCCTGGTGGCAAAAATGGGAGCAGGACTTGGGTGAATATATCAACACCTTCACTAGATGCCAGAAGGCCAAGTAAAGCTATGGGAAGAAATATGGGCTACTCCAAAATATAGCGGAACTCAAACATCCTTGTGAAGTCATAAACATGGATTGGGTAACAGGACTTTTCCCTGGAGGGAAGACAGTTTCAATGTGTTTCTAGTAGTATTAGACAGGTATAGCAAAAGTGTCAGATGCCTTCCCTGCCATAAATAAGATACAGAAATGGAAACATCCAATCTGTTTTGGAACAACATCATAGCCAACTGTGGTGTTCCAAGGATCATAACCAGTGATAGAGACCCAAAATTCATATCAGAATTTTGGACTAATCTTTATGAGATGTTAAGAGCCAAACTAGCATTCTCCACAGAATACCATCCACAAACAGATGGCCTGGAAAAAATTTTGATCCACGCTTTGGAGGACATCATCAGAAGATTCTGTGCTCATGGTATGGAATATGAAAACCATGAGGGATACACCCTTGATTGGGTAACCCTCCTACCAGAGGTACCACTGAAATACAACACCATTGTGCACTCAGTAACACAAAAGACCCTGCTATACTGGAGAAAGGATGGAATACACTTATACCAGTCAATTTTTTGAAGAAGAACCTGATTTCAGTACATCCCATAGCCAAATAATTCCAAGTAATGTGGAAGACAGCATGTGAGAAAGCAGAAAAATTTATAGTAGAAGCCAAACTATACAATAAACAGAGATATGACAAGAGCCACCAAGAACCTGAATTCAAAGAAGGAGGCCAAGTCATAATCTCAACACTGCACTTCAACAATTTGAAATATCTTAATAAAATGAGAGACTCGTTTTCAGGACCATCCAATATAATCAGACTGATAGGGAAGAATGAATTAGAAGTAAGATTAACTGAGGAGTTCTCTGTGAAACACCCAGTCTTCCCAATTATCCTGGTCAAATCATATCACCAAACAGATGGTAAAATATTTGCCAACAGGAAAAAAATATTCACCCGTTAGAGACTTGTAGAAGAAGATGATTCAACTGGACTAGTGAAGAAAATCATCAAAGCCAGGAAAATAAGAATCAATGGGAAAGACAACAGACAATACCTGGTTAGACTTAAGAATCAATAAGCAGATAAAGATATTTTCTATGTGAGAAAGACATCCCAGATGGAAAAATTCACTTCAGAAGATTCAGAGCCTATAGTAGTACAGAACAGTCTGTCACAGGGGCTCTTCAAAGTGAAGAGGGCCTGGCACTCAGTAAACTGGGACTCACTTATGGAGGGCTCAGAGATATGATAAGAAGGAATACACTTAAGAGTGCAAGAGATTAATTACTAAAATAAAGAATATAAGAAAGCAGCGACAAAATAAATAAGAATAAAGAATAGAAGAGCCAACCACAAACAAGTCCAAGTCCACTGTTTCAACCTGTCAGAATGAAAAGAGAAGGGTTAATAAGGATATGGCCACCCAACTCATACTGTACAGGCAAAGAGAGAAATGCAAAGACTAACTTAATATTAAATAAATATAATACCCAAAATAAGGATAAGAATATTCATAAAATAATAAATAAACTAAATTAATTAACTGGGGAAAAGTCCCCAGGGGGGAGAAAGAGGGGCTGGTATATGTGAGAATCACCAGCCCTGATCCAGAGGAAGAATTTTCATGAGAGGATTGAATGATTGAATTGAGTCTGGCCAATACAGGTCCTGGACAGCTGTACAGAACCTGTACAAGAGGTGTGGTGTGTTTGAGTGATCATACAGTTCAATGCTGGTGTATTGAAACTGTATTGGGTGAATCCAACCTGTACAGGTATTGACAGGCTGTATTGAGGTACCAAGCTGTATGCATGTTTCAGAATGAAGATTGCTGAAACTGAATGCTGATGCAGATACTGGATCTTCTGATTTGAGGTGTTTGAGTGGGTGTATTGATGAATACCCTTACCCCTGGTGAGTGGTTGTTACAGTATCCCCCTCTTGAAACTGGTGGGCTCCTGAACACCATAATACCCTGCCACTGTTGAGTGGCATCTCAATATCCCCCTTTTTTTTCAAAAATTTTCTTTCTAATTTTCTTTTCCTCTTGACAATTATCCTGAAAATCCTTCTTCAATTCCTCCCTGTCAATTCAATTGATTCCCCCCTTCTTTCAAGTTTTGAGTAAGTATTCCACTTTGAAATATGCTTTTTTCTTTCTTCTGGTTCAATCAATCTTGTCCTTGGGATGTAATCCAAAATGATGGCAACTGAGCTCTTGTGTTCAAAAAATGATGCACAATGAGTATATGAAGTGTACTCATTTGGCAAGGCTTAATCAAAATACAATCTTGAATAATTCCTTCAAGGGGTCTTGTCCCCATTGTCCTTGGAAATTGCCTCAAACAGCCCTCTATCATGTTTTTGGGCTGTGGCCTCTTCTATGATGAATCTTGATAAAAATTGATTTTATGGCCTTTTGGGCCTTTTTGGGGTTCTTGGTGATTTTTGGTGATTTGATGATATATGGCCATTTTTGCCATTTTTTGTCTCTTGGGGTCCTATGGTCCATGGGCTGTGGGGTGCGGTCTGCAGTCCGTGGGGCTATTGGAGGCCCCCTGGGCCCAATTTTGCTGGGGGCCAAGAATTGACCTAAAACCAAAAACTCACCACATATGGCCTGGATCCATTGATGGGGTCCAGGACCATCAAGATCCTGGCCTCCCCAAAGTTGCAGGGGAAGCCCTGGGTGATGAATCCAGCCCCAAAGGGGTATGAATCCTCACCTTAAAGGCTTTGAGGGGGGGCATAATTGAATTATGGCCCCCATTTCCTTGAGGTCAATTCTTTTGATATGGAGTGGACTGATTCTGACGTCTTGAATCTTCTGCTTGCATATTCTTCAGTTATGAGTTCCAAACTTACTGAGCTCAGTGAATCTCCTCCTTCTGAACCGCCACCGTCTGTTCTTTGTGGTTCTGGAATCTTCAGTCAATTATTTTCCCCCTCCATGGCGTCTTCTGGTCATTTTGATCCCTACAAAACCTATGATGGATTCAGAGAAGTTGAAGTTCTTGATCCTGCCTGTACTGAATGTTTGGCCAAGGGTAAGGACTGTTTTCAACACTACAATCCCTGATCTCAAAAATGCCATTTTTGCTTCATTGGAAAGAAACCATGTCGCCGTACTGGGGTGACTTCTTCTAACATCGGGAGGCATTTATGGAGTAGAAAGGATGGGCGTTTTGGGCAAGAATTCCCCATCTCTGAGGAACCCACTCCTGATGCAACTTCAGGATTTTCTCAATGTGAGTGATTTGCATATCTTGATTGAATTGGTACTGATATTTTGATGTATTTATTGGTTCCAGGCAGAGGGATGTGGCAAGGTGGACTAATGTTGGAGGGCCAATTCCAGTTGGTGGTAGGCCCATATATTCCAGCTCAGAGGTCCCAATCTCAAGGACCAATACTGAACGGGTAGTGAAGGTAGTGAAGAGAGTAAGAAGGATCAATGATTTCCCCACTGATCCGGATGCTGAAGGAAGTGATGAGTTGGATGGTGAAGTTCAAGTTGTTCCTCATTCAGTTGGCCATCCATCCGGCAATTTCTCTACTCAACCCCTTGTCAACAGATTTCAAAGCCAAGTAATTCCCAGCACTCCCAGAACCTTCCAACCAATTCTTTCTTCCAATCCTACTTCCATTCCTTCTCCTTCACCCAGCACTTCCCATGCCAGGCCTGCCTTGAATCCAGCAGTAAGACCATCACCAGTGAAGTGATCCAGAAACTCACCCATAACCACCTCCCACCAACTCCAACCTGTGGCCAGGTCCAGCAGAAGAAGAGATGGATTGTCTGCTTTGCCGTTTCCTGCCGCTCAAGCTTTTCAAAGAAGAGAACATTGGCCTATCCCGGTTCCTAGAGAATATCCCAACACGGCTAGTGAAAAACAAGAAGCTGTGTCTAGATTATTCAGGAGGGTTGATAGAAATAGCAGAGAGGTGATTATGTATTCCATTGACAGGACTATTCCAGGTACTGCTTCTGAAGATAGGGCTGCAAAATTTTCCTGGTATGAAGATGAGTTGATAAATGATTTTCAGAGAACCTTTGATGAATTGGGTAGAGATAACTAGTTTCCTTATCCTTGTTTGTGTTTGGCTTGACTTCTATCCCCACTCTTATAAATACTAAAAAATGAAAAAATAATGGAACCTCCCAATACATGATCTGGGAGGGGATGCTGCTGCTTTAAAGAAATAACAAGAAATCAAAATTATACAAGTAAAGAAAGGAAAGAAAGTGAGAGAAAGAGAGAGTAAAGAAACAGAAATAAAGAGACTCCTGATGGTTTGTCCTTCTTGTGGTGAGTTGCTTGATTTTGGCCAAGAAATGTCTGAAAAGATGAAAACCAAACATTTGATGCTCACAGAGTGGCAAAGGTAATGTTTTACAAGAAGTAGAACCCTCAGGGATGCATACCAGGAGATGGAACTTACTTTCATAACTCCCACTCCCCACCAAGCACCATAAAACTGAAATAAATTGCCATAAATGACTTCTGAAATGAATTGCCATAATGACTTCTGAAATGAATTTCCATAAGTGACTTGAAGTAATGAATGTCTTGAATTATGATGATTGGCATAAATGAAATGATAAATAAAAGAAAAAGAAAAAGAAAGAAACATTTGGCCATATCTTGATAAAGTCCAAATGGTGGTTATTGATGTTGCATGCTTCCTGAACCTGTTCAAATACTTGACAAGTGCTCACAAATTGGCCAAGGTAATGCTTACAACAACATATGGGTAGAATACCCCCTTAAAGGTGCATGCCATGAGAGGAACTTACTTTCATAACTTCTTCTCCCCACTACGCACCATAAAATCAAACTCTTGAGGTATTTGGGCCAGGCTTGTCTGGATACAATGAATGAAAATCCTTGACAAGGTCTGGTGAGTTGGTAAGGTTGGAAGCTGGTTCCCAAGTGGTTCTTTCTGGGTCTTCACTGAATCATTTCCACTCTACAAGATACCATAAATTACCTCTCTTGAGTTTTGAGTCCAGAACCTGAGCCACTTCCCCTTCTTCTTGCTCCTCCACTAAGACCGGTGGTGGTGGCAATTGATGTCAATTTGGGATAGTTGAATGCTTCACTGGTTCTCATAAAGACACATGGAATACAGGGTGAACTGACTTCCCTTGCTGAGGCAACTTGAGGTAATATGCATGGCTGCCAATCTTCTTCAGAACTTCAAAGGGTCCCAACCATCTTTCTGATAATTTCTTGGTGGGTCTTGTTGTCTTGATGTTCTTGGAAGCTCACCATACTTTGTCCCCAGGTTGCAAATAAGTTGGAATTTCTCTATTTCTATCTGCATACTTCTTGAACCTCCTTATTTCTGACTCTAATTCTTCTTTGACAACTTGCTGTACTGATTGGAGCTTTGTTGATAACTTTCCAGCAGGTGAATCTTGAGAAATATTGATTGAGTCAAAGCTGGGATTTCTTCAATAAATGGTGAACAAAGGTTATTGCTTTGTTGATGAATTTTCTGCATTATTATAGGCAAATTCAGCCAGAGGGATACAGGTGTGCCAGTCATTTTGATGGTTACTGACATACATCCAAGGATACTGTTCTAGAATCTGATTTACCCTCTCTGTCTGTCCATCTGTTTCAGGATGAAAAGCAGTTGAAAGATCTCTTGATATCTTGAGCTGCTGACATATTTGAGTCCAGAATGATGAAAAAAATAAGGATCCTCTATCACTGACAATACTGACTGGAAGGCCATGCTTGGAAAATACATGACTCATGAAAATTTGAGCTAAGTCCAGAGCAGTAATTGTTCCATAATTTGGAATGAAGATTGCCATTTTTGAGAACCTGTCCACAACTACTAGAATTGAGTCAAAGTTGTTTTACAAGGGCAATTGAGTGATAAAGTCCATTGATAAGGAATTCCAAGGACCAGATGGAATTTGAAGAGGCTTGAGTAGTCCAAACTTCTTGTGATGAATGTTCTTGTTTCTTGAAAATTTCTGACATGAGGACCCATAGTACTTGATGAATTGATTCATGCCAGGCCAAGAACAATCCCTCTTGATGAGCTTGAGGGTCTTCTCCTGGCCAGGATGGCCAGCCAAAGGTGAGTCATGCCGCTTTTGAAGAATATTGAGTTGAAGTTCTTCATTGCTTGGGATTACCACTCTATCTTTGAATAATAACAACTTGGCTTGAGGTTCAAGAGAATAATCTGAAACTGATTCACCTCTTGCTAGTTCCTTGAGTATTTCTTTATAGTCTTTGTCTTGCCATACTTCATTTTGAATCTTGTCAACTATATCTGAAAATACTGCCACTTTGATTGAAAAGAATCTTGACTCTAGAATTCCATCTTGCTTGATTACTTGAGGAAAATTTTGAGGATTGCTGCTGATGAAGTCCACCCCCCTCTCTGAGTACATGTTGTCCTGACATGACAAGGTATCTGGTAAAGTGGGCAGCCTGCCTGGGCGGTAAGTGATAGTGAAGTGAAATTCTGAAAGAAACTCAGCCCAACGGGCCTGACAACGAGTAAGAACTTTGGAAGACATGAAATACTGCAAGGAAGAGTGGTCTGTCAAGACCTCAAAAGAATTGGAAAGAGAGAGAAGAAATGCTCTCCAGCGCTTGAGAGCCCAAACTATGCCAAGGAGTTCCTTGTCATGAATTTCATAGTTCAGCTCAGCTGTGAGAGGCTTGCGACTATCAAATGCAATGGGGTTCTTTCCTGAGTCATTCGCCTGGCTCAGTATGGCACCCAAAGCATAATCAGAAGCATCAGTCTCTACCACAGTAGGTAGAGAAGGATTGAAATGAGATAATATAGGAGCAGTAGTGAAATCTTCTTTGAGTGATTGAAACTGGCTAAGAGGTTCCTCATTGAAGATGAAGGGAGAATCTTTCTTAAGGAGAGAAGTGAGAGAAGTGGTTTTTTTAGAATAATGTTTTATGAAACGACAATAAAAATTGGCAAAGCCAAGAAAAGATTGAAGGGCCTTGATGTTTTTGGGCTGAGGCCAATTGAGGATTTGCTGAGTTTTTAAAGAAACCATCTTGAGGCCATCACTTGAAACAACATAGCCCAAGTATTCCACACTTGAGGCATGGAACACACACTTGGAGGCTTTGGCAAAAAAATTATTGTCCCTCAGTCTTTAGAGGACAGAGGCCACATGTTTGACATATTCCTCCTCAGAACTGGAAAAGACCATAATATCATCTAGATAAACCACAACAAACACATCCAAGAAATCTGCAAAGATATTATTTACTAGATTCTGGAAAGAAGCAGGAGCATTGGTCAAACCAAATGGCATGACCAAATACTAAAAGGCAGTTAAGTGCTCATCCCCCTCTTTGATTCTCAGAAGGTTATATGCACCACGCAAGTCTATCTTGGAGAAGATAGTGGTACCGTTGAATATGGTAAGAAGCTGGTTCATAAGAGGAATAGGATACCTGTTCTTCCTAGTAACCGCATTGAGTTTGCGGTAGTCAACACACAAACAAAGACCTCCATTGTTTTTCTTGACAAAAAGGACAGGTGCTCCTGTTGAAGAGGAGCTTGGTCTAATGAAACCTTTCTCTACATTCTCTGAAATGTAGGCCCCTAGTGTTACTGACTCTTGATTTGATAATGAGTAGATAACACCAATTGAAGGTAGAAGACCCTCCAATCCAATATGATGATCACAGCCGCGGTGTGGAGGAAGTTTCTCTGTCTTCACCTTGGAGAATACATCCAAATATTGGTGATAAACAGGAGGGACTACCTTCAACACAGTTTCAATTTCTTCTGGCTCTTCCTCCTCATCCCACTGCTCCCCCACGGAGGCATGAGAAGATAAAGGAGGAAGGTCCATATCCCCTTGAAAGAGATGAAGTGAAGATATAGCAACATCTTCTCCAACATCTTTTATCTCTTTGAAGACTTCATCTCTTAGTGGAAGTAATGACTTTGAGGGAATGATGGAAGGGATATGGACAGAAGAAGGAAGGGAAGGTGTCTTAAGTTCACCAACCAGAGCAACACTGTTGTCAGCAGTGGCAAAGTCATTACTAGTAGAAGGAATAATACCACTAGAACCCTTATGACTAGAATCATAGGTGATCAATACATTTTTCCAATCAATAATGGGATTAAAATGGTAAAGGAAATCATAGCCCAATATCAGGTCTTCTCCCTTGGGTGACTCTATGATAAAGAAGTCCCATTCAAAGCTTGGGAAGGAAGGCAAGTCAACTACCCACTTGGTATAATGGGTGATGAACAAGGCAGGGGATTCATTAGAATCCAGAATGAAAAGAGGAATCTTTTCAGGGAGCTCTGACAGAGTCAATGAGTACTTGAGAACAAAATTCTTTGCAATAAAGGAGTTTGTAGCACCAAAATCAATGAGAATACTATAAAAAATATCAGAGACAGAAGAGAAAATAAGAAACTTTAGAGATTTCTTTACACTAGTATTCAGAGTGCACAATTGTGCTCTTGAAGGAAATAAGTGATAACCATTGAACACATCATCATCCCCACTCAGGCTTTTCCCTGCTTGCTAGGGAATCCTTTTGATGATGACCCAGGCTTGTTCTGAGGTCTCTTGAAGCATTTTTCAATTGGGTGCTTTCCACCACAATAAGTACACAACCCTTCTTTAATCCTCCTCTCCTTTTCAGAACCAATTAATTTATTGTCCTTATTGAGGAGAGCAGCATGAGGCTTGTCCTTTGAAGATTGAAACTGCTTTACATTGTTGTTCTTCTTCTGGTGAGGCCTCTTTCAAGATGAGTTTTAAAGAGGCCTTGATTGATTGGATCCATTGACAGGAGGCTTCTTCTCTTGATTTCCACCCTTTTTTGTTTTGCCTCTCATTATATCTTGTGTCTCATTCTAAAGTGACATCCATAAGTTCTTGAAGAGTATCAAAAGTTCCAGGGTGAGAAACCAACTGATCCAATAATCTTGATGCCAATCCTCTTCTGTAAACATGGATATAAGCTCTTTCCCCCCAATCTCCAATTCTTGAAATTAAGCTTCTGAAATCAGCAATGTACAAGAATACATGACCACTTTCCCTCATCCTCAAATTGTCCAACTCTTGCTCAGCTTTCCTGACTTCATTGGGATCACCAAACAGAGTGAATAATTGAGATTCAAATAATGGTCAATTATTGAGGAGATAAGAAGGGTCTTCATTGGAAATATTTGAGAGATAGGGTTAAATCCACTTTCCAGCTCTACCAGTGAGAAAAGAAGTTGAGTCAAGAACTTTCTTCCTGTCAGAGAAGAAATTTGCTGGATCATTATGGAAGATTAATTGACAGGATTGGATAAATCCTCTGAATTTATGAGCTTGAGTACCATCAAAAGAATCAGGTGCCTTCATGGATGGAGTCTTGAAAACAGGAGCTTTGGAATTGTCCCTGGGAGCAACTGCTTGAGTGAGTTGCCCCATAAATTGAGTCATCTGCTCCATCATCTTGAGGAGACTTGGATCAGTTTGAGAGACAAGAGGTTGACTAGACAGGGCTAGATTAGAACCCTGAGTCACCTCTGGAGCATTTTCTAAGGCATCTGCCACTTTGGTCTCCCCATAATCTTCCTCTTCCACAGACTCTTCCCCCTCTTCATCTTCAACTTCCCCTAATCTTGCTCTTACACCTTCAGACATGCCAGGGTAGCCACCCAAAAGTCCAGAAAATGATTGTTATGTTCTAGATTTTATTCCACCTCTTCTTGAGGGTGCTGCTCTTTCCATTGGTGGTCCTCTGTCCAAGTTTGCACTCAGTTGATGAACTGATGGTGTGCGGTCAAGAGGAGCCCTTGCTGTAGGAGTGAGAACGGCTGGAATTTTTTGGGATCTAGTGTTCTTTTCTGGGGGACTATGCTGAACTGGCAATATGAACAGAAGTTGAATAAAAGAAACTTGATGGTATTGAGAACAGAAATCAAACTTGGCCAAATTCATAACAATAAAAATCTTGATGAGTCTTGAGGAATCAATTCAATTCGTGAGGTGAAATCAACTTCAATCAACAATCAATCAGTTCAATCAATAATCGACAATAAATCAAACTCAAATCAAATATCAATAATCTTGATTAAATCAATAATCAATCAATTGATCAATCAAATTCAAAGCAAATATCAATAATCTTGAGTAAATCAACAATCAATCAATATTCAATCAATAATCAATCAATCAATCAATCAGTGTCTTCAATATGAAATCAAGGTCTTGAGGATTCAATCAATCAATTCAAAATCTTCAGAAATCAATTCAAATATCTTGATGATTCAAAATCAATCAATAATCAAAACCAATTCTTCAGGATCAATAAGATATCTTGAGAATTTAAAGTCAATCAATCCAATCCAAATGAAAAATCCTGGATTACTGAATCAATAAACCTAATGAATCCCAATGAATAATCCAAACAATTAAACCAATCAATAATTCCTAAATAAGACCTGAATGAGAACAAAGAAAAAATTTGATTTGATAAAAATAAAATTAAGTGAATGAAATGGTCAGCAATGATTAAGAAAGAAGAAAGAATTAATTTTCATATAAATGAAATGATTGAGATGAAAATTGATGAGAGAGAAAATCATAATCATTAAGAATCATAAGATCATTAAAAATCCATAATTGATGAATGAGAGAAATGATGTCAGGATGAAACTATGATAAAGGTGTAAATAGGCTAAATACAACTTTAACTATGTTTGTGAGACGGTAAAAATAGTATAAAGAGATTTATAAGGGTTTAAAGATAATTAAATTGAAGATTGAAAGGGCTTTACTATATATGATATAGTAGTGGTGAGCGCTGTTGAAAGCCCTGGGTGCAGCTTTATCTGTTGGGATACAATAATAAAAGACTACAATAATTAAATTTATAATTATACCTGATTATTAACCAAGAGTAAAACTGTTTTTGACAGTTTACTATGTAGGCTATTCAAGAGCAGGATGAGGAGACAATTCTGGCTGTGAAAAGCCTCCTTTTTTATCCTGAAATGGGGTGGAAAGGGTGCTATACCTTTCCACATAGAGGAAGTGAAGAATTTTCACTCTCTAGTACTTTCTTGTGGTTTTAAAACAGCCTGTATAGCCTGTATTGGGCTCAGATTTGGTTTTGAAACCACATCTGGGCAGTTTTCACCAATACAGGGTGAAAATCTTCATCTGGGGACCTCACATCCTGATTCTGACGTGTATGACGCATAGAATGCTGTACAGAACCTGTATGGGACCCCAGTATTGACTGACATATGAGATATTGAAGTAAAAACAAGCTTCTTCATCTATTTGACACCTCATATTCATGGTTATAGGATATTATCCCATGGTAAGGCTGTATATGACAGCAGGTGGGAATCTGACCCTAAAACAGCCATGCCTTTGTCAATTCTTGAGATATCAACCTCAAAATTAGTTCAGTGTGTATCCCTGTATGTGCTCTACACGATGGTACCTTATTTGATATGGGTATCTTTCAATATGGCAAAGTTATCCCATGTACAAGAATTTTGTACATTTGCATGGTATAGCAAAAAGCTGTATTGAGCTTGTTTGCCTCATAACTTTTGTTCTAATTGAGCTATGGGGAAATGAATGATACCATCAGATAGCCCCAATTGAGCTCTTTTTAAAAATACCTCACTTCAAGTATCTCACACTAAAACTGTAGAAGTTAGATGAGAGGTGAATGTTTTGTTCACCCTTATTTGGCCTGAAATTGACCATAACTCCAGTAATATTGGTGCTAGCTCATTTTGGCTGGAACAATTGGATAGCCCTGGCGTAGAGCTCTATTTGGAGTACCCATTTGATGGGGTTAAGCCTTGCCTTCTGGATTTTAGATGAGAGGTGAAAATTAAGGTTTATGCTCAGCAATAACTTTGAGCAGGAATAACTTTGTTATTTCTTGTCCTATGGTGATGGGACTTATGTTTTTAGAAAGAGGTGAGTTTCCTCTTTTGTTTGATACCTTTTGAGCTGATTTTTCTCAGTTCCATGTTTTGGTGGTATCTTGTCTATACCATTGGATTATGGTATTTTGGCTGTCATGCTTGTGCTCTGGTTTTGAGTCACAGGCTGAAATACCCTCCCTCTAAAAATGGCTCATCATTGATGAGACTTTTCAGTCCTCCTAGAGGCGCTGAATCTCCTTAGATGAAGTTTCCCATCTGGTATGGCATCTTCTGCCAACCATTTGTCTTTATCAGCTGTTTGGTGCTTGAATCTGACTAAGTATTGTCTTTGATCCTTTCCATTAAGTCTGATCTTCCTGGCCCTGATGATCTTACTCACAGGTCCTGGGGAATCCTCCACTTCCACTATATCAGGTTGTGTGGGGTTTGTTTTCCTGAAGGGGAATTTATCCTCCTCTGTTTGGAAGTATGGTTTGACCAAACTTACTGGGAAGACTGGGTGCTTCCTGGAAAATTCCTCTGTAAGTTTGACTTCCACTGCATTCTTTCCTATCAACCTAATGATAGTGAAAGGCCCTACAAATGAGTCCCTCATCTTCTTGGGTCCTTTAAGATTATTCAATTTCAGTGTAGACACTAGCACCTGGTCCCCTTCCTTAAAGTCAGGTTCCATGTGTGTCTTGTCCCACCTCTGCTTATTGTATTCTTTTGCCTCAGCTATGCATTTGGCAGCTGTGTCACAAGCCCTCTTCCACATATCATGGAAGTCTTTGGCTGTGGGGTGGATGGTTAGAAGATTCTTCTTTAAGTGATCCACAGGAAACAGGGGATTCCACCCTTTCTCTACCACTGCAGGTGTCTTTTCTGTGGTAGAGTTCTGACTTGTATTATAAGCCAGCTGGACAGCTGGTAGAGGGGTAACCCAGTCATGGGTGTATCCTTCATGGTCCTTGTATTCCATTCCATAGGCAGAGAACGTTCTAAGGATGTCTTCCATAGTCTGGATCATCCTCTCAGGAAGGCCATCTGTTTGGGGATGGTAACCTGTGGAAAAAGCAAGCTTGATTCCAAGCATGTCATACAAGTTGGTCCAAAATGTAGATGTGAATTTTGGGTCCCTATCACTAATGATGATTTTAGGGACTCCACAGGTAGATATGATGTTATTCCAAAATAACAGGGCAGTATCCATGGCTGTGTCCTCCTTGTGGCATGGTAGACACCTGATGCTCTTGCTGAACCTATCAACTATGTTCAAGCAGGCAATGTAGTTTTCTTTGCCTCCTGGGACAAGTCTTGTAACCCAGTCCATGTTGATGGTTTCCCATGGGTGTTTGGGTTCTTCTATATGTTGAAGTAACCCATATTTCTTCCCATGTTTCCTATTTGCCTTTTGGCATCTTTCACAAGTGTTGATGTATTCTCCCAACTCTTGTTCCCACTTGAGCCACCAAGCTCTGCTTGCTACCCTCTCCTTAGTCCTGTCCTCACTCATGTGTCCCATATAGGGGTAGTCATGGAATTCCTGCAGGATCAGGGAGATGTGGTTTCTGTCTACCACTGTGAGTGCACTTGTGTGTTTCTCTCTGTGGTAGAGCAGGCCATCTATAAGGAAGAACTTGTTATCCTTATAGGCCCTCACCCAGGGTTCTTCCAGCTGGGATTCCAGTTCTGGGCTCCTGTACTTTTGTTGAAGGAGTTGTAGCAGTATGCCACACTGTTTTTGTTTGGCATAAGACTTCAGTACTGCGCTAAAAAATTCATTGTGCAGTTCAGAGGAACTTATTCCCAATATGGGAGTTGTTGTCCCCTCTGAATAAGTGTTTCCACTGTCAAGGGTACCACTTTCTGGTGCCCATTCAGAAAATTTGAAGTTCTTCCTCCTATCTACTTCCATGAAATGGATAGGGATTTTGGCTGCAACTTCAGGGTCATAAGCTGGATTGCTTTTGACATTGTCCAGTGGCCATCTGCATTGGTATGATGTTTACCTTCTTTGTATATGATGGTCATATTCTCTCTATACTCCTGGATGGCTATTTGCCATCTCAGAATGTGTCTATTTGTAGTCTTCATGTTTGGTAAAGACTTCAAGGCTCTGCAGTCTTTGTAGACTTCAAAGACTGCACCCTCCAGATAATAATGGAGTTTTTCTAGAGCCCAGACTAGACATAGACATTCAGCGTGGGTGGCCCCATACCTGGCCTCTGAATCTTTCAGCTGCCTTGAGATGTAGCAAATTACTCCTTCTCTTGGTTCACCATCCACAATTTGTCTTTGGTGAAGGGCTGCTCCTAGGCCTTGACTGCATGCTGCATCTATATATAGCTTGAATGGTAGTTCAAAGTCAGGTAAGATGAGCACAGGTGCATTTGTGAGTTCATATTTGATCCTCTCATATGCATCCCTCCTTTCCTTGGTTATTTCAAAAGCTACATCCTTTGAACATAACTTGTATAAACTACTACTTATGTGTGCAAAGTTTTTAATGTGGTTTCTCTAGTAGCTAGTAAACCCAAGAAAGGATTGGATCTCTTTGATGCTTTTTGGTACTGGCTTTTGCAGTACTGCTGCTACTTTATTCTGATCAATTGCCAGACTAAGACCTGATACTTTATGTCCTAGAGCCAGTAACTCTTGTTGGCCAAAATTGCATTTTCTAAGTGAAGTTTTGAGATTTATGGGTGTGCATTTACTTAGTACAATGTCTATGTATTGCACATGGTCCTTACATGTCTCTGAATATATAATGATATCATCAATATATACCACCATGCAGCCTTCCAGTATTTCTTCCTGAAATATTCTGTCCATCATCCTTTGGGAATGGGCTGCTGCATTTTTGATGCCAAATGGCATCCTGGTATACTCATATATGCCAATATGGCATATTATTCTGAGTAATTTCATGAAGTTTGGTTTACCTCCATTTTGGTGGAAGCCTTTCATACAATCCATTTTGTTTATGTATTTGGCTTTTACCAGTTTATCCAAGGCATGGGGTATCCTGGGTATAGGGTACCTGTCTGCTTTTTTGTAGTTATTCAGAGCTCTGAAGTCTCCACACAGTCTAGACTTGCCATCATGCCAGGTGATTAGGACAGGTGTGGTGATTTCCACTATCTCATTATGTCTAATCTTCCTGATGACATCCAGATCCAGCAGTTCATTGATATGTTTCTCAATTTCTTTCCTGGTTTCCAGGCTTTCTGGATAAGGAGGTCTCCTAAGCATGGGTGGATAAGGCCTTGCCACATCCAGATATAGCTCTATATCATGGCCTTTGATCTTACCTAATGGTTCTTCACCAATGGCAAATTCTGGTCTGTTCTTTCTCAGCATCTTTAGTAAGCTTAGTTTTTGTTTACTGGTGAGGGTAGTGCTAAACTGTCCCTCTCTGAATTCCTTCAGAAGCTCTTCTAGTTGAACCTGAGAAGATATCTGGTATATATCAAGTGAAAATTTCTTTTCCTTGTTAGTACCAATGGTGATATGCCTATTTTTACTGTTGTAAATTTCTATGCCATACATCCTCTGGTAATCTTTTCCCAGTGAAAACCGTTGGATGTGGGCATCATCAAGCACTACAAACTCTGGGTTGAGTCTGATATTACCCTTCCTGTGGGGTATAATTATTGGTTTGATAGTTGTTCCAATGGAAGTCATCTTCCCTGATGCGCTTTTAAAGTTCTTTGCCTTAGTGGGCAAGAGCTGTTTTTCCCAGTTTGGGAAGTGGGTATCCAGATAGTTTCTGGCCACTATGGAGCAGTGTGCTCCACTATCAATGATCAGTGGATGCTGAGAATTGTCAATACAAACAGTCATTTTTGTGGCTGTCCCATGTATATATGCCATTCCTTTGGTTTGTGTAACCAGGAATGTTTGTGCATCTTGTGTGTGTTTGCACAAGTTCTTGTTAGCAGTGTCCTGTGGCATGCCTGCTTCCAACTGTATGTCCTGGATTTCTAGTGGGGTTTCCTCTTGGTATTCCACTAGAAATTCCTCTCTTGGGCCTTGATCATCATCAGATGGTTCTCTGATGGCATCACCCATGGAGTCTGATTCAGAATCCTTTGTTGGAGATTCTTCCTCTGGGAATTTCTCAATGGCATAGACTTTTTTCTTTGTCTTTAGACAGTTGTTGGCATAGTGGTCTGTTGAACCACAATTGTGACAAGAATTTCTCTTCTTTGCCACTTCTGCCACTCTTTCCTTGGGTTTGTCTTTAAACTCTACCCTGGAAGGTTGTTTCTCTTTGAAACTCCTGCTCTTATATGGGGTGAATTTCCCTATATTCATCCTTTTCCTTATGTCTTGTAAGGTGTTGGCAATGTCATCTTGATTGCAATTTTGGTTGCATCTGCATTTTACTGCATGCACTAGTTCTCCTGGCAGTTGTGTCAGAAGCTTGTGATTCCTCATTTGGATGTTCATCTGAGGATCAATGGCTTTAAGTCTTTTAGACTGTCTAAGACACCACTCATATGGATCTTTGTCCACTGAGTATTTGTCATTTTCAAATGGCATTGTCTTCTGCCATATCCAAGTTCCATTACTGTACTTTTGGCTGATTTGACTCTTCCACCATGGCCAGTTTCTTCTGCCATGGATTTCTTTCATTTCTGTGTACCATATACTAGCATGACCTTTAAATGCAGTATTCAATCTAGCAGTAATCCAGTAGTCTGGTATGCTTGGTACATCAATGAAGAGTCCATCAATATAATCTATTAGTTTCATATGATCATACTTTCCTGATCCAGAGAATTTGGGCCAGTTTGAGACCTCAGGAAGCTGTTCCAGGGCTTCTGTCTCTGAATACAACATTCCATCTCCATTCTGGTATTGTGATGGAGATCTTGTCTTATTCATCAACATGACATCTGGTTTGATGTAATCTGGTTGATATGGATTCTCCATAACTTGGCCTTGTGGTTGGGGCTTCAAGTTATGGTAGACATTAAACAATTTGTTTATGTCTTGGTCCAGACAATCCCTGTCCCTGTTGCTGTGGTTTTGTTCTTCAAAGACTATATTCAGTGTTTTGTTGGTTTCTTCAGAGGCTTTGCTCAGTTGAGCATATCCTCCTTGAAGATTCTTACCTATCTGTTCCAAGGAGGCTTGAGTTTGTCTCATCCTCTCTTGGCCCCCTTTAATTTCTGCAAACTGCTTTGCAGATTGTTCAGCATATTGGGACATTTGTAACCACAGTGTATCACTGTTGATGTTACTCTCAGATGTGACAATGTTATTTTCAGTCTGAGTGGGGGTAATGTTTCTATTACTAGTACTACTGATTCTAGAGTGGCTTACAACCACTTCTGGTTCTTGTGTACTTCTTTCACCAAATCGAACAGCTTCTGTATCATGGGATATCACTCTTTTCTCCTCTGGTTGAAGGAGGCTTTGATCTTGCCCTTGTTTCCTTGTCTTCTCCTGCAAACCTCCCGGAATTGTGAAGAATTGTGACCCTTGGCCACTGATCTTCTTGTTTTTGAATGGTGTGAAGCCACTGGAGAGCTAATTTGGCCTGCTGCTTGTGAGCCTGAAGAAATCAGAGTAGGCCCTGTCTGGGTTAACTGTTCTTCTATAGCTTGGATAGTGGCTTGATTCTCCCTTATCCTCTGTGCCCTTGCCTCCAGGAGTCTGAACTTCCTTGTAGGATTCCAACCTTTTGTGATTACCATAAGGTCTTTGAAGTCTATCTCTTTGATACAGATCTTCTGGCAAGTTGCTCCAAGTTCTGCCCAGTGACTTGCCACGTTGAACCTCTTGTTGTCCATGCTCCATTGAAATAGGTCTTTGAGGAGTTGGTGGAGCTGAAGAACTTGATCCATATCCTTCCAGTCCTCTGTTTTGAGGTTCCTGTTGAATTGGAGTGTGAATGGCAGGGTTGATATTATCTCCCTCATTGTTTTGCCATCCACCACTGTGTCCAAGGTGTCCTCTTCCAGGTCTTCTGGTTCTGGACAAGCCTTCTCTGTCCTCTGGCTGGTTCCTTTAGAAGCCAAGGTCTCTGAGGTATACAGGGGACATATCAGTGTTTGCAAGCAGTCAAAAACTTTATGTTCTTAGGGTATTTCCCTTTGACTGTGCCTTTTACAAATTTGTTATCTGCTGATTTGGGCAGTTTGCCTTTGGAGGTTTCAACTGGGTTAATAATTGTAATTTTCCTGTACAAGTGGTTAAGGTTGGTTTACCTTGTATTGATGCAGAGTTTCCTGGTTTTCTACTCCAGTGAGTGGCTATTGGAGTCCACTTCTTGGCTGTGATGAGACCTTCACTGTGCCTCTTTCCTTTGCCCTTGCTACCCTCTGGTTCTGAGGGTTTCACTGGTGTGTTGGCCTGTGACTGGGTCTCAAGTGGGATGTAATTTCCTTCCACTGAATCAAGGCAGGAAAAAGAGGGCTTATGTCAGTTAAGACTTCTCAAAAATGCTGGTTTTGCGCGTCTAAGATTGGCCTCTGGGCTTGTATGTTACTACAATGTGCCCTGTATAATGACAGTGTAATTGAATCAACAATTCCACGTCAGAATTACAACTTTTGGTACCCTGTCACACTGTTTGTGTGCCAGTATCCCACAGATACACTTGTGGTTTTCAAGTGTAATCTGAATAAGTAGCTCTGTATAGGTGTAACTGAGTTAAAAATACACTTACCCACGCCTCAACTGATGGTTTTTCAGTCAGAGGTGTCCTTATTCAATCAAGAATACAGGACCTATTCATGGCTTATGTGTTTTATATGTAAACACTCCAAAATAAAGGTTTCAGTGGGTATTAACCACATGGTAAGTACTCTTATAATATGAGTAATAAAGTAATATATATATATAAATATATATTTTAAAAGAAAATACGCCTAAAAAATATAAAACAATTGTCAGAAAATAGAAAAAAAGAGAAAAAAACTTACTTATAAGGTCCAAAAAAGTTTAAAACACGGCCAGGCCCCCAAAATGTCAGGATGAAACTATGATAAAGGTTTAAATAGGCTAAATACAGCTTTAACTATGTTTGTGACATGGTAAAAATAGCTTAAAAAGATTTATAAGGGTTTAAAGATAATTAAATTGATAATTAAAAAGGCTTTACTATATATGATATAGTGGTGGTGAGCGCTGTTGAAAGCCCTGCGTTCAGCTTTATCTGTTGGGTTACAATAATAAAAGACTACAATAATTAAATTTAAAATTATACCTGATTATTAACCAAGAGTAAAACTGTTTTTGACAGTTTACTACGTAGGTTATTCAAGAGCAGGATGGGGAGACAATTCTGGCTGTGCAAAGCTTCCTTTTTATCCTGAAATGGGGTGGAAAGGGTGCTAGACCTTTCCACGTAGAGGAAGTGAAAAATTTTTCACTCTCTAGTACTGGCTTGTGGTTTCCAAACAGCCTGTATATCCTGTATTGGGCTCAGATGTGGTTTTGAAACCACATCTGGGCAGTTTTCACCAATACAGGGTGAAAATCTTCATCTGGGGACCTCACATCCTGATTCTGACGTGTATGACGCATAGAATGCTGTACAGAACCTGTATGGGACACCATTATTGACTGACATATGAGATATTGAAGTAAAAACAAGCTTCTTCATCTATTTGACACCTCATATTCATGGTTATAGGATATTATCCCATGGTAAGGCTGTATATGACAGCAGGTGGGAATCTGACCCTAAAACAGCCATGCCTTTGTCAATTCTTGAGATATCAAACTCAAAGTTGGTTCAGTGTGTAGCCCTGTATGTGCTCTACACAATGGTACCTCATTTGATATGGGTATCTTTAAATATGGCAAAGTTATCCAATGTACAAGATTTTTTTACATTTGTGTGGTATAGGCAAAAAGCTGTATTGAGCTTGTTTGCTCCAAAACGTTTGTTCTAGTTGAGCTATGGGGAAATGGATGACACCATCAGATAGCCTTGATTGAGCTCTTTCCAAAAAGACCCCACTTCCAGTATTTCACACTAAAACTGTAGAAGTTAGATGAGAGGTGAATGTTTTGTTCACCCTTATTTGGCCTGAAATTGACCATAACTCCAGTAATATTGGTGCAAGCTCATTTTGGCTGGTACCATTGCTTAGCCCTGGAATAGAGCTCCATTTGGAGCACCCATTTGATGGGGTTAAGCCTTGCCTTCTGGATTTCAGATGAGAGCTGAAAATTAAGGTTTATGCTCAGCAATAACTTTGAGCAGGAATCACTTTGTTATTTCTTGTCCTATGGTGATGGGACTTATGTTTTCAGAAAGAGGTGAGTTTCCTCTTTTGTTTGATACCTTTTGAGCTGATTTTTCTCAGTTCCATGTTTTGGTGGTATCTTGTGTATACCATTGGATTATGGTATTTTGGCTGTCATGCTTGTGCTCTAGTTTTGAGTCACAGGCTGACAAATGATTATAAAATAATTAAAAGAAAGAATCAATATGAGTTAATTAATTTAATGTCACAGGGGCTCTTCAAAGTGAAGAGGGCCTGGCACTCAGTAAACTGGGACTCACTTATGGAGGGCTCAGAGATATGATAAGAAGGAATACACTTAAGAGTGCAAGAGATGAATTACTAAAATAAAAAATATAAGAAAGCAGAAACAAAAGAAGTAAGAAGAAAGAATAGAAGAGCCAACCACAAACAAGTCCAAGTCCACTGTTTCAACCTGTCAGAATGAAAAGAGAAGGGTTAATAAGGATATGGCCACCCAACTCATACTGTACAGGCAAAGAGAGAAATGCAAAGACTAACTTAATATTAAATAAATAGAATACCCAAAATAAGGATAAGAATATTCATAAAATAATAAATAAACTAAATTAATTAACTGGGGAAAAGTCCCCAGAGGGGAGAAAGAGGGGCTGGTATATGTGAGAAACACCAGCCCTGATCCAGAGGAAGAATTTTCATGAGAGGATTGAATGATTGAATTGAGTCTGGCCAATACAGGTCCTGTACAGCTGTACAGAACCTGTACAAGAGGTGTGGTGTATTTGAGTGATCATACAGTTCAATGCTGGTGTATTGAAACTGTACTGGGTGAATCCAACCTGTACAAATGTTGACAGGCTGTATTGAAGTACCAAGCTGTATGCATGTTTCAGCAAGGAAGATTGCTGAAACTAAATGCTGATGCAGATAGTGGATCTGTTGATTTGAGGTGTTTGAGTGGGTGTATTGATGAATATCCTTACCCCTGGTGAGTGGTTGTTACACAGTCTCATCAATGATGAGCCTTCTTTTGAGGGAGGGTATGTCAGGCTGGGACTCCAAACAGAGCACCAAAATGACATCTGACATACCATAAGTAATGGTATGAAGAATATTGGAGAAATATAACCAATAAATGTAAATTATGAGGAGGAAAACTCCTCAAATAGAAGTATACCAACCTTACCCATACGGGATAAGAAAGGACAAAGATATGCCCTGTCAGAGATGAGACCAAATACACAAAAACCCTTATTTTCACCTCTCATCTAGAGTATGAATATTTGATGCAAAACCCGCCAAAATGGTATTTTCTTAAAGCTTGTAGGGAGAGAAACTTAATGGTATCATCCATTTCACTGTAGCACTTCTACATCAGGAGATACCATTATACCAACTTTTTTAACCAAAAACCCCCCAAAGGTCTAAAAGAGCTTGTATAAAACTGTACAAAAGTACAACCAAGTTAATGATATGAGTAAGATCTTTAATTTGAGATACCTGAGACCCCTTTATCTCCAAAACTGTCAGAGAGAACTTGCTTCAAAGGCTTACTACTCAAAATACAGCATTTCTGAAAAGACCAATAAAAAGAAACCCCTGTATCCTTAGCATATATCCATAAAGCTTTACTGTGTTTTATACCAAAATTTAGATCCAATCAAGACTTAAATTTTTGTATCATTGGAAAACATATACCTTCTAAATTAGAAAATATATCTGGCTCTGAAGTTTTTGAAGCCACATACTGATGTACAGAAGTACATCTCAAAACTTAAAACCATCATAACTTTTGCTATTCTTGAGAAGGGTAAAAATGACGCATATCAAATTTAACAGCTCATTAATCCCTTCAATTATGTGCTCTTAAATTATTGATATCTCAAAGACTGACTTAGATATATCTATTGGAAGTTTTTGGCCAATACTGGTCTGTACCAAACCTGTACCAAGCAGTACAGGTTTAATACCTAAAATAATTGTAATATAAAGCTTAAAACCTTCTAGAATGAATAATACTAGTCATTTCAGAACCAGCAAGATGTATCACCAGTGCTGAAGTGGCCTGTGAAAATGTTTTTATCCCCTGTGTTGATCCAGAATGATAATTTATTGTCCCAAGGCCCTGATTGCGAGTATAATGATGTCAGAATTGATGGTATATACCCACAATGCAGCCTCCAGAGTGATGATTTTCCCTATGCAGAGGTGTTAAGAGCTGAAGAGATAACAGAAGTTTTTTTTCTCCCTGGAAAAGACCCATATTATCATCTTTTTAGTATTCTTACATGGCAAAACTGTTTTCAATAAGTAGTGTCCTTAGAATAAGTGTGATATAATTATAATCATAGTTATTGTAGTAAACTTCATAGTCAAGGATATTAGATTTTTGCACCAAAGGTCCTTAGTGGATTCATCACCACTGTTTCCATGTAGCAGTAGGATCTTTTTAATTATCAAATCATTGAGTTTAACCTTGTCACAGTCATAATAATAGCTTGTATTTACATTTTTATACCTACTATATATTCACCCTGACACTTTTGTTCTGGGTAAATCCTTGAGCATAGAACTTTCCTTTGTGTAAAGCTAATTTTTTGAGGTGATTTCTCTTGATTTTTAATAACCAACTTTTCCCCACAATCTTTAATTCATCTTTTAATTTGATTAGTCCCATACCTTAAGCTTATTCATTCTTCTAAGCTCTTTAGTAATATCTTCAATAAATATATTTTTTCCTTCTATTTAAAATAATTTCTATTAGTATCTGTAGTTTTGTCAGTTGTTGTTGAAAGATAATTTCTTCTTTGATAAGAAAAGATATTTTCTTTATTGAGAGAATTTGATGTTTGAAAAGGCTGCTATGGTAATATTTATTGTAATTGTGCATTGTGCCAAAAACCTATTTAATCGATTACATTCTCTTTTCTGATTGTGTGAAATTCATCTACCACCTCAGTATAGCAACAAGAGTCTTTCAATGGTACTCCATCTATACTTGTAGATATATCATTTTCTTCTTGAATCTGGACACTATTAACGGTGCTTATATAATCTTCTGAATGTGTGGAGATCCAGTTATTTTATTTTCTGCTTGATTCAATTCCAGCAACTTTTTTTGTTCAAGTTGGAATTTCTATTTATCACTAATTTTCAATCGCATAGATCAATTATTTGGTAAAACCTATTTTCATTTCTATATCCAATAAACACACCTTCCAAGCCAGTAGGTTCAAATTTCCAATAATACTAGATATTTCCTTCAATATGATGGCCTTAAATCCAAACTCTTGCAAACCTTTGATTCTTAATGCCAAGTCTTACCATAAGGGGTGGGTGGATTTTTTGTTAATATATACTTAGGTACTCAGGCTTGACAGACAGGTAGCGGTTCTAACTTCCTTTGCCCATTAAGTGCTTTTTAATTCTGAAATATTCCCTCAGAAATTGTCTCCTTTCTAAAATGGTTTGATGTGCTCTTTCAGAAAATCCATTTCGTTGTATTTTTTCTGGCGAAGAGAAGATGTGAATGAATCCACAGTCATTGGACAGATTTCTGAACTTTTTATCAAGAAACTCAACCCCACAATTAAAAACCAATTTCTTTATTTTTATTAAATGTCGATTCTCAATAATCATTTTAGTAATCATAAAATCTTCAAATGCTTCATAATTTTTCTTTAAGAATTTTACAATTTTGAAGCCGTTTTCCTGATTTACGATGGTAAGAGCATACATGATTCCTGAGATTGAATCTAAATTGATAGGTCTTTCTAGATCAAGAGGTGGAAACTCCGGTGGAAGAAAGGTAAGATAGAAGTAGTTCTTGACAGGTAAAAGGTGACTTTTGTTTTTTTGACAAACAAGACACTCTTCATTACTGACAGGTAGTCCCATAGCTTTAAGGATGGCTGGTTCTCGATCTCCTAGTCGATCATGCCGTAAATTTATGTTGTAGCGAGTTAGGAAGGTTGAAGGTAGGGTATAGTCCATATGCATGAGTAGTTTAATCCTCTTCCCGTTTTATATTACTTTTTCATTAGATTTCAGAGTCGATTCGTCCTCTTTTAATTGCAAAGTGAGATGTTTCTCGGATATTTTGAGCAAGCTTACCAGATTTCAATTTAATCTAGGAATTTATAAGCAATCTCCAAAATTAGTTTCTTGTTGTTAAACAGTAGCTACACTCTTCAAATACTTTGAGCTTTCAGTATGTTTCTGGAAACTCCAGATGAAATAATTATATTGCAAGGTTCAGAGAGTGTCGCAAAGAATTCCTTACAGTTAAACATGATGTGTTGCACTTCAGTCTATTACTAATTGGCACTTATTGAGTCTGGAATATTGAGACGTAGTGACCTATTCTGTTGTTACGGAACGATGTGCTTAATAATGGATTCTTCACTCATGAAGAACATTCCCCATGATAGTCTTATGTATTTTATATACAAATAAATGAATAAAAAACATCCTCATCTCATATTGCTGTATTTTCTCCCATCAAAAAGAAATTCTCTTGGGAATTTTATATCAATAAAAAAGAAACTGGACATAATTATCACTTGGATTTTTAATTTGCTAATTATTCCATTCTCCAATGAAACAACATTAATCCACCCCATTTTATTTTCACTTTCAGATATTTCTACTTAAATAATTTATTGAAAAGATTCTTTTAAAGCTCAATTTTTTTTAATGGCACATAATGAAGCTTTTACTTTGTATTAAATAATAAAAATTACTCTAGAGACTATTGAATAACCCCATATGAAGCTTTGATGGAGTAAATTCTTCTTCTCTTAAATCTTTTTCTTTAGAACCCAATTGGTTAGCTTGATAATCTTGTTCTTTGTTCTAATAATGAAATTTTTTCAGAAATAATTGAGATCAAATGAAAAAAACAGACAAAGAATCCTAATTTTCTTCAATACTTATAAAACTCCTATATGTCACAGGGGCTCTTCTAAGTGAAGAGGGCCTGGCACTCCATAAACCGGGACTCACTTATGGAGGGCTCAAGGATATGGAAGGATGGAATACACTTAAGAGTGTAAGGAATGAATTACTATAATAAAAGATATGAGAAAAGCAGCAGCAAAGAAATAAGAATAAGGGATAGAAGAGCCAACCATAAACAAGTCCAAGTCCACTGTTTCAACCTTTCAGAATGGAAAGAGAAGGGCTAATAAGGATATGGCCACCCAACTCATACTGCACAGGCAAAGAGAGAATATGCAAAGACTGACTTAAAATCAAATAACTATAATACCCAGAAATAAGGATAAGAATAATTATAAAATAATAAATAAACTAAATTAATTAACTGGGGAAAAGTCCCCAGGGGGGAGAAAGAGGGGCTAGTATATGTGAGAAACACCAGCCCTGATCCAGAGATAGAATTTTCATGAGAGGATTTAATTATTGAATTGAGTATGGCCAATACAGGCCCTGTACAGCTGTACAGAACCTGTACAAGAGGTGTGGTGTGTTTTAGTGATCATACAGTTCCATAATGGTGTATTGAAACTGTATTGGGTGAATCCAACCTGTACAGGTATTGACAGGCTGTATTGATGTACCAAACTGTATGCATGTTTCAGCATGAAGATTGCTGAAACTGAATTCTGATGCAGATACTGGATTTGTTGATTTGAGGTGTTTGAGTGGGTGTATTGATGAATATCCTTACCCCAGGTGAGTGGTTGTTACACTATATTATGTTTAAGAAACATCTCATAGCTTCTTTGCCAAACTTGTACCTTCATGTGAGAACTAACACCACTTCCAAAGGTAATGAGAACCCTTCCATGGCCAATATATGGCTCAGAAGTAAGTTGGGACACTCAGAGAGGGGATGAGGTCTTTTGAATTTAAATTAAGAAAAGACCCATTGTCATTTTCAAATATAATATTCAAAGAATGATAGTTCATTTCAAAAACTACACACCTCAGAGTTGTACCCTAATGTCACAACCATGGCAGTTACCCTCCTGGACTCCATATGGCACATCAGTGCCATATCAATCTTATGGCAATTTGGCCATATCCATAATCACTGACCAAATTGGCCCTCTCATCTTTTCTGGCCTTTTATGGTCATTTCACCCCTGGGGCCAACCTGGCCCCTTCACTATCATCAGGCCTTTCCAGGCGATTCTCTTCTTTTAGGCACTTTCAGGTATTTTCCAGTGAACAGGGAAAATACATCCTAAAAGCCTGTATTTGGCTTTTTAAGCTTCAAATACAGTTTTGCGCATTTTGCGCATTTTTTCTGTATTCAGCTTTATATGCCATTTTCCCATGTATTATGGGAAATATGTCCAAAAGGCCATATCAGGCCTTTTGGGGCTTAATTTCCAGTTTTGTGCATTTTGCACAAATACAGTTTTAAATCTGTATAAGCTGTATTTGGCCAGAAACCCAAAATTTGGCAATACACCCAGAAACACCTTGTCACCTATGAAGTCACCCAAAACCCAATTTTCAATCTCATCCTCCTGACTTCACTCACAAAGACCTTTGGCCACTTTCACCCTTCAGCAACTCAAATTCTCATAAATGGTGTCATACACCATTCTGCACCTTTTTTCACCAGCAATTCAATGGTGTCAATATCAGAGGGGTAATTCAGCATTCCATAAGTCACCAAAGTGTCATGTCATCCAGAGGACCCATCAAGGCTCAAGTGCAGGTGTAACTTCTCAAAGAACCATGACGCCACCAGAAATTCATTGGTTATTCTCACCTCAAGTATTTGCTCCAAGGGAATACTGTCAATTCATTCCCAACGTGCATTCATGAGGCAGTTCCAAAAAAGTTGTCAAGTTTCAATGCTCCCTCAATCCAACTTGGCAACCAAATTCATTTCAATACAGTCTGGATTCATAAAGACCTGTATTTCAATCATACATCATGGGAGAATAATTCAACAAAGTTCATTTCCCAATCTGGAAAGGTATACACTTCATCAAGCTGTCAATACAGCCTCAAGGATTCAATACAGACCAGCTGTCAGCCTGAAGTAGTCAAGCTCCCAACGTTTCACATATACCAACGTCCTTTGACCTTGAGGGGTTTTTCCCCCAGTTAATCAATATATTTTGATTTTATTTCATCTTCATATATCTTATCATTTTTGTTAAGTGAATACTGATATTATCAATTCAGTCATTTAGCACCTTTTCTCTTTTCTTTCTTCACCTGTCAATGGATATTTGGTGATCATATCCTTACTAATTCCATTGTTCATTTTGGGAGGCTGAAACAGTGATTAAGGACTTACTTGGTTGGCTCTTTGGCCATTTGGCTTCTTATTTCTCTTATCGGATCTCATCTTTGTACTTGCATTCTTCTGAGAGAAATTCAATTCTTTTTTTTATTTTCTTTATTCCTTTGGAGTCTTCCAAGTGAGTTCCCTGATTGCTGAGTGCCAGGCCACTCTTGTTTTTCTGTCCAAGAGCCCCTGTGACATTATATTCATTAACTCATAATTTCTTTCCATTGTGTTCATTCTTTATTTATAATCTCATTCACTCATTTCATTGAAATTATGACTCTCTAATTCTTATGAACCTTATTATTTGTCATCACCTCTCAATTTTCTCTCCTTCATTCTTCATTCTGAAAATTGAAAGCTGACCCAATTTTATTTTATTTTTTTCCTCTTTTGTAAATATTATCTCAAATCATCAAATTTTAATTCATTCATAATTCAGGTGTAATCTTAATTTTCATTTTATTTTCAAACTTTTCATCAAGTTATTCAGACACATTCTTTACATAAAGATTCATATTGGATTTATTCTTCAAGAATTTTGATTTTTAAAGAAGAACTCACTTGATTTTGATTTTATTGATTGATTTGAAATAAATTGATATTGACCTCAATAAAATTTATTGAGCTGAAGATTTCATTGATTTTGCTGATTTTTCACATCAAGAATTTCAACATAAATTGATTTTGCCTCAAGAATTCATTTGATTGATTGATTGATTTTGATTGATTTGACTTATTGATTTATTGACTTCAGAATTTCATTTGACATTGATTGATTAATTTTCCTGAAGTTTTCATTTTGACTTATTTGATTCATTGACTTCAAGTTTTCATTTGAGATTTAATTGATTGATTTACCTGAACATCTCATTTTGATTTATTGGTTTTGTTCAAGATACTGTTTTTTACTTTTGACTTCAAGCTTTATTTCAAATTGCCTCAAGTTTTCATCTTCAAATCTTGATTATTGTTCATTTTATTTCATTTTTATCCTGAAATCATGCCAATCCAACACTCACCTCCTGCAAGGCAGACAAGATCACAGGCCAGAACTCAAGCTGTTCTTAATCCAACTCCAAGAGCTCCTCTTGATGGTACCCCAGCAGTTCCTCAACTGAGGGCCCATTTAGACAGGGGACCAAATGTGGAAGGAGAAGCACTGTCCAGGAAGGAAGTAAGAGTTCCAAGAAGATCAAGCTCATTCTCAGGAGTAGTTGGCAGATTCCCAGGACTTTGAAGGACCACTCTCAAAGGTCCAGGTGAAGATGGTGAAGAGGAGGAGGAGAATTTTGTGGAAGAGGAAGGGTTTGATGGTACTGAAGGTGTCCCTTCTCCTGTGGGGGCATCCCAAGGTACTGGAGGGCCAACTCTAGCCCAGTGTAATCAGCCTGTCTCTCATCAGTCTGAACCATCTTTATTTGCCATTACGCAGCAAATGACTCAGATTATGGCAAATCTTCAAGAAGCTTCATCCTCTGAAGCATCAATACCACCAGCCTTCAAGACTCCATCTATGAAGGAACCAGAATGCTTTTATGGGACTCAACCCTTCAAAGTTAGAAGTTTCATTCAGTCTTGTCAATTGATTTTTCATAATGATCCGGAAAATTTCTCTCAAGACAGAAAGGAAGTTCTCTGTTCCACTTCATTCCTCATTGGCAGGGCTGAAAAATGGATTGAGCCTTATCTTTCCAATCTCACCAATCAAGACTCAAATTACCTTCTCAATTCTTGGAACTTATTTTAATCTCAACTCTTTACTTTATTTGGGGACTCAAATGAGGTTAGAAAAGCTGAAGCAGAGTTGGATTCTCTAAGAATGAAAGAAGGTGGCCATGTTTCTTTATACATAGCCAATTTCAGAAGTTTGATCTCAAGAATTGGAGATTGGGTTGAAAGGGCTCTTATTCATCATTTCAGGAAGGGATTGACATCCAGGATTTTGGATCAATTGGCCTCCCATCCTTCAAGAATTGACTCTCTTCAAGAATTAATCGACATTACCCTAGAGCTTGATACCAGTTACCATGAGAGGCAAAATGAAAAGAGTCATAATCAAGAGAAGAAGCCAGAAGCCTCAAAGTCAAATTCTTCAAGCTCAAGTCAAAAGAAGAAGAAGAATTTTCAGAAGAGGGACAAGCCCCATTCTTCTTTATTGAATAAATATTTCAAGTTTCTGAATTCTGAAAAATAAAGAAGAATCAAGGAGGGTTTATGTACCTATTGTGGTGGGATGCATAGTCTTTAGTCCTGTTTCAAAAGGCCTCAAAACAAGCTTACCCAATTTTCAGGCAAATTTCCTAGCCAGGGAAAAGCCTGAGTGAAGATCATGTTGTGTTCAATGGTCTTCAGTGTTTTCCATCCAGAGCACAATTTTGCATTCTGAATACTGGTGTGAAAAATTCTCTTAAATTTCTTGTTTTTTCTTCTCTCTCTGATGTGTTTTATAGTATTCTCATTGATTCTGGTGCTACCAACTCATTTATTGCAAAGCAGTTTGTTCACAAGTATTCTTTGACCATTTCAGAACTCCCAGAGAATATTCCTCTTATCATTCTTGACTCCTCTGAGTCTCTTTATATATTTGTGACTCACCATACTAAATATATGGTTGAGCTCCCTTCTTTCCCAAGCTTTGAATGTGAATTTTAAGTCATTGATACTCCCAAGGGGGAAGACCTCATATTGGGGTTTGACTTTCTCAATCATTTTAATCCATCTATTAATTAGAGGCAAGGGCTGATCACCTTTAATGCTGCTCATAATGGCTATCATGATCCTTCAAAATCTTTCAGTAATGACTCTCCTTCTGCCAAATCATGTGCAATGCTTGTTGGTGATTCTAGAACACCATCATTTCCATCTTCTGTCCATATTCCTTCCCTTAATTTCCATCAGTCATTACTATCATCTAGAGATGAAGTCTTCAAAGAGATTCAAGATGTTGGAGAAGATAATTCTGTATCTTCACTTAATCTCTTATTTGAGAATATGGACCTTCGTCCTTCATCTTATCATGACTCCCTGGAGAAGTTGTGGGATATAGAGGAAGAGCCAGAAGAAATGGAAACCGTGACAAAGGTTGTTCCTTCTGTTTATCACCAGTACTTGGATGTATCCTCCAAGGTGAAAGTAGAGAAACTTCCTCCTCACTGCGCCTGTGATCATCATATCGAGCTGGAGGGGTCTCTACCTCCAGTTGGGGTGATCTACTCTTTATCAAACCAAGAGTCAGATACACTCAGGGCCTACATCTCAGATAATGTAGAGAAAGGTTTCATCTGGCCAAGCTCCTCTTCAACAGGACCACCTGTTCTCCTTGTCAAAAACAAAGATGGTGGCCTCCGTTTTTGTGTTTATTACCACAAGCTCAATGCTGTTACCAGGAAGACCAAGTATCCTGTTCCTCCTATGAATCAGCTTCTTACTGTTTTCAATTGTTCTTCTATCTTCTCCAAGATTGAATTGTGTGGTGCATATAACCTGCTCAGAATCAAGGAGGGGGATGAACATTTGACATGTTTTAGAACTAAATATGGCAGCTATGAGTATTTGGTTATGCCATTTGGGCTCACCAATGCTCCTGCCTCTTTTCAAAACCTTGTCAATGATATTTTTTATAATCTTCTTGATATTTACGTTGTGGTTTATTTGGATGACATCATGGTCTTTTCCAAATCTGAAGAAGAACATTTCACTCATGTGTCCACTGCTCTTGCCAGACTCAGAGGAAAAAACCTCTTTTCTAAGGCCTCCAAGTGCCTATTTCATGTTTCTAGTGTAGAGTACTTAGTTTATGTTGTTTCTTCTGAAGGCCTCAAGATAGACCAAGAAAAATTCCATCAAATTCTCAATTGGCCACCTCCCAGAAACCTCAAGGCACTTCAATCATTCCTTGGCTTTGCCAACTTTTACCGCCGTTTCATCAAGAATTATCCAAAGAAAATTAGTTCACTCACAAGTTTCCTCAAGAAAGATTCCCATTTGACCCTCAATGAGGAAGCTCTGAGACAGTTTCATCAACTCAAAGAGGCATTCACCATTGCTTCAATCCTTTCTCACTTTGATCCTTCTCTACCCACCATTGTAGAGACCAATGAATCAGATTATGCCTTGGGTGCTGTACTGAGTCAGACTTCTGACCCAGGAGAACATTCCATTTCATTTGATAGCCACAGGTGTCTCCCAGCTGAGCTCAATTGTGAGATTCATCACAACAAACTCCTTGGCATAGTCTGGGCTCTCAAGCGCTGGAGAGCGTTTCTCCTTTCTTTTTCTTCCTCTTTCAAAGTTCTCACCAATCATTCTTCACTTCAATACTTCATTTCATGAAATATTCTCACTTGCCATCAATCCCGTTGGGCTTAATTTTATTTTTCAATCACTTACCACCTGGGCTGCCTGGCCACCCTTCCAGATGCCTTGTCACGTCAGGATGATGTTTACCCAGAGAGGGGGGAAGATTTCATCAGCAAGAATCCAATGAATTATCAAAAAATAATCAAGCAAGATGAAATTCAAGCCTCAAAGCTCTTTGAAGTCAAGGTGGAATAATTTTCAAGCTTGATTGACTCAATTCAGAAAGCATTATGGCAATATTCTCAATATACAAGTATTCTTCAAGACTTGGGTAAAGGTAAATCTGTTCAAGATTATTCTCTTGATTCCTCTTCCCAACTTCTCCTGTTCAAAGATGGGGTGGTGGTCCCAAATGACCCCACAATTCAACTCAGCATACTTCAAAAGAGGCATGACTCTTGTAAGGTGTGGATATGAAACTTTGATAAAATATCAAGTACCTTTCCTGTCCTCAAAATTTGTATAAGGTAGAATTATTTAAAAATAGTAAGAAATAGTATTTTTAAAGAGAAAACACACCAATTTCATTGGTTTTAACTTTATAAGTATAAAACAATAATATAATAAAAATTTATTGTTTTACCAACAATGAAGATTTATCCAAAAATACTCTACAAGAGATATTTAAGGCTATAAAATAAATTTCTTCAAGAGCAATTTCAATTGGAATTCATTGAGAAAAGGACTTCAAGAAATTATATAAATAACAAAGTCTTTAAAAATATATTCAAAGACAAAACACACCCAAAAGTGAACAGAGTGAATTTGGAAACAAAGTGACAAGGTTAACAGTGATGAAATATGCTTTAATTCACTTTTGGGGTGGTTCAGGGGTGAAAATGATTATAAGAGTTACAAACAATGATTATAATGATTTTTTCACACGGTTAAAAGGTTTACAGTGATTTAAAAATGGTAGTTGGAATCTTTTATTGATTGGTTTAACAGTGTTCAAACTCATTATAAAAGGAAAAGATTCTAACATGAAGAGAAAAGTGGGGCAAAGAAGACATTCTTTTATAGCCATCAATTTTCTTACTCCAAAAGTAAAATTTACTCTTATCAGTCGTGAAAAACAGTCTGACAACAGAAAAGTCAATTATGGCATCATTGAACCTTGGTTTAGACCAAAAAAGGGCTGGTTTAAGCCATTTTTTGCTATTTTTAGCCATTTTAGACCCTTAGTTCAGCCATTACTAAAACTGTTTTTACTAACATTGTTTTAACTTAAGAGTAGTTTTACCCTCTTGGCAGCAGTTAAACCCACCCTGGTTGGTATGAGAACCTCATCATTGATTGAGTCACAGACCCTGTGACTCAATTCCAGGCCAGAATTATGGAGCGTTTGTGTGGATTTTGACATCCCACGCCAGTCAGCCAAGATTTTGGGGGTCTAGCTCCCCCTCAGAGCTAGAGTGTCTTTTCCCCCCCAGAATTAATCTTTCCAATTTATTTTTTCTTTAACTCCTCATCATGTAATACAATTGTAATTTACACATGTAATTCAATTGAGTTTTTGATTACAAATCAGTAATAATTGATACCTCATATGTAAATTAAAGTTCACTTATGTAATACATGCGCACATTTTGACATTTCAATTGATTTCAATTGAAAATACTTCAATTCCTCATAACTTCTAAACTAAACACAACACCTCAATTTTAACACAAAAATTGATGGTTAACACCACATGTGGTGTGAATTTAATAAAGATTTTGAGGAATTTCATACTTTTGTACAAAAAATACTAAAAACTTAATTTAGCTTATTTAGAGTTGAGTTACAGAAATTTCATCCAGAGGTGACCCCACTTTATTTTTTATGAGGAATCCAATGGTGTGATAATTTCTTTATATTTATTTATTGGATAAAAGCTATAATATATTTTATATAACTTTTTACCAAAAATATTTTAATTTCACAATTTTTGTTAAAAATTCATTTTTACTCAATTTTTACAAGTAAAAATGTAATTTCATAATTTTAAATTTTATTGTAATTTTATTTTTGAATTATGATTAAATTTTGATTTTTAAATATAAATTTGTATTTATATTTCAATTTTTATTTTTATAATATAAAGAAATTTATTTTATTTATATTTGTATCTTAATTTATTATTTGCGGTCTTTTGGGTATATGAAAATACCTCTAAGGCTCACAACTCTCCTCTAGCTGGACACCCTGGCCAAGAGAAGACTCTCTAACTTTTCAAGCGGGATTTTTACTGGTCTGGAATGACTCAATTTCTCACGGATTATGTCTCATCCTCTCAACAGTGTTCAAGAAACAAAAATATTCCTCACAAGAAGTTTGGACTCCTCAAACCTCTTCCAATTCCAAATGGTTCTTGGATTTTTCTTTTGATGGATTTCATCACACAATTTTTGAACCTTTTAGATATGACCACATACTCAAAAAGGTCACAAGAAATATTTAAAATAATTATACCTTTAAAAATAATTACCTTAAAGCTATAAAACTGCCATACATAGGCATAAAACTTGGTTTAAGCTATAAACCAATTAATAAACATGTGAAATAAATTACCCCATTAGATTCCTCATGGTCAAATACACATATACCATTTTTATGGCATATCTGTAAAGTCAATATTTAATGAGTTATAAGTAAGAACACCTTATAAAAAACATGAATCCTTAATTATTTCAAATACCAATGAAACAACATGTAAAATAGATTGTACCATTAGATTTCCCAGAATTGTCTTCACATGAAGCATTTAAGAAGCGAATCTCCAAAGTCAATACTTAAAGAGTTAAGATGAATATATGCATTTTTTTGGTTAACACATATATTCAAGGATTTTAGCTAATATCTTTTGAAATATACATGATAGAGTGATAAACCAAAAATAAAGTCACCACAGAATTACTGTAGGAACACAGAAATGATCTTTTTTTACAAGTTATAAACAAGGTTAAAACCTGTAATGGATTATTGATCAAAATCAATAGAGCTGTTGACCACTTTGTTGTGAAAGTGGTCCAAACTTATAAAAAAAAGGACAGTCAGATTTTAGTAGTTCTTTCTTAAAGAATGACGTATTTTGTATTATAATATTCAAGGTATAACCCCTTGAAATCATGGTTTGAAGTTCAAAATATTAAATTTCAACAAAAAAGATGATTTACAAGAAAAATCATCAAAAATAGAATATTTATGATGTAATGATATGCTCTTGGTAGTGTAATCAGGGAATTCCAAGCTATTAGAATCCACTCTTAGAGTAGCTGTAGCATGTATAACTTCAAAGTTATTAATGATCAAGGTTAAGCTTAAATTTGATCATTTATGATCACTCACTGCTATCTTATTTTACGTTTAACAGTCATATAAGTGATAGAATTGATCAATAATATTAAATTATGAATAATAATAATAAAATCCACAAAGCTTAGGCTTCTGCAAAGCCTATGATGTCATCAAACCTAAAGTTACAGTGATAACTTTAAATAATGGTGTGATTATGATGTAATCATCACCAAACCTTAAAATATTGATCAATTCTAGTAGAAAGCATCAGTCCACGTCTACTAGAAGCCTGCAGGCCTCTAGGAGGGAGTTATTTACTATAAATAGAGCGCTCTTTACTCTGTTTTCCCCTCAGACGCTTACAAAACATTAAATCATTAAATCAAAAGGTAATTTCTTTATTCTTTATATATAAAGCTCTTATATTATTAAAGACCAAAGATAATCTTATTATAATCATCATCTTTGACATGATTATTACAATTATTTAATTGTTTTGTTTAAATTTCTCTTAAAAACCTGTATTCCACATAAAATCAAGATAAATTGTAATTTCTCTTAAATTCATTGTAAATACAACTTAAACAAGTTTTATTTACATTTTTTGGCATAAAGGTATTCAAAATTATTGTATTAAGTATTAAAAGTAGGTTATTTCTCTTATTATAATTATTTTCCTCTATTATTACTTTAATAATTAATATAAATAGTATTTATATTAATTTATAACTTTAATATTAGTAATATTATTGTTATTAATTGTTACTTATTAATAAAAAACAATTTTTTACGGGTTTATCATTTGTTGGTAAAAATAATAAAGTGCTTTTAAATATATTAATTATCTTATATTAATATATTTATTTATTATATTATTATATTTATTTAATAATATAATTATTTTTATGCCATAATTATAATTCTTTATTATTATAATTATTTTTATCTTATTTATTTCATTTATAAGGACATTCATAGTACAATAAGTAAAATATTAGTAATTTTTACTTATTGTTTCATAGTCAAACCTTACATTTGGGGGCCTGGCCGTGATATTTACTCTAAAAGACCTTTAAAAAGATTCTAATTGGGTTTATCCAATAATAAATTACAATTATAATCATAAAATTATATAATAATCTTATATTTATTAATTTTAAATACTATTGAGGCATTTGGAAAGCAATTGTACTGTCTTACACATGGTTTTTCACATCCTTAGACTTGCAAGAACTTTCTTTGAGTGACTCTAGTAGTTAAAAAAGATATTTTATAGTTTAAAAATAATCTTATAAAAAGAATCATATTCATTTTTTATTTTATTTTTTAAGAATAAAAACATAAAAAAAATAATAATAAAATAATAAAAACCAATAAAAAAAGGTTATTTTTATTCATTTTAATTTCATTTCTCTATTGATTTTCATTTTTTTAAGATATAAAAGCAATTTTTTATGTGGAAAATTGCCATATCTTACCAAAATAACACTTCTTATATAAAAGACTTATATTTATTTGTCTTTTTTAGTGCTTGAAGACAATCCAATGGAGGGCAACCAAGCCACTGTTGAAAGATTGGTGGAAGAGACTTGTCCAAGTTCTCCAACACCAATAATCACTAAGAAAAAGAAAGCTAAGATATTAGACTTTCAAAGACCCACTATTCAGGACTCTGAAGGTGAGTACCTCATTTATGAATTGCCATAAGAAGAATTCCTGTTCTGAAATCCTTTTATTTCTTATTTCTTAAAACATGACTACCAGAAGAGGCTCCCAATACTCCATCCAATCAGATGGAGCTGGACTCAGAGTTAGAATTGATTCCTCAAAAGGGAAAAGGAAGGGCAATATCCCCAGTGGAACAGAATCCACACAAGGAAGTGCCTTATCCCAAAGGCAAGTCCCAGAAATGCCCATGATATCTGAACCAGAGTTAGAACTAAGTATTAGTAACTCAAACAGGTACAAAACACATTCAGAAGTCTCAGATAGACATTTACATGAGCCAGTACAAACAGTACTACACAGTGTACAAAGACAAGGACTGGGAAATGCTGCCTCAAATACACCAAGGAGTGATGAACTCCTGGCACATCCCAAAAAAGTACTCCAATGGATGGAATCCACTATCCATCAAACCTCAAATCAAAAAGATTAAGGAGTACCATGCCAAAAAAAGAAGGAGGCAACCAAGGAAGAAGCCCCAGTAGCTTCTACCAGCAAGCTCCAAGAAGGGAAGAAGAACAAGAAAAAGAATTGGAGAAAACCATATTCCCCAAGCTACAGGATTCCAAAAATCCAAAAGGATGCCATGGACAATTTTTTCAACATGGCCAGAACCTTGATGGAATTCAAGGACAAGGAAGAACAAAGAATGAGACAACCTCATTTCCTAAAGGGATAACCTTGTCCAAGGATGTTCTCAATACTTTAACAGAAATAAAAAATAGTATATTACCTCTAAAAGAAATTAAAAACAGTTTATTATCATGACAAGAAATAAACAATAACTTATCTTCTTTAGCAAAAATTGTTGTAAAAAATAAAAAAGAAATTAACAACATTAAGTTTATTGTTGAAAATAATAAACCAAAGATTTTAATTGATAACACTCAAAAATTAATACAAGGACAACAAGAATTGTATAAATAGATAAAATATATCAAAGATAAAACTTTAACAATCAATTATGACGTGAGTATTGACAATCTTACAGAAAAACTAAACAAACTAAGTATTTCTGTAGAAACATTTGAAGAAAAAAGTTCATCACACCAAAAATTACTTTTGGACCATGTGATAAAAAATGATGAAGCAAGAATTCATGTTAAAGATGACATTCAAAGTGAAATAAGGCTTATTACTGAAAAAATGGATAAAATTAATGAAGCTAACTCAAATATGCCAAAGTTATCAACCCCATTTTCTCGCATAAGAAGCCCTGTTAAACCAAAAGAGGAAGTAACAAATCCATTCATAACAGACTTAAGTCACCAAGACAATAACCAAGTCTTGATGAAGGAAGCACTTCAATTAAAAGAATGGCCAACATTCACAGGAGAAGGTGAAGATTACCACATGTCATTTATCAAGACAATTGACATGATACAAGAAGATTATTCCATACCAGATGAATTAATTACTGCAAGATTACATTCACTATTTGAAAAAGCTGCAAAAAGATGGTATTATGGCTTAAGACAAACAAATGGCAAAAACACCTGGTCTTGGTGGAAACAAGAAATAATCACCAAGTGGGCTAATGATTCCTGGAGGTACAAGATAGAGAATGCATTTGAAAACTCTTTCTTTGACCCAGACAAAGACAAACCTTTAACTTGGTTCTTAAAACAAGTTGAAAGACTAAATTTACTGTACCCAGAAATGTCACAAAAGATGGTGCACATGAAAATACTTAAGAAATGTGGAGGAGAGCTAGAACATTCCCTAAGAAGCAGGTGTATGGAACCATGCTCCACAGAAGATTATATCAATGCACTAGAAGACATAGTGACAAGAAAAAAAATTTGCAGAATTTGGAGGAAATTGGATATTAAAAGTCCAAATAAGCCATTTATCAAAAAAGATAAATCAAAAGAAGCTTTCAAGCCCAATATATCCAACAATAATGAGCAAAGAAAATGACATAAATGTGGAGGTATTGGACACTTAGCCAATAACTGCCTCAAAAAGGCAAAGATTAATGAGATTGTGGAAACAGAAAACCACAATGACAAAGAGGAGGAATCTGACTCTGAAAAAGAAACAGAAGAGTCAGAAAGTTCTGAAAGTGATGGAATTAATATAATTAATGCACAAATTAATAATATTGATCTAATTTATGAAGTACTAGATGTTAACTCAAACTTACCACAAGTTGGAACATCTGACACAAACCTGACAAATGTAAAAGATGCTAAAATGTACAGAACCAAACCTGCAAACGGAATGGGATATACAGCTGGAAAATCAAGTATAAGTATTGTTATGATTGATAACCAAGAAGGAAAAGTGCACTTGGATACAGGAGCATATTGTACCTGTGTTGGTAAAAGTTATTTAAAAACCATTGTTCCAGATTGGCAAGAAAAACTCATGCCAATACAAGGTCTCAAATTTAGTAGTGCAAGTGAGAGCATGAAGCCCCTTGGAATAATTGACTTGACACTCATTTTTCCTCACCCCTCAAAATGTGTCAGAATTAAAGTAGAGTCTGTATTAATGGACATCTGTACTAGTAATCACTTCATGCTTGGAAATGACTACTTATCAATTTATGGTATAGATATCTCTAACCAAAAAGATGGATATTTTACCATAGGAGACAACAAAAGACAAAGGTTTGGCTTCTTCAATAACAAAGAACAAATTACAGTTATTAAGAATGAAGAGAAAAGTCCAGAAAAGGAACTTTTCATATGTGAACAACTCAAATAGGCAGAATTCAATCAAGAATTAACAGAAAAAATGAAAGAAAAATTGATTGACCTCTTATTTATTTACAAAAATGCCTTTGCAACTGACAAAGAGCCACTAGGTGCCATAATTGGGCATGAGGTGGACATAATTCTTAATGTAGAAAAGCCTTACCCACCTTTACTGAGGAGACCTGCTTACCCAGCTAGTCCAAGGTCTAGAGAAGCCTTAGAGGTAAACATTAAAGAATTAATTGACCTTGGAGTATTAAGAAAAGTAGGACATAATGAACAGGTAGAGGTCACTACACCTGTCATTATAACTTGGCATAATGGAAAATCAAGAATGGTAGGAGACTTCAAGGCCCTGAACACCTATACCATTCCAGACAGATATCCAATACCCAGAATTCATGAGACATTGACACAATTGTCACAAGCTAAGTTCATTACAGCCATGGATGCTTTAAAGGGTTTTCATCAAAATGTTTAACAGACAATGCCAAGAAACTACAAAGGATAATAGTCCACTGTGGGATTTTTGAATACTTAAGAATGCCATTTGGTATAAACAATGCACCTTCCCATTATCAAAGGATGATGAATTCCATATTTCCTGAAGAATTATCAGAAGGATGTTTAATTATCTATATTGATGATATTGTAGTTTGCTCAGAAACTTGGGAAAATCGCCTTACAAGACTAGAAAGGGCACTACAAAAAATGATGCAAGTGAATATGAAAATTTCCCTGAAAAAGTGTCATTTTGCATATAGTGAACTAAAAGCACTAGGACATGTTGTATCTGGACTTAGTCTAGGCATAGATAAAAATAAAGTAGCAGCAGTACTACTTAAGCCAATGCTTCAAACCAAAAAATAAATGCAATCATTTCTAGGATTTGCTGGTTACTATAGACAGCATATAAAGCACTTTGCAAAACTTTCCAAATCCTAGTGTAAACTACATGACCAACAACCAGTCTATGAAATGACAGAAGAAAGAGTCAAGGCATATGAAAAATTGAAAAATTCATTAACAAATGCCCCATTTCTTCGAATGCCAGATTGGAAACTACCCTTTAAACTTTACATTGATGCTTGTGGAGAAGTACTAGGTTCTGCACTACACCAGACACAAATTATCAATGATAAACCAGTGGAAGGACCAATTTGTTTTATTTCATGACAGATAAAGCCAACAGAGGCAAGATATGAAGCAAGCTAAATGGAATGCCTCTGCTTAGTGTGGGCTTTAGAAAAATTACATTATTACTTGGATGGAACAGTATTTGATGTGATTACAGACTGTAATTCTGTAAAATCTCTATAAATATGAAAACTCCAAATAGACATATGCTGAGATGAAAAATTTGCTATCCAAGAATATAGAGGAAAGATTACTACTGCTCACAAATCTGGTAACATTCATAAAAATGCAGATGGTCTTAGCAGATGGGCTCTAGCAAATACCCCTGACAATCCAGCATGGGTACCACAGGAAGAGCACCATATAGAAGGAATATGTGTTACAGACATTGGCACAGAATTCTTTAACCAAGTTAAAGAAAGCTATAAGATAGAAAAGAATTTCCGTATCTTAAGCCAACTTCTAATGAAAGACTGCAAAGATCCATCACTTTCATCAAAATTAGATGAAACATGGAAAAAGGCATATGATGAAGGAAGATTCCACCTCCTTGATGGAATCCTTTACCATAGAACAAAACACACATTTGTTATGTCCTTAACAGATAGAACCCTGATAAACACTATTTTACATGAGTGTCATGATATTGTTGCAGCTGGACATCTCTCAGAAGATAGAACACTAGAAAGGGTACAAACCTGCTCTTGGTGGCCAAATTGGAAGAAAGGTATTTCAGAATACTGTCAAACCTGTGACAGATGTCAAAAAGCCAACAGAGCCACAGGAAAGAAATTTGGAATGATGATGAAAATCCAAGAACCAAAATCCCCTTGGGATATAGTTAATATGGATTGGGTAACAGCATTACCTGAAGGAGAAGACAGAAGCTATAATGCATTCCTAGTGTTAGTTGACAGGTATAGCAAAACTCCCATGTTCCTACCATGTCACAAAGATGACACAGCTATGGATACAGCCATAATGATATGGAATAAAGTCATTAGCCACGCAGGCTTGTTCCAAAAAATCATAAGTGACAGAGACCCAAAATTCACTTCAGCATTATGGACAAATCTCCATAAATTGTTTGGGACAAAGTTATCATTCTCAACAGCTTACCATCCTCAAACTGATGTTTTAGCAGAAAGAATGATACAAACCTTGTAGGACGTGATCAGAAGATTCTGTGCTTATGGACTAGAATTCAAAGATTCTGATGGTTTTACCCATGATTGGTGTACACTAATACCAGCCCTTGAACTGGCATATAAAACATCAATCCATTCTTCTACTGGCAAAACACCAGAAATTCTAGAAAAAGGTTGGAATCCAAGACTTCCTTATGATACCCTAAAAAAGGACTTGGTGGATATACATCCAGAAGCAAGCAGTTTTAAGATAATTCTTGACAAAGCAAGACACCATGCAAACAGATGTATGCAAGATTCCTTCAAATATGCAAAAGAAAGATGGGATAAAAGTCATAAACCACCTTAATTAAAAATAGGAGACTTGGTCCTAGTACCAACCCTTCATTTTAATAACATAAAAGGCCCAAAGAAATGTAAAGATTCCTTTGCAGGACCATTTATGATAAAAGCACTTCATGGACCCAATGCTGTGCAATTGGAACTAACAGGTGAACTAATGAACAAACACCCAGCTTTCCCTGTAAGTCTGATAAAACCTTACAGCTCAAGTGACAAGGAGTTATTTCCACTAAGAAATAAACCCCCACTTGAAATACCCTCCTTGGAAGAAGGAGAGGAAAAGAAAATTTTGAGAGTCCTTAAAGAAAGAAGGACAAGAAACAAAAAAGAAAGAGAATACCTTGTAAGGTATAGAAATTCAACTCAAGAAGATGAATGGCTACTTGAGAAAGATTTAACAAATTCTGATAAACTGCTAAGAAGGTTCATACATGAAAGAAAACCTAAAGAATAGAAAAATCAAGGATTATTGAGCTTCAAGACTAACAAAGTCTATTGAAGAGGTAGGACAGTGGATGATACCCTAATGAAACATATCAGATTGTAGTACAATCTTTTTTGGTGGTAGGGAATGTGAACCTTTGAGATATGACCACATACCCAAAAAGGTCACAAGAAATATTCAAAATAATTATGCCTTTAAGAATAGCTACCTTAAAGCTATAAAACTGTCATAAATAGGCATAAAACTTGGTTTAACTTATAAACCAATGAATAAACATGTGAAATAATTTACACCATTGTATTCCACTCGGTAAAATACATACATACCATTTTTATGGCATATCTGTAAAGTCAATATTTAATGAGTTATAAGCAATAACACCTTATAAAAAACATGAATCCTTATTTATTTCAAATACCAATGAAGCAACATGTAAAATAAACTGTACAATTGGATTCCACATAAAATATTACACATAAAACAATTAAGAAGCTCATCTCCAAAGTCAATACTTAAAGAGTTGAGCTGAATATATGCACCTTTTTGGTCAACACATATATTCAAGGATTTTAGCTAATATCTTTTGAAATATACATGATAGAGTGATAAAACAAAAATAAAATCACCACATAATTACTGTAGGAACACAGAAATGATCTTTTTTACAAGCTATAAACAAGGTTAAAACCTGTAATGGATTAATGATTAAAATCAATAGAGCTGTTGACCACTTTGTTGTGAAAGTGGTCCAAACTTAAAAACAAGTATACAGTCAGATTCTACTAGTTCTTCTGTGAAGAATGACGTATTTTTTTTTATAATATTCAAGGTATAACCCTATGAAGTCATGGTTTGAAGTTTAAAATATTAAATTTCAACAGAAAAGATGAGTTACAAGAAAAATCATCAAAAATAGGGATTTGATGATGTAATAAGATGCTCTTAGCAGTGTAATAAGGGCATGCTAAGCTATCAGAATCCACTTCCAGAATAGCTGTAGCGTGTATAGCTTAAAAGGTATTAATGATCAAAGCTTAAGCTTAAATTTGATCATTTATGATCACTTACTGCAATCGTATTTTAAGTTTAACAGTCATATAAGTAATAAAATTGATGAATACAATTAGATTATGATTAATACTAAAATAATTCCCAATTTTAGGCTTCTGCCACGCTTATGACATCATCAGACTTAAGGTTATAGTGATAACTTTAAATAATAGCATAATTATGAGGCAAGATGGTTTGATTATGATGTAATCATCACCAAACCTTAAAATATTGATCAATTCTAGTAGAAAGCATTATTAAACATTTACTAGAAGCCTTCTGGACTGTAGGAGGGAGGTATTTACTATAAATAGAGCTCTTTTTACTCTGTTTTACCCTCAGACGCATACAAAACATTAAATCATTAAATCAAAAGGTAATTTCTCGATTCTTTATATATAAAACTCTTATATTATCAACAACCAAAGATAATCGTATTATAATAATCATCTTTGACATGATTATTACAATTATTTAATTGTTTTGTTTAAATTTCTCTTAAAAACCTCTATTCCACGTAAAATCAAGATAAATTGTAATTTCTCTTGAAATTCATTGTAAGTACAATTTAAACAAGTTTTATTTACATTTTTTGGCGTAAAATTATTCAAAATTACTATATTAAGTATTGAAAGTAGGTTATTTCTCTTATTGTAATAATCTTTCTCTATTATTACTTTAATAATTCTATAATTAATATAAATAGTATTTATATTGATTTATAGCTTTAATATTAGTAATATTATTGTTATTAATTATTTTTTATTAATAAAAGACAATTTTTTATGCCTTTATTATTTGTTGGTAACAATAATAAAGTGCTTTTAAATATATTGATTTTCTTATATTAATATATTTATTTATTTAATAATATAATTATTTTTACACCATCATTATAGTTATTTATTATTATAATTATTTTTATCTTATTTATTTCATTTATAAGGACATTCATAGTAAAATAAGTAAAATATTAGTAATTTTTACTTATTGTTTCATAGTCAAACCTTACACAATTGCCACTGTCCATTTTTTTTGACCCAATACTTTTCATAGTGGACAGATTCTCAAAAATGGCAGTTTTCATTCCAAATATTTCTTCAATAACTTCACTGGATTTGGCCCATTTGTTCATTGAGAATAGTTTCTCAACAAATGGCCTCCCTTCAAGAATTTTTATCAATAGAGGTTCTCTTTTTGTTTCTTCCTTTTGGACCAATCTTTGTCAGCAGCTGAATATTTCAAGAGATCTGTCAACTGCTTACCATACAGAAACTGATCGACAGACAGATAGCATAAATCATATACTAGAACAGTACCTTTGGATGTACATCAGTTGTCATCAAGATGATTGGAACACCTGGCTCCCTCTGGCTTAATTTGCCTACAATAACTCTGACCACTCTTCAACAAAACAATCACTGTTTTTCACTGTTTATGGAAGAGATCCTCATTTTGACTCAGTTCACATTACTCAAGATACTCCTGCTGGAAAGTTATCAACCAAAATCCAATCAGTATAGCAAGATGTCAAGAGAGAACTTGAAGTTGCCATAAACAGGTTTAAGAGGTATGCAGATAAAAGTAGAGAAAGTCCACCTGTTTTCAATCCTGGTGACATGGTATGGCTTTCTTCCAAGAAGATCAAATCAGCTAGACCCACCAAAAAACTGTCTGAAAGATTTTTGGGTCCTTTTCCAATCTTGAAGAAAGTCAGCACTCATGCCTACAACCTTAAGCTCCCATCTCAATGGAAGTCCATCCACCCAGTCTTCCATATTTCACTCTTAGAACCAGTCAGGACATCAAAAATCCCAAATAGGAATCAAGGGCCTCCTCCACCAATCATCATCGAAGAAGAAGAGGAATGGGAAGTTTCTCAAATACTGGACTCAAAGCTTAAGAGAAGCAAATTATGGTATTTGGTGGAATGGAAAGGGTTTAGTCAAGACTCAGAAAGATCCACTTGGGAATCAACTGAAAACCTCAAGAATTGTCCTGAACTGGTCAAAGATTTTCATTCTTTATATCCTGACAAGCCAGGACGCAATTCTTCAGGAGCTTGATTTTTTATGGTACTTGGTAGGGAGAGGAATTACCAAAAGTAAGTCCCACTTCTCATATGCACCTTTAGAGGTATTCTAGCCTTTCTTGTTGTAAGCATCACCTTTGCCACTCTGTGAGAACTCTGCAATTTTTGGACATAGATCTTTGGCCTGGCTTTCAACATCAATTCCAAAAATAATGACCATTTTCACTTGGGAAAACGGACAATTCCTTTTTTTAATTTCTTTCCAAGTCTTTCCAATTACATGACATTCCTTTAGCAAATTGTTTTTGTTTTATGGCACTGGCGGGAGTGGTAATTCCCAAAATTAAGTTCCTCTCCCAGTGTGCACTTCCCTGAGAGGTCTACAATCTTTCAAAGCATCACCTTGGCCAATTTGTGAGCACCTGGCATCAAATTTCTCTTTCCAGGTCCTTGGCCAATTCCAAAATCAATTATCAACCTCTGTGATGAAGATTGGAACCTCCTCAAGATTCATTTATTTCTTTTCTTTTCTTATTTTCATTTTCATTTTATTTTTATTTCAAATTTTTCTTTATTTATGTCTAAATAAATTCATGAACCAATGTCATTCATTTTTAATTTACATCAATTCCAAAGCCAATGTAAAAAGAATATCAAGCAAGTCCTGCATCACATGCCAACTTTTCAATATCAGTATCAAATTATTTTTCTCTTAATCACTCCTCTTGAATCCCTGTCTCAAATCCTTGCCAGTTGCCTCAACAGGCTTTACCTTGTGTTGGTGCTCAGGAGCTCACCATTCCAAGGTGAGGGGTACTGTCACAAACATGGCAATTACCCTCCTGGACTCCATATGGCACATCAGTGCCATATCAATCTTATGTAAATTTGGCCATATCCATAATCACTGGCCAAATTGGCCCTCTCATCTTTTCTGGCTTTGTGGTCATTTCACTCCTGGGGCCAACCTGGCCCCTTCACTATCATCAGGCCTTTCCAGGCCATTGTCTGCTTTTGGCCACTTTCAATTATTTTCCATTAAACAGGAAAAATACATCCCAAAAGCCTGTATTTGGCTTTTTAAGTGTAAGATGTGTCTAAGAAACTGTTGATAATATTACTATTAATTAACAGTACTATGACTGTTCTTATAATATATAATAATAAAAAAACTATCATAACCACAATTAAATAATTAAAAAATTATTTCTTTTACATGTTATGCACTACTAGTGATTATAACAGTAAGCAGTAATTGTCTTCAAGAATCAATCACAAGAAGAATTTAATCATAAAAACTTCTTTTATTAAAATAATAAAATCATTTTGATATATAACTATCTTTTACAAGAATAATTATAAAAATAATTCGTGAAGAAAACTATTACTAGAGAAAAACTTAAGAATTGAGATAAATTACTCACTATTAATCCAATGAACCTTTTAGAAAATAACAGTAGAGAAATTTTACTTGGAATTGTGGATTTAATGGAGCAAAATTGAGTTGTAACAGTATTACAAAAAAATATAGTTTATTTCTATGATTTCACGTCTTTCTGAGTTATTTCTGAAAGAATAAAACACTTAAGAAATAGTTTTAACTAATACTTACTTGTTTGGTAATAAAGGTATAATATAATAATGTGATGATCTGGAAAAAACACCAAGAGGAGGCCTCTTTTGAGTCTAAGACAGCTCACAGAAGTGTGCCATGGAGCAAACTGAAAAACCAGTGAGTGATAAAACAATAAACCTTTTTAGATTATGAATTGCATCATCAGTTGTCACGTAAGATTATCATAATTACTTAATTGAGGCTTTTACATGACTACCAACCCATTTATGGTTATGAATAAAAGGAGTAACAACTGTAGAGCTTCTTTTATTCCAATATAATCATTGATTTCTCAAAGTTATCAATGTTATTGGAAATTTCATCCCAGAATGTATTTTCTGTAAAGTTTTGAATATTCTGTTTTTCAAATGGAATCATCAAAAATGTACTGTAAGTAAATCTTTGAGTTTTACATAATAAAGTATAATTCCTTTTGGTTTTTATATGAATTTTACAGCTCTTAATTGGTCTTGAAAGTTTCAGAAAGATTCATTAAAAATTGTATTTTTAATGAATTTTTGAAGTTTTTACCTCAATGCTATGTAGAATCGCAAATAGCAGTATATAGCTGGTTTCTATGAGGTAAATCAATGGATGCTAGTTCAAAAAGGGTTTTAATTACTCTTTGGGGGTTTATCCATGGTAAGTAATTAAGAATTGGCATGGTTACAGGAGTCTAAGTATTTCTTTACCTCCTTGGCATGTCAAAATAGCAGGTTATTTGCTATTTTGTTATGATTTACTGAAGTTGTAACATGGTCACCAAGTTCCCAAAAGGTTTTAGTTTACTAATTGGGCCACGATTAGCCATGTATCCAAGCTTTGGAGCTTTCCACGCTTCAGAGGCCTCAGAAGTTGGGTACCCTGGCTCTCTTTGATGTCTTTTGTCCCCCTTGCCTATTTTTTACGTCAAAATAGAATTTTAAGCTTAAAGTGAGATACCCACTATGGGTGTACCAAAGGTGCATGTAAGAATACCATAATATTAAGTGCCCAAAACATGCATAACACTATTCTTAGTGTATGTGTAACATGGGATCTCTCACATTCCCATTATTTTGGCGTGAAATAGAGCAAAACAAAAATTTTCACAGATCTTTTATGTGGTATTGATGATGTGGTATTGAAGTATTTTCCATATTACCCCCTCAAAGAGTTGATTTGAGCTTATTCACTCTATGGAGCTACCCTAGGTGAATGTTTGTGTAGAATCCAAATCTGTCCTTAAATCCATGGACTCACTTACTCAATAAAAAGTTATTTATCTATTCTGAAATCAAAAATGATGAATTTTGAATATATGCATGACTTATGGGTTATGCATAGTTCAAAATTTATTTTTAAGATAATTGTTTCCTATTTGGGTATGTAAAATATACCTCAAGGCTTACATTCCCTCCCCCCAAAAAATAAAATTGTACTACAATTTTATCAATGGTATAAAGAAGAAAAAGACCCCAAAGGGGGTTGATGTCCACTGTCCAACCTCTTTTCATTACTCAGATCAAGTAATTAAAAGCACATTATAGACATATCCAGGCTTGTGGCCTTCTTTTATGTCTAAATCTTTGTAAGAGTTCATCTGAGTCAGGTATTTCTGATTCTGCCATCCATTCATCTTCATGTACTGGATTTCTATATCTGACAAGATATTCTCTTTAATTTTTACCCCTAATTCTCCTTTCTTTAATGACTTTCTTTATCTTTTTGTCTTCATCCTGTTCCACTGGTGGTACAGTCAAAGGAGTTGGGTTCCTTAAAGGAAACAATTCCTTGTCAGTTAGTTGATAAGGTTTTATCAGGCTGACTGGAAAGGTGGGGTGTTTATTTTCCAATTCACCACTTAATTCCACTTGAACTGCATTGGTTCCATGTACGGCAACAATAACAAAAGGTCCTACATAAGAATCTTTAAGTTTCTTTGGGCCTTTGATATTATTAAAATTTAAGGTTGAAACTAGAACTAAGTCCCCTACTTTGAAGTCTGGTACTTTGTGACTCTTGTCCCACTTCTGTTGAGCATATTCAAAAGAATCATTCATACTTTGTTTTGCATGATGGTTCACTTTATCAAACATTACTTTGAATCTGGAAGCTGTAGGATGAATTTCAATCAAGTCTTTCCTCAGTGTATCTGCTGGGATTCTTGGATTCCATCCTTTCTCTAACATAGCAGGAGTTTGACCTGTGGAATAATGGGCTGATGTCTTATATGCCAATTCTAATTCAGGTATCAGAGTGCACCAGTCATGAGCAAATCCATCTGAATCTTTGAATTCTAATCCATAAGCACAAAATCTCCTGATCATGTCTTCTAAAGTTTGAATCATTCTTTCTGCTAGCCCATCTGTTTGAGGGCAATATGCTGTAGAGAATGATAACTTAGTCCCAGACAATCAATGAAGATTGGTCCAAAGTGCAGATTTGGACTTGGGATCTCTGTCACTTATGATATCCTTAAATAATCCTGTATGAGAAATAACTCTACTCCATAGAATAAGAGCTGTATCCATAGCTGTGTCATCTTTATGACATGGTAAGAATATGGGAGTTTTGCTACATCTGTCTACAATGACTAAACAAGCATTATAAATTTTGTCACCACTTGGAGGAAGTGCTGTGACCCAATCCATGTGAACAACTTCCCAAGGGGATTTTGCTTCTTGAATATGGATCATAAGTCCAAATTTCTTGCCTGTACTCCTGTTTGCTTTTGGAAATCTGTCACATGCATGGCAATATTCAATGGTCTCCTTTCTCCAATATGGCCACCATGCACAGTGCTTCACTTCTTCAAGTGTTCTGTCCTCTGAAAGGTGTCCAGATTAGATGCTATCATGGCATTCATGAAGAATGGTATTGATAAGCAATCTGCTACACAATGTCATCACACAAGAATGTTTGGTTCTGTGGTAAATAATTCCATCAAACAAGTGAAATCTTGCTTCAGAATAGGAATTCTTCCAAGCTTCATCCAGTGCATTGACTAAAGATGTATCTTTGCAGTCTTCATCTAATAAGGATGTCAAAATATGGCAATTCTTATCTTGCTTATAAGATTCTCTGCCTTCTTCAATGAATTCAGTCCCAATATCAGTTATGTTAATTCCTTCAATTAGTATTTGTGGTTCTGCTTCCAAAGGTACATAAGCTGTATTATCAGGAGTATTGGCTAATGCCCACCTGCCAAGTCCATCAGCATCCTTGTGAATGTTTCCTGATTTATGAACTATAGTCATGTTTCCTCTATATTCTTGAATGGCTATTTGCCATCTCAACATATGTCTGTTGGGAGTTTTCATGTTAAGTGATTTCATGGCATTACAGTCAGTTATCACTTCAAAAACACTGCCATCAAGTTAATAGTGCAATTTCTCAAGTGCCTATACTAAACATAAGCACTCCATTTGGCTTGCACCATATCTGGATTCTTTGGGTTTGATTTGTCTTGAGATGTAACAAACTGGTCCTTCTGTAGGTTTTTCATCAATAATTTGGACTTGATGTAGAGCTGCCCCTAATCCATCTCCACATGCATCAATGTACAATTTAAAAGGCATATTCCAGTCAGGAATGAGGAGTAAAGGTGCTTCTGTAAGAGCTTTTATTATCTTCTCATAAGCTTTAATTCTCTCCTGTGTCATCTCAAATACTGTTTGTTGATCACAGATTCTATAGAGTGACTTGGCTATAATTGCAAAGTCTTTCAAGTATTGCCTATAATAACTGGCAAACCCTAGAAAAGACATCATTTCTTTCTTATTCTGAGGTATTGGCTTAAGTAACACTGCTGCCACTTTATTTTTGTCAATACCCAAGCTTAAACCAGAAACAATATGTCCTAATGCTTTGAGCTCTTCAAAACCAAAATTGCATTTCTTGAGTGAAATCTTCATATTAACTTCTGCAACTTTGTGAAGTACTATTGCAAGTCTTTCAAGGTGCAAAGACCATGAATCAGAACATATGATCATATCATTAATATAAATGATAAGCCATCCTTCAGATAACTCTGTGGGGAAGATGGTATTCATCATTCTTTTATAATGAGATGGTGCATTTTTAATACCAAATGGCATTCTAAGATACTCATAAATACCACAGTGAGTGATACTTCTAAGTAATTTCTTAGCTTTAGGCGTCAAAACATTTTGTTGAAAGCCTTTCAATGCATCCATTGATTTTATATACTTGGCTTTAGACAATTGGGTCAACAGCTCATGAATTCTAGGAATTGGATACCTATCTGGAACTGTGTAGGTATTCAATGCTCCAAAATCTCCAACCATCCTTTATTTATCATTATGCCAAGCAATAATAACAAGTGTTGTCACTTCAACTTCTTCATTATGGCATACTTTTCTTAGTACACCAAGTTGGATCAACTCTTGGACATGATTTTCCAAGGCTTCTCTAGCTCTGGGAGTGGCTGGATAAGCTGGTATTCTAAGTACTTGAGGATACGGTCTGTCAATATTGAGAGTGATATCAACTTCATGTTCTTTTATAGCACCTAATGGTTCATTATCAGAGGCAAATGCTGTCAGGCTGAATCTATGATAAGAGTAATAAAGTGTATTTACAACTTTTAACTATGACTGTGACACGGTATGTAAAGGTTAAAAAGGTTTTATAAGAGTTGAAGATGGTTTTAATTTAATAATAAAAGGGCTTTACTATAGTGGATATAGTGGTGGTGAGCGCTGTCGAAAGCCCTGGGTGCAGCTTTACCTGTTGGGTTACAATAATAAAGACTACAATTATTAAGATTATAATAATACCTGATTATTACCCAAGAGTAAAACTGTTTTTGACAGTTTACTACGTAGGGTATTCAAGAGCAGGATGAGGAAAGGTCTTTGGCTGTGAAAAGCCCTCCTTTTATCCTGAAATTGGGGTGGAAAGGCTGCTAGACCTTTCCACGTAGAGGAAGTGAAGATTTTTCACTCTCTAGGACAGGCTTGTGGTTTGCAAACAGCCTGTATACCCTGTATTGGGCTCAGATGTGGTTTTGAAACCACATCTGGGCAGTTTTCACCAATACAGGGTGAAAATTTTCATCTGGGGACCTCACAGCCTGACTCTGACGTGTATGACGCGTAGAATGCTGTACAGAAGCTGTATGGGACCCCAGTATTGACTGACATATGAGGTATTGAAGTAAAAAAATGCTTCTTCGTCTATTTGACACCTCACATTCATGGTTATGGGGTGTTATCCCATGGTAAGGCTGTATATGACAGCTGGTGGGATTTTGACCTTAAAATGGTCATAACTCTGTCAGTTTTTGAGATATCAAGCTCAAAGTTGGTTCATTGAATAGCTCTATATGAGCTCTACACAATGGTACCCAACTTGGCATGGTTATCATTCAATATGACAAAGTTATCCCATGTACAAGTATTTTTGTACATTGGCGTGGTTTGGGCAAAAAGCTGTATCAAGCTTGTTTGGCCAATAACTTCTGTTGTAGTTGAGTTATGGGGAAATGGATGGCACCATCAGATAGCCCTGATTGTGCTATTTCCAAAAAGACCCCACTTTAAGTATCTCACACTAAAACTGTAAAAGTTAGATGAGAGGTGAATGTTTTGTTCACCCTTATTTGGTCTGGATTTGACCATAACTCAAGTAATACTGGTGCTAGCTCAGTTTGGCTGGTACCATTGGATAGCCCTGGCTTAGAGATTCATTTTGAATACCCATTTGATGGGGTTAAGCCTCTCCTTCTAGATTTTAGATGAGAGGTGAAAATTAAGGTTTATGCTCAGCAATGACTTTGAGCAGGAATAACTTTGTTATTTCTTGTCCTATGGTGATGGGACTTGTATTTTCAGAAAGAGGTGAGTTTCCTCTTTCTTTTGATACCTTTTGAGCTAATTTGGCTCAGCTCCATGTTTTGGTGGTATCTTGGCTATACCATTGATTTATGGTGTATTGGCTGTCATGCTTGTGCTCTGGTTTTGAGTCACAGGTTGACAAATGCATTATTATATGTGTATAACACATCAATAAGTTCATGTCTCATCTTTGGTGACAATGATGGATTAATTTGTGCTTCAAGCTGATTAGCCACAAATTATTCCTTATAATTATCTTTTTTGGAAGATACCAGTGATATTTGTTTTGGCATATTGGAAAAAGCAAATTTTTGTCTTTTGATCTCTCCAATTGTGAAATATCTATCCTTATGGTTATTGATGTCAATACCATAAATATTCAAGTAATCATTTCCAAGAATAATGTGCTGAGATTTGCAATTGTCCATTACTACAATCTCATTCTTCATTCTAATACTTCCTTCTGGGTGTGGAGATACAACATTAGTGTCCAATATACCTAAAAGGTACATATTATTGCTGGCACTACTAAATTTTACACCCTCTATTGTTAATAGATGATTTCTCTATCCAGGGAGTATGGCTTGAATATAATCTTTGCCCACACAAGTACAAAATGCCCCTGTATCCAAATTTACTTTGGCTTCAATATCATTCATCAGGATTGATGTGATACAAGATGCTCCAGCAGTGTACCCTTTACCTCTAGCAGGTTTGGTTTTACACATTCTGGAATCTTGGATATTAATCAGGTTATGACAGTCCTCACTGTACTGTGGCAAGTGAGTATGGACTTCTGTGACCTCAAAGAAAGCTGTAATTTTTTCAATGGGATAGTCCTCTACTGGTGTATCCTCAGAGACTGCAGAATCTAGGTCAGATTCTTCTTTCTCTTCAGTGCACTGAACTTCTTCAATGACTTGAACTTCATTTATTTTTGTCTTTTTTGGTGCAAGTGTTGGCTAAATTTAAAGTGCTTCCACATTTATGAAACTTCAATACAGGTCTCATAGGTTTTCTGTCCTCTCTGGAAATCTTTGGGACCATTTTGGACTCCATAGGGATTTTAGTCCAAGTTTTACCAATTCTTGTTCTAGTAATGATATCTTCCATTGCATTAATGTAGTCCTCTGTTGAACAGGGTTCTACACATCTTCACTTGATAGCATGTTCCAGTTCTCCTCCACATTTTCTTAATATTTTCATATTAATCATAGTGTCAGACATATCTGGGTGTAAAGCAGATAATCAGTCTTTTTGCTTGAGGAACCAAGTAAGTGGTTCATCTTTTTCTGAGTTAAAAATGGCACTTTCAAAAGAATTCTCCACTTTAAACCTCCAAGAGTTACTGGCCCATTTGGTAATTATTTCAGATTTCCACCAAGACAGATCATGTTTTCCATGATCTTGTCTCATCTTGCAATACCATTTCTTTGAAGTTCTGGTAAACAGAGAGTGTAATTTGCCCACTATAATTTCATCAGGTATGTGAAAGTCTTCTTGTAACATATCAATAGTTCTGATGAAGCCAATATGGTTGTATTCTCCTTCACCAGAGAATGTTGGCCATTCTTCCTATTTGGGAATATCTTTTGCAGAGATACCATTTCCTCCGAGAAAAGGGGTTAGGCTTTCTTTCACAGAAAGTTTTCCTTCAGTCAAAAGTGTGGAATTTCTTGGCATACGTGGATTTGATTCATAATTCTTATGAATTTTTTCCACTTGTGCAAGTACTTACTCTTTTAATTTCTTCCTTTCACTGTCACTTCTTGCCAAATGTGTGCCAAATTGACTTGTATTCTCAGCCACTTCCAAAACATAGTCTTTCAGAACGCTAAGTTGATCATTGATGTTTCTTGTGGACAAATCTTCCATTTCATCATCTTGATCATGATATTTACTCTCAATTTGGTCACATGTATTGGTAAGTAATTCCAGTTTGGCAATTATAGACTTATGCATTTCAACAGAATTTTTATCATTCTTTTTTAAGTCATTGATGCCCAAAGTTATCTTAGTTAACGTTTTATCAATTTTACCAATTTCTACATCAATACTAGTTTTAACAAAATGTATTTCTTGTATTATTTCCATGGAAATGTTCTGTTCATCCTTTCCTGCTCCTTGGCTGTGAATTCCATAAGAGTCCTGGCCATATTGAAGACACCGTCCACGGCTGAAGGCTCCGATTTGGTGATCCTGTACCCTTGTGGCTGAGGTCTGTGCCAATTGGCTTTGCCTTTGCCCTTGCCTTGATGGTTCTTGAAATCTTTCTGCTTCTTCTGAGGTCCTTTGGGTTTGTCTTTGGACTCTTCTGGAGCTGGTAGATGCCACTGGGCCTTCTGTCTCCAAAGCTGGAGTCATTTCCGATTCCTTCTTCTGGTCTATGGATAAAAGACTTTGGTTCTTCAACCAATTCTTTATCTTCTTGACTTTTTCTTTGCAAGACAATGGGCTCCAACCTCCTAAGAGTTCTATGGTCTTCTCCTTACCCAGAAAGCTCTTGATGTGTAAGTAGGAGTTCATGGCCCCCTGCCAAAGGCTTGGGCATATTTCCCACTCCTCTTCTTTGGCTTCTCTGAACAAATTTTTGTATTGGAATTGATAAATTTCTATTGCTGCCACTTGGAAGTGGTTCAGTTCTTGCAATATTATCATGAATCAGTCCAGATTCAGAATTCATGTCAAAATTTGTGGGTACAGACCTTGGGGAATGGGGGGAAACTCTGGCATCCTCCATATGTGTCTTTATTGAGGAAGATTTGACACTTCTGGATTTGGTCCCACCTCTTCCTTGTCCACATCCATCTGGTTGGACTGAATAGTTTCTTCCATTTCTGGTATGCACCATTTTCATGTCAATTCAAGATAAAATAAGAATTGAAAACAGAAAAAACACACCTTTTGGTGGTTGTTTGGATTGTTCTGTTTTAAACAAAGTTCCTCTTTTAGAAATTTGCACTTCAATATTGTCTTCAGATTCTGGACTGGTAATGTATCTTTTACTGAGACTTTTCCCAGCTGCACAGTATTTGATTAAAGAGACTAGAGAAAGAATTGATAAAAGAAAATTAATTTTTATACTTTTAAGATAATTTTAAGATTTTTTATAAATTTTGATTTTTTAATATTGAAAGAAATCATTCTTTTTAAAGGAAAAAAAATAAAGTTTAATATTTTGAATCAAAATTAATTCAAAATAACTCAAAGAATAATTTTATAAGTTTTTGGATGTGAAAAAGCCATGTGTAAAAACAGTATAAAATTAAACCAAATTCATCAATGAAAAACATTTTGCGACAATTTCAAAAATGAAAATGATTTTTACTTTAAATTGAAAGAAAAAAATTATTCAATTAATATATTCTAGAACTGTAAAATATATTAATTAAGGGTACACTGTTCAAAAAACACGGCCAGGCCGCCAAATTTTAGATGTGTCTATCAAACTGTTGATAATATTACTATTAAGAAACAGTACTATGACTATTCTTATGAAATATAACAATAAAATAAATTATTATGTCCACAATTGAATAACTAAAGAATTGTTTCTTTTACGTGTTATACACTACTAGTGATTATAACAGTAATCAGTAATTGTCTACAAGAATCAATTACAAGGAGAATTTAATAATAAAAACTTCTTTTAGTAAAATAATAAAATTCTTTTAATATATAATTATCTTTTACAAGAATAATTATAAAGATAATTCTTGAATACAACTATTGCTAGAGAAAAACTTTAAGAATTGAGATAAATTACTCACTATTAATCCAATGAACCTTTTAGAAGATAATAGTAGAGAAATTTGACTTGGAATTGTACATTTAATGGAGCAAAATTGATTTATAACAGTATTACAACAAAACATAGTTTATTTCTATTATTTCATGTCTTTCTGATTGATTTCTGAAAGAATGAAACACTTAAGAAATAGTTTTAACTAATACTTACTTGTTTGGTAATAAAGGTATAATATAATAATGTGATGATTTGGAAAAAACAGCAAGAGGAGGCCTCTTTTAAGTCTAAGACAGCGCACAGAAGTGTGCCATGGAGCAAACTGAAAGCCAGTGAGTAAGAAAACAATAAACCTTTTGGATTATTGATTGCATCATAAGTTGTCACGTAAGATTATCATAATTGCTTAATTGAGGCTTTTACGTGACTACCAACCCATTTATGGTTAAGAATAGTAGGAGTAACAACTATAAATATTATTTTATTACAAAATAATAATTGATTTCTCAAAGTGTTCAGTTTTATTGGAAATTTCATCACAGAATGTATTTTCTGTAAATTTTTAAAGATTCTGTGTTTCACATGGAATCATCAAAAATGGACTGTAGGTAAACCTTTTAATTTTACATATAAAAGTATAATTCTTTTTGGTTTTTATATGAAATATACAGTTCTTAATTGGTCCTGGAAGCTTCAGAAAGATTTATTAAGAATTGTAGTTTTAATGAATTTTTGAAGTTTTTACCTCAATTCTACATAGAATTGCAAATAGCAGTATATAGCTGGTTGCTATGAGGTAAATCAATGGATACTAGTCCAAAAAGGGTTTTAATTACTCTTTGGGGGTTTATCCATGGTAATTAATTAAGAATTGACATGGTTACAGGAGTCTAAGTTGTTCTTTACCTCCTTGGCACGTCAAAATAGCAGGTTATTTGCTATTTTCTTATAATTTACTGTAGTTGTAACATGGTAACCAAATTCCCAAAAGGTTTTAGTTTACTAATTGGGCCACTATCAGCCATGGATTCAAGCTTTGGAGCTTTCCATGCCTCAGATGCCTCAGAAGTTGGGTACCCTGGCTCTCCTTGATCTCTTTTGTCCCCCTTGCCTATTTTTTACATCAAAATAGAAATTCAGGCTTCAAGTGAGATATCCACTATGGGTGTACCAAAAGTGTATGTAAGAATACCACAATATTAAGTGCCCAAAACATGCATAACACTATTCTTAGTGTATATGTAACATGGGATTTCCCACATTCCCATTATTTTGGTGTGAAATGGAGAAAAACAAAACTTTTCACAGATCTTTTATGTGGTATTGAAGTATTTTCCATATTACCACCTCAAAGAGTTTATTTGAGCTTATTCACTGTATAGAGCTACCCTAGGTTAATTTTTGTGTACAATCCATATCTGGCCTTAAATCAATGGATTTACTTACTCAATAAAAAGCTATTCATCTTTTCTGAAATAAAAAATGATGAATTTCGAATATATGCATGGCTTAAGAGTTATGCATAGTTCATAATTTATTTTTAGAATATTTGTGGCCTATGTGGATATGTAAAATATACCTCAAGGCTCACGCTAAGCTTTGAATACAGTTTTGTGCACTTTTGCACATTTTTGTGCACTTTGTGCATTTCGCGTATTTTTGCTGTATTCAGCTGTATATGCCATTTTCCCATGTATTATGCAAAATATGTCCAAAAGGCCATATCAGGACTTTTGGGGCTTAATTGCCAGTTTTGTGCATTTTGTGTACTTTTGCGCACTTTGCCCAAATACAGTTTTAAAGCTGTATAAGCTGTATTTGGCCAATACACCCAGAAACACGTTGTCACCTATGAAGTCACCCAAAACCCAATTTTCACTCTCATCCTCCTGACTTCACTCACAAAGACCTTTGGCCACTTTCACCCTTCAGTAACGCAAATTCTCATAAATGTGTTATACACCATTATGCACCTTTCTTCACCAGAAATTCAATGGTGTCAATATCAGAGGGGTAATTCAGCATTCCATAAGTCACCAAAGTGTCATGTCATCCAGAGGACCCATCAAGGCTCAAGTGCAGGTGTGATTTCTCAAAGAACAATGAAGCCACCAGGAATTCATTGGTTATTCTCACTTCAAGTATTCCCTCCAAGGGAATACTGTCAATTCATTCCCAAGGTGTATTCAAAAGGAAGTTCCAAACAATTTGTCAAGTTTCAATGCTCCATCAATCCAGCTTGGCAACCACATTCATTTAAATACAGTCTGGATTAATCAAGACCTGTATTTCAATCATAAATCATGGAAGAATCATTCAACAAAGTTCATTTCCCAATCTGGAAAGGTATACACTTCATCAAGCTGTCAATACAGCCTCAAGGATTCAATACAGACCAGCTGTCAGCCTGAAGGAGTCAAGCTCTCAATGTTTCACATATACCAACCTCCTTTGACCTTGGGGGGTTTTCCCCCAGTTAGTTAATATATTTTTATTTTATTTTATCTTTATTTATATTACCATTTTTGTTGAGTGAATACTGATATTATCAAGTCAGTCATTTAGCACCTTTTCTCTTTTCTTTCTTCACCTGTCAATGAATATTTGGTGGTCATATCCTTACTAGTTCCATTGTTCATTTTGGCAGGTTGAAACAGTGATTAAGGACTTAATTGGTTGGCTCTTTGGCCATTTGGCTTCTCATTTCTCTTATTGCATCTCATCTTTGTACTTGCATTCTTCTTAGAGAAATTCAATTCTTTGTTTTTATTTTATCCATTCTTTTGGAGTGTTCCAAATGAGTTCCCTGATTGCTGAGTGCCAGGCCACTCTTGTTTTTCTGCTCAAGAGCCCCTGTGATACCTAAGTGGAAATGCTTTCCACCATCATTACATATTTCTTCTTAAAACACCAGACCAAAGTTCCACCCAGTTGAGGATCTGAAGTATCTGTAAATACCTTTCAAACCTTTATCCAGATAAAAATTTCATAAATACAAGAGCTTCAAATGGCATACTTTCACCTAAAATTGAACTTATTTTTACCTTTAATTATTTTCTTCTCATTTTGGTGATTTATTTCTGATTATTACTTTTCTCATGTATTCTTTTGAAAGGGATATTGAGGCTATAATAAAAACTCTACTCTAAAAAGAAAATTTCAAGGCAAGGATTTTTTTCCCTTCACTGGGGGGGATCTTTTTTCAAAGAACCATACACAATGAGCAAATTTGATTCACCTGAATAGATGTTGAATTTGCAAAGTGACAGGTGACATATATTGGAGGAAGTTTGGCAGATAAAAAATAAATTAAACCATAAAAAAGAATAATTAAAAGAAATTCAAGCCACAAAATTTGAATTTTATTCCCTCTATATCAATGTGTGGTAAATATTCTGGAACCTTCATCTTCACACAGGCCAACAAATTATCACTTAAAAATGAATATTTTGTATCTTACTACATATTACTTATTAAATAGGTGTTAAAACGTAGAATAAAGTTTGCATTTATTCCATTTTCAGATGTATAATGAGTGAATGATATCCTTCATGCAGTTTTTTCTAAAATAAATATGACCGAAAGGAAAAACTTTCAACACTCAAAGGTTTTTTAGAAAGGTTCTAAATCTTATTCAATCTTTTCTTTTCATTTGAATTTTATCTTTAAAAATATTTTTAAGATGTTAAATATAATAGCTCCTCTTTGACCTCTAAAGATAAAAATTAATTCCACTTGAAAATTAGATAGAAATGAATTATAGTTTAATCAAGATGTGTAACATTATCTGAATCTCTTTTGAGAAGCTATATATTTTGGATATATGTAACAAGAGAGATTGGTTGAGAGTCACTGAAGAGTAGATTTTTGCTTCTTAGAACAATTGCATATAATAAATTTAAAACAAATATCTGATTTGAATATCTCAATTTAGCAATTTGGTTTTGTTACCATTTAGATCTATAAATTTATTATTATCCTGATATTTTTGAGTAAACTACTTCTGTATATTAGAAGAGCTATTAATCAAGAAAATAATTCATATATTCCTTTTCCCTTTCTAACACATGGGGAGATTTTCATTAAAATACATGTTTTCTATGACTCTGTCTATTGCTTCATCCTCTAAGTAAATCCTAACAATATTATTTTGTTAAGCTTAAGTATGAAATTATTTAGGTATATAATAATCCAAAATAGCTTTATTTAGTTCTTTTCAATTTTGTGATATCATATTTAGATAAATTCAATGTAAATTACTTCTTTGCCAACAATGGTTTAGCTCTGGTAGCTAGAACTTCTTCCTTACCTATCAAACCAGATAAATTGAAAATTTTTAATTTGAATCAAACTGATTTCAGTTTCTTTCTGTGTTGAATATAATATCTATTAAAAAATCTCCATACCTCCGTGCTACTAATTCAATTTTCTTTCTACTTTATTTATTCCTGAATTTATTTTTTTGTGCTATATAAGTTCCTTTCCTTATTTTGTTATTATTAAATTTTGTATTGGAGAAATATATATCTAAGTATTAAGAAGAGATCAAATTCATATATTTGCTTCAAGCTAAAATAATTTTTGCTATTTACGATTAATTTAAAATTCAGATTGAAAAATATGAAGCTTACCTCAGAAATATGACAAAATGGGTAATCCCAAACAACCAAAAATCATTATAAGATATAATATAAGTATCTTTATTACATAAATATTCCTCAAAGTAGTAGGGAGCCCCATTCATGGGTAATTACAGATTAAAGGACCGTTGGTATTACATAGATATTTGTAAGAGCTAATGACTACCACATTCTCACAAAAAAGAGAATTTTCCTTTTCCATTTAGAATCATTTAATATTTCAGTGGCCTTAAAAGAGAAATGCAGAACAGGTATGTGCATCTATTTCTTTTTTTTTCTGAAAAGATTTTCAGAGCTTTGATTTGAATTTGAATTTATCTTTAAGTTACTATTAGCTCTATATGAATGAAGAAGAAGAACTCATCTAGTTTGGTACACTCTTTTTAGACTATATTTTCTCAAATTGTATCTCCATCTTATCTGCATAACTACAAAATTTGGAATAATGAAATATTATCCAGTCATTTTTGACATTGGTTCTTGAATTATTAAGATTTGGCTTAGACTCGTCTAGAATAGAAAGCAGATGTGGGTTTTAAATAGGCTGGAAGTAAGATTGAATTGATAATAATATTAATTCACAGACATTTCCACTCGTCTTGAAAACCTAACCAACATCATTTTCCAAGCTTACACTCTGAATATTAAAAATAACCCTAAATATTCAAAAGAATGGTATTCTACTAAGAATTATATTTGTAGATTTTAATTTTTCAAAGATTCAAAAATTCAAATTGAAGATAATTCTTTTATTATTCATATTTCTGCCATTTTCATAAATTCTTGTGCTCTTGGGTGAGTAAAAAAACTTGTATTTTGTGAGAATATTCTTTTGGATTATTTCATTTATTTCTAAACCTACAAGGAGTAAAATAATATTTAACAATATCTCTTAATCATTCCTTTCCCATGATACAACACCATTTTTTTAACATTTTTTTTCTCAAAGCCATACAAACTTTGTCCGGAAACTCTTAGAATGTGAGTTATTTCCTCTTCAACTCCTAATATTAAGCACAAAATAAAAACTCAAAGTTTCAAAAGTGAGTAACATATAGAACTTTGATTTCCGATAGCCCTCCCAACACCTTTTATTTTTCAACCTATACTTTTGTATTTTTTTTTTCAAGGAAATGAAGCTCAAAAAGCTCAGAAAGAAAAGATAATAAATTGAATAAAGTTTTTTCTACCAAAAATAATGATAAATAAATCAAAGGGATTTCATAGTAAATTATATAAAATTCAATGGGAAACTGTAAAAATAGGAGCTTTATATCTCTTTTATAATATTTATGATCTTACATCTATTATTTTGAAACACTCCTTTCAATATTTTATAATTTATTTTTGAATTTTTATTTTGTGTCAAATACAATCAGAGTAATTAATAGCTTTTTTTAACAAAAGAATCATTTAATAATAATTATTATTTCTTCATATGACCATTTTTTCTTTATTCATTTTATTTTTCTTCATTTTCATTTTGAGGGTTTTTTCTTTCTGTTTATTATTATTTTGTGAAATGAATTGAATTATTGAATTGGGCTGAATTTGCAATATTTATCTCATTTGTGTTTTTAGTGTCTAGAAAATTATAGTAGTAGTTCTGTACAGTCTAATATTGTAAAATATTCAATCATTGTTGAAAAAACTGCATAAGCATACTGTACAGAGCTCCTACTGTAATTTTAAGAAATAGAGTGTACAGAGCTCATACTGTAATTTAAATCATTTAAAACTTTGAAAATGAAACTGAAATAATTTAATAAGCCTCATTAATTATAAGAATAATCAAGCTAAATTGAAATTATTAAAAATAAACTTATAATAAAAAATAAGAAAGAAAGATCATTGTTAGCTGGCACCTCTTTCGTGGCTTCTAGACTAAAGTATTAGGAATTTTAATAAACTAATCAGTAGTGGAATACTATTATTTGAAGTAATAGACGCGTCACTTGGTTTATAATGATGTACTGTTGGTATTTAAGCTTCAACAGTACTATAAATGGTAAGAGTGAATTTAATCACTGTAAGGTGAGAGCGCTTAATATTTCTAAAATAAAATGTAAATGATTTTAATTGTAGAAATATAATTGGTAAGAGCTCTGAGGATTAATTCAAAGAGAATTAATCCTCTTTAAATGTTGTAAGTACAAATTTGAAATCAAAATAATATGAAATAATTTTGTTCTAATGAGGTAAGATTTGTTATAACAACATGAGCAGATATAACAACAAGATTGATGACATAGTGGAAACTTTATACTATTACATATTTAGGAATCAGTCATAGCAACAAGATGAAATTCATATTATAACATAATGAATTTATGTATTTGAAATTTATACAAAATAATGAAAGAAAATGAGACGAAATCTTCAAGAAAGTGATTGGGGTCTGTATAGCAGGTAAAGGTTTACATGCTTGCAGGCTCACAATCATAATAATATTGGAGCTGATACAGCTCAAAGTTTTAGATGATAGTAATTCCGCAACAGTTGAAATTATACCAGCTTCAAAAAACTCAAATTCAGTCACTAAGTGAAAAAATTTATATCTTCTTTATGTGTTTTCAAGGGGTTTTTTCATACAAAACAATTTTTTACTCTCCATTCGGCTTTTCGATATTAAGAAAATTTGTATAGAAGATGAAAAAGACTAAAACACTATGTGACTCAATGTGAGAGATTGACTAAAAATGGTCTTCTCTTTATAATTTCTTTTGTGACTTATAGAGTTTCCAAAATGCGTTTCTTAATTATCTAGTATTAGAAGGTGAAAAATTCTTCCTTAATATAAAAACAGTGTTTTTATGTATTAAAGGATTCAAAATACATCAATTCTTCTTTTAAGCTAGATTATAGTTCAAAAATTGAATATTCATAACAAATTAAGTGTTAGTAATCTTAAAACACAAATTGGAATAATCCTCCCTCTATCCCAAATATCAAATATAATATAAATAAAGTATCCTATATTTAGTTACATCAAATAAAATAAGAATTAATAAGATAAAGGGTCATTTAATATTCCAGTGGACTAGAATGTCTTATAATATCACCAAAAATTAAGATCATGTGTTCATAACTGTTCAAGGTACAGGTTGAAAGCTCAGATTCATCTTAGTCCAAGCTTTTTGCAAAAAGAAACACCTGCTTTCAGATGTTTCCTTTCTTCTCATGGTGAAAGCTGAATGACACCCATTCTTCATGATATTAAGGATTTTTCAAGTGAAATAATTTTAATGCTTTACCTTCTTTCCAAATGTTAAGTTAATATTATTAATATTCACTTTTTAAAACCATAATAAGAGCAGGAGCTTATCTGAATTCCAAATCTTTGAGGATCTTTCCGAACCAAGAGGAAAATATCAATTCAAAAATACCAGACCCCAAACTTAAAAATCCCAATGAACTTAGCCCTGTTCCCCCCTCCCATTTAAATTGATTAATATTCATCTAAAAATCTATATTATCTATTTTTACCTTCCTTTACTCAAAAAAGAATCCACCACCAAAAGGGTAAAAAGGTTGAAAGACCCAGTATATTTCAATTCCTGCCATGGGTTATCCAATTTTCAATAAATATTAATTTAAAGTATTCTTTTTTAAAATTCTCTGTAATTGATATTTTTTAATATCTTTCCTTGAAGTAAAAATACTCCCACTCTTATTTCTTTACCAATATATATTTCTCAGTTTATCCTTTTGACTGTCATTATATCAAAGTAAATTACAATATTTGAAGTCATTCCTCATTCAAAGTTTCATTTTTTACCACTTAATATGTGTTGCATTTATAAATACGAGATGCATTGCTATTATCATTTATCATTAATTCCTTAATTCTCAAAAAATCCGAAGGAAAATTTGGAAGTTTGCCCTTATCATTATGGCTGATGTTTTCAATTTTAATAGATTCTTTGATAATCCTCAGAAAATTATTTCTGGATTTAGAACACACAATTATCCCTTTTGAGGTTCCATGATATTAAGTAAATTATATTCTTTTTCCCGCACAAACAAAATTCTTTTGATTTTTTTAGGCCTTTTTACAAAAAAATCAGGCTAAAACTTTCCAAATTTCAATGTTTTCCTACTTGTGTAAAAGTATTTTTCCTGAATTGATGAGACTAAATAACTTGCTTTAAATGACTCTCCAAACTTCAAAGAGAAAATTAGACATTTTTATGAACTCTTGATAATATTACTATTAATCAAGATTACTAAGAATTTTCTTATGAAATATAATAAAAGAGATTCAGGGAGTTGGTAAACCCATGTAAGAATTTTGATAAAAACATGTAATAAATTACCTGGGCCCCTTTTCAATTGAAGAAAACAAACAACCCTGTTTTTAGAAAAAAACATGCTAAAATCCCTCAAAAAATATTTTTCTCCAAAAATAAACCTTGACACATATTTTTCAACTATTTTTTTACATCCCCTCTAAAAGAAAAAGAAAACTCAAGCACAATTAGAATATTCCAAAATATTTTCCCCCAACCAAACTTTCTTCTTCAAAAAACCCATTCCAAAGCATTTTTATCAATACTTTTCAAACCATATAATTTTAGTGTTTCCTCAGAAAGCCTTCCTTAAAAAACCTTTCTTACCTCTTTTTACTTCAACAAGAACCAATATTACCTTTTTCTCTCTTACTGCTTCAATTTCCCCTCAACTACCACCTAATTTTTCATACTTTTCATAGCTTTTTTCCATTATTTTCATCTTTTAAATTGCTTTTTTCTCATTCCATAATCCCCAAATCCCCCTTTTTTCATTTTTTTATATTTATGAAATTTTTTCTAAAGCAATGCTCCAACCCCCCACTGAAGGTGAACTTCAGACCCTTTTCTTTTTGGGAAGAATTCTTGTAATGTTTTTAGGGAAAGGGGGTATTCTCTGTCCACCTTGAGGTCCAAGGTGGCCTAAACTCAAATTCAAGGATGTTGTGCTAGTTCTGGAACCCAAAATTTTAACAAAACCTTCTCCAAAACAATTACACTGAGAAGGCTAGACTGTAATTTTAGAATTGATTCCAAAAAATATTCCAAGAGTACCACTTTGACTCTCAAGTTACAAAATCATGAATACAGTCATTATTCCATTCAAAATCTCATGGTACATTGTTCTTTCAGAAAGTTAAATGAGAAAGACATCCCAAATCTTTTAGATGTCTTGATAACTTCTCATTCCAAGGAAAGTTCAGGCCCAATTATGCATCCAGAAGCAGCCTATGATAATTAAAGATAACTAAAACCAATTCAAGAAGATAAGGCAATAAAGCATTAAATTAAGAAGGTGCATTGATTCTCTTATTTACACCTTAAAGCAATAAATATCTGTGAAGCCCTCTGAAAGAGATACAAAGTGACACATTACCTCTATGTATTTCACTCACCCACTTTCTCTAAGACTCTTTCAAGGATTTTCTCATGTTATTTTTATGGATTGTACCTATAATAAAAGTCAATACAAAATTCCACTTTTTGATATTATGTGATTTATCTCAACTGATAAAACTTTTTCTAGTAATTTTTGATTGATTGATGATTAAAAAATTCTCCTTTCCTTGGGCACTGAATTAATATATAAAAAAAGTAATCAAAAATACCAATATTGTTCCCCCTCAAGTGATTTTTCTCAATAGTAATTTTTCTTGAATAATTCTCTTCAGAAACTCTTTCTCAAAGAGAAAGTCATTTTATGCATTTGTCACATTGATAGATATGTATATTACCATTAAATGAGGAAAATTGGCCATGGGACTGATTTTCAAAATTTCATGGGCCTTTGTGATGAATTAAATCAATTCTCATTTTCACTTTTATTGAAATTATTGTATTTATTAATGAGCCTGGAATTCATTCCTCAGGTTATGCATTTATTAAATTTTTGTTTTTTAAATAAAACTGAAAGAAACTTTGAAACAAGATTGAAAATCCTGAATCAGTGCAATATTTGAAAAGCCCTGGCTTCCTTTAAAGTATTATTACATTCCAGTGTTGACCAACAACCATTTTCACCTTGGGGTTGGTTCCACCTTAAGAGCTTAGTTTTCCCATTAAATTGTTAAAATTTGGCTCCAAAGGTCTACTGGTACTTTCTGGAGTTTTTTAGAGCCCTTCAAATGGCTTTCAAAAAACAAGTTTTTGGAATAATCCCTATAATTTCCAAAAAAATGATTGTGCATGTTGAAAATTTCTCTCCATGGAAAGGTGTCTCATTATTCTCTTTATATGTCCTTTGAAAGATTCAAAACAAAATTTCTCTCCAATGAAAAATGCACCAAAATGTTCAGTAATTCTCAAGGCATACCTTTCAAGCACAAGACCCAACATCCATTTTCCAAGAACCAAAGACTCCAGTTGTCATGATTTGATCCAAAATTGTATTTTAGCTTACCTTTAAGGTTCTTCCATAAAGGGTTTCATAGCTATTCTGCAGAATTCACTCATGTTCTTTGCAATATTCTTCTCATAATTTCTATAAAGGATATGCTCAAATTGTTTGAAATAAATAATTATTGAAACCAAGAGAATGTTTAAAGATATTATGAAAGCCCTTTTTGATAGACCAATGACAGAAATAAACCCAATTCTTCAAGATTTTTACAATTTTTTAACAGGAAAGGTAATTTTTAATTAAATTACCAAGAGTCAAATGGAGAAAGAAGACATCAGGCTGAGTCTTTGATAAAGCTAAAACAAGGCTATTTACAACTTTTAACTATGACTGTGACACATGATATGATAATAAACAAATAGTTTTAGCAAAGATTTTAAGGGCTCTACTATGATAGATAGTGGTGGTCAGTGCTACTGAAAGCCCAGGATGCACTTTTTATCAGTTGATAAACTATAATAAAGCAGTAAAATACTAAGATTTGAAGCATAACCTGATTATTTCAAAGAGTATAGCTGTTTTTCATAGCTGTACTATATAGGAATGTAAGATCAGGATTGGAAGAGAAAGGTCCCTTTTTATCCTGAAAAGGTCCTCTAGACCATTTCACATAGGGGAAGTGAAGATTTTTCAATTTCAAGGACTGGCTTGTGGCTTTCACAAGGCCTTTATAGCCTGTAATTTGCTTGGATGTTATTTTGAAACCACATCTGGTCAGGTTTCACCTATACAGGGTGAAAATTTCTATCTGGGGATCACACAGCCCTCTTCTGATGTGTATGACGTGTACAATGCTGTACAGAACCTGAATGGGACCCCATTATTGAGCAAAATATAATTTATTAAAGGATAAAAAGGCTCCTTTGTCTAATTGGAACCTCATATTCAAAGATATGGGAAATTATCCCACAGTAAAGGTGTTTTGGCCCAGCTGTGGGATCTTAACCTTAAAACTGCCATAACTTGGTCATTCTCAAAGATATTGAGCTCAAAGTTGGATCATTGTGTATCACTGGAGGAGGCTTACACAATGGTACCTCATTATATATGGATATCATTAAATATGGCAAAGTTATACCATGTTTAAGTCCCATTATCCAAATATATATTTTTCTTAAATCCTGTATGAAACTTATTTGCTCCATAATTTTGGCTCTAGATGAGCTATGGGAAAATGAATGGAACCATCAGATAGCCCTAACTTTTCTCTTTCCAAAATGACCCACTTTAGGTATCTCACACTAAAACTGTATAATTTATATGAGAGGTGAATATTTTATTCACCCCCATTTGGCTTTAACTTGGCCATAACCTCTGTATTTTTGACGCTAGCTCAGTTTGGCTAGTATTAATGGATAGCCATGACTGAGGGATTCAATATGAGCACTCATTTGATTGGATTCAGCCTTTTTCTCTGTATTTTAGATGAGAGGTGAAAATAAAGGTTTATGCTCAGAAACTGCTTTTAGCCTGAATAACTTTGTTATTATTTTTCCTATTATTATGGGACTTGTAGATTTGGAAAAGAGTGAGTTTCCTCTTTCTTTTGATACCTTTTGAGCTTTTTTGTCTCAGCTCCATTTTTTGGTGGTATTTTACTCTACCTGTCAGCCTGTGACTCAAAACCAGAGCACAATCATGAGAGCCAAATACAATAAACTAATGGTAAAGCCAAGATACCACCAAAACATGGACCTGAGCCAAATCAGCTCAAAAGATATCAAAAGAAAGAGGAACCCCGTCACCATAGGACAAAGTATAACAAAGTTATTCCTGCTCAAAGTTGTTGCTGAGCATAAACCTTAATTTTCACCTCTCATCTGAAATCCAGAGGAAGAGGCTTAACCCCATCAAATGGGTATTCAAAATGAAGCTCTAAGTCGGGGTGATTCAATGGTACTGGCCCAATTGAGCTATAATCACAATTACTGAAGTTATGACCAAAATAAGATCAAATAAGGGGGAATAAAATATTCACCTCTCATCTAACTTCTACAGTTTTAGTGTGAGATACCTAAAGTGGGGTCTTTTTGGAAAGAGAAAAATTAGGGCTACTTGATGGTTCCATCCATTTCCCCATATCTTATCTAGAACGGAAGTTATGGAGCAAACAAGATCCATACAGCTTTGAGAGAAATCATATATATGTACACAAACTCTTGCACATGGCATAACTTTTCCATATTTAATGATAACCATATCAAGTGAGGTACCATTGTTTAGAAAACATCCAGGGCTATACAATGATCCAACTTTGAGCTTGATATCTAAAAACTGACTGAGATTTAGCAGCTTTAAGGTTAAAATCCCACAATTTCGCCAATACACCTGTTCTGTGGGACAGTATCCAACAACTCTGATTATGAGGTGTCAAATAGATAAAGAAGCTGTTTATACTTCAATACCTCATATTTTTGTCAATACTGGGGTCCCATACAGGTTCTGTACAGCATTCTACGCGTAATACACGTCAGAAGAGGGCTGTGTGGTCCCCAGATGAAAATATTCACCCTGTATTGGTGATAACTTCCCAGATGTGGTTTCAAAACCACATCTGAGCCCAATACAGGATATAAAGGCATTGTGAAAACCACAAGCCAGTCCCTGGAAGTGAGAATATTCACTTCCTTGACATGTAAAGGTCTAGAAGACGTTTTCACCCAATTTTAGGATAAAAAGGGGCCTTTTCTCCACCAGAAAAGGTTTCCTCATCCTGCTCTTGAATTCCTACATAGTAAAGCTGTGAAAAACAGGTATACTTCTAATTTTGAGCATTGTAGTCTTTATTCTAATAATCCAATTGGTAAAGCTGCACCCAGGGCTTTCAACAGTGCTCACCACCACTAAAAAGCTTTTAGTAAAGCGCTTATATTTTAAATTAAACTCTTTTTTTATAATTATTATTGATGCCACAGTCTTAGTTTGAGATTTAAATACTATTATTATCACCTCTTCATAGACTCAGCCTGACATTTTGGGGGCCTGGCCATGTTTTTTAACCTTTTTCGGACCTTACAAGTGAGTTTTTTCTTTTATTCTTATTTTCTGACACTATTGTTTCTTTTTTTAGGCGTGAGTTTTTTAAAAAATAAATATAAAACATATCTTATGTTTGTTTTTTTGAGTGGTATATGATCATATATTACTTTGTTTTTTTTATTTTAATTGCCTTGTTGCATGGTTGATTTTAATTTAATCATCACAAAAACCTTTATTTTTGACATGTTTTACATATTAAAACACTATAAGGCATCAATACTGTCCTTTTTTAATTGAAAAGGACACCTCTCTTACTATAAAAAAACAGTATTAGAGGCGTGGTTGGGTATATTGATAATTTAAATTGCCCTTTACATATCCACTTTTAGATTACACTTGTTAATTACAAGTTAATTGGTGAGATACTGGTATACAAACAGTGTACCAGAAATCCACAAGCTGTATTTTTTGACGTGTAATTGATAATTTCAATTTCACTGTCACAATACAAGGGTATAATATAGAAATATATTGCCCAGAGGCCATTCGTAGACATGCAAACAGAATTTTAAGAAGTCTTAACTGACAATAAGCCCTCTTTTTCCTGTTTGATTCAGTGGAAGAAAATTTGATACCACTTGAAACCCAGTCACAGGCCAACATACCAGTGACACCCTCAGAACCAAAGGGAAGCAAGGGAAAAGGAAAGAGGCAAAGTGAAGGCCTTATCACAGCTAAGAGGTGGACACCAATTGCCACTCAGAGGAGTAGAAAGCCATGAAGCTCTGCATCAATACAAGGTAAACCAACCTTAATCACTTTTACAGGGAAGATTACAATAATTAACCCAGTTTTAACCTGTAAAGGAAAATTTCCCAAAGCATTAGACAATAGGTTTGTACAAGGCACAGTCAAAGGTAAATACCCTAAGAACACTGAGTTGTTCACTTCTTTCAAACATTGATATGTCACCTGTAAACCTCAGGAACCTTGGAGTCCTAAGGAACCAGCCAGAGGACAGAGAAGGCTTGTCCAGAACCAGAAGACCTGGAAGAAGACACCTTTGACACAGTGGTGGATGGCAAGACATTGAGGGAAATCATACCCACTCTGCTATTCACTTTCCAATTCAACAAAAACCTCAAACCAGAGGACTGGAAGGATATGGATCAAGTTCTTTAGCTCCACCAACTCCTCAAAGAGCTTTTTCAATGAAGCATTGACAACAAGAGGTTCAACCTAGCAACACACTGGGCAGAACTTGGAGAAAGTTTCCAGAAGATATGTCTCAAAGAGATAGACTTCAAAGACCTTATGGTAATTACCAAAGATTGGAATCCCACCAGGAAGTTCAGACTCCTGGAGGAGAGGGCAACCAGGATAAGGGGGAATCAAGCCACTATCAAAGCTATAGAAGAACAACTGACCCAGACAGGGCATACTCAGATTCCTTCAGGCTCAAAAGGAGCATGCCAAACCAGCTCTCCAGTGGCTTCACACCATTCAGGCACCAACAGATCAATGGCCCAAGAGTCACCATTCTTCAGAATCCCAGGTATTTTCCAGGAGAAGACAAGGATACAAGGGCAAAAACAAGACCTCTTTCAACCAAAGGCAGAGAGAGTCAGACCCAATGATCCAGAAGCTGTTGGACTTGGTTAAGGAAGCTTACAATAGCCAGAAATAGCTGTAAATACTTCTAGAATCAGTAACCCCAATAATAGAAATATTACCCCCACTCAGAATGATCACAGTTTTGTTACACCTGAGAGTAACTTAAACAGTGATGCACTGTGGTTACAAAATGTCCCAATTTGTAGAGAAAACTCAAAAGCAGCTTTCAGAGCTCCAAGAGAGCCATGAGAGGATGAAAAACTTAACAGCCTCCATGGACAAAATTGTTAAAACCCTTGAAGAAGGTCATGCTCAATTGATCAAAGCTTCTTAAGAAACCAATAAAAGACTGAACCAAGTATTTTAAGAACAGCACCACTGCAAAAGGGACAGGTATTGTCTGGATCAAGACTTGAACAAATTTTTTAATGTTTACCAAAACATGAAGCCCCAGCCACAAGGCCATGTTTTGGATAATCCATACCACCAAGAAGACATCAAACCAGATGCCTTTTTGGAGAATAAGGCAAGTTCTCCATCTCAATACCAAGATGGAGAGAACATGTCTTATTCTGGGAAGGAAGCATTATAAAAGCTTCCAGAGGCCTCAAGCTGGCCCAAATTCTCTGGAACAGGAGAAGACTATCATATGGAACTCATTGATTATATTGATGGACTCTTCATTGATGTACCAAGCATACCAGACTACTGGATTACTGCTAGACTTGATACAGCATTTAAAGTAAATGCTAGTATTTGGTATACAGAGATGAAAGAAATTAATGGCAGAAGAAACTTGCCATGGTGGAAGAGTCAAATCATCCAAAAGTACAGCAATGGTACTTGGATATGGCAAAAGACCATGTCATTTGAAAATGACAAGTACTCTGGGGACAAAGATCCATATGAGTGGTGTCTTAGACGGTCTAAAAGACTGAAGGCCATTGATCCTCAAATGAATATTCAAATGAGGAATCACAAACTCCTGACACAAATGCCAGGAGAACTAGAGAATGCAGTAAAATGTAGATGTAACCAAAATTGCACTCTAGATGACATTGCAAATACCTTACAAGATGTAAGGAAAGGAACAAGTATAGGGAAGTATTCCCCATATAAAAGCAGTGGTTTCAGAAGGAAACAACCTTTCAGGGTGGGATTCAAAGACAAACCTAGAAAAAGAGTGGCAGAAGTGACTAAGAAGAAGAATTCCTGTCATAATTGTGGTTCAATAGACCATTATTCCAATAACTGTCTAAAGGCAAAGAACAAATTCTATGCCATTTATAAATTCCTAGAGGAGGAATCCTCCACAGAGGATTCTGAATCAGACTCTATTGGTGATGCCATCAGAGAACAATCTTATGAAGACCAAGACCCAAGAGAGGAGTTTCTAGTGGAGTACCAAGAGGAAACACAACTAGAAATTCAGGACATAAAGTTAGAAGCAGGCATGCCACAGGACACTTCAAATAAAACCTTGTGTAAACACACACAAGATGCACAGACATTACTAGTTACACCAACTAAAGGAATTTCATATATACATGGGAAAGCCACAAAGATGACTGTTTGTATTGACAATGCTCAACACCCATTGATCATTTACAGTGGAGCACACTGCTCAATAGTGGTCAGAAATTATCTGGAGCACCACTTTCCAATTTGGGAAAACCCACTCTTGCCAACCAAGGCAAAGAACTTCAAAAGTGCATCAGGGAAGATGACATCCATTGGGAAAATTATCAAAGAGATAATTATACCCCATAGGAAAGGTAATATCAGACTCAACCCAGAGTTTGTTGTGCTTGAAGATGCCCACATCCAAGGGTTTTTACTTGGTACAGACTACCAAAGGATGTATGGCATTGATATTTACAATAGTAAAAACAGGCATATTACCATTGGTACAAACAAGGAAAAGAAATTTTCACTTGATATATACTAAATATCTACCCATGACCCTCTGGAAGAATTACTGAATGAATTCAGAGAGAGCCAATTCAGCACTACCCTTACCAGTAAACAGAAACTTCATTTACTGAAGATGCTGAGGAATAATAGACCAGCATTTTCTATTGGTGAAAAACCTTAGGTAAAATCGGATGCCATGATATAGAATCATATCTAAATGTGGAAAGACCCTATCCACCCATGTTAAGAAGACCTCCATACCCAGCAAGTCTGGAAACTAGGACGGAAATTGAGAAACACATCAATGAACTCCTAGAAATGGATGTCATCAGGAAGATAGGACACAATGAAATCGTGGAAATAACCCCTCCTGTCGTTATCACCTGGCATGATGGCAAATCTAGGTTGTTTGGGGACTTCAGAGCTCTGAATAACTAGGCAAAATCTGACAGGTACCCTATACCAAGGATACCTCTTGCCCTAGACAAACTGTCAAAATTCAAATACATAACCAAGATGGATTGTATTAAAGGCTTTCACCAGAATGGAGTTCAACCAAGCTCTATGAAACTACTCAGAATTATATGCCATTTGGGCATATATGAGTACACCAAGATGCTATTTGGTGTCAAAAATGCACTGGCCCACTTCCAAAGGATGATGGACAAAATATTTCACAAAGAAATATTGGAAGTCTGGATGGTAGTATATATTTATGACATCATTATATACTCAGAGACATGGGAAGACCATGTGCAGTACATAGACACAGTCCTAAGCAAATGCACACCCATCAATCTGAAAATTTCCCTTAAGAAGTGCAATTTTAACCAACAAGAATTACTGGCACTGGGACACAAAGTCTCAGGTCTTTTCCTGGCCATAGACCAGAATAAAGTAGCAGCAGTTCTGTCAAAACTAGTACCAAAGAACATCAAAGAGATGCAATCTTTCCTTGGGTTTGCTAGCTACTACAGAAACCACATCAGAGAATTTTCCCAAATAACTAGTAGTCTATACAAGTTATGTTCCAAAGATGTAGTATTTGAAATTACCAAGGAAAGAAGGGATGCATATTAGAGGATCAAACATGAGCTCACTAATGCACCTGGGCTCATCTTACCTGACTTTATACTACCATTTAAGTTATATATAGATGCAGCCTGTAGCCAAGGCTTAGGAGAAGCCCTTCACCAGAGGAAAATGGTAGATGGTGAGCCAAGAGAGGGAGCAATATGCTACATCTCTAGGAAACTGAAAGATTTATAAGCCAGATATGGGGCCACCCAGACTAAATTCCCATTTTTAGTCTGAACTGTAGAGAAACTCCACTATTATTTGGAGGGTGCACTCTTTGATGACAGACTTCACAGCCTTGAAGTCTTTACTGAAAACGAAGACTACCAATAGACACATGTTGAGGTGGAAAATAGCCATCCAAGAGTATAGGGGCAATATGACCATCATATACAAGGAAGGCAAAAGCCACACCAATGCAGATGGCCACTAGACAATGTCAAAAGCAACCCAGCCTACAACCCTTAATTAGCAGCCAATATTCCTATCCATTTCATGGAAATAGATAGGTGGAAGAACTTCAGATTTTCCAAATGGGAACCAGGAAGTGTTACCCCAGACAGTGGAGACACTGATTGAGAAGGAACTGAAACTCCCATATTGGGAATAAGCTCCTCAGAACTGCATAATGAATTCTTCAGTGAAGTAATAAAGACCTATTCCAACCACAAACAGTGTGGCATACTGTTGCAACTCCTTTAACAGAAGTACACGAGCCCAGAACTGGAATCCCAGTTATAGGAACCCTGGTTGAGGGACTATAAGGAAAACAAGTTTTTCCTTATTGATGGCCTTCTCTATCATAGAGAGAAGCACACAAGTGCACTCACAGTAGTAGACAGGGACCATATATCCCTGATCCTGCAGGAATTCCATGATTTCCCCTATATGGGACACATGAGTGAAGACAAGACCAAAGAAAGGGTAGCAAGCACATCTTGGTGGCCCAAATGGGAACAAGAGTTGAGTGAATATATTAACACTTGTGAGAGATGTCAGAAGGCAAACAGAAAACATGGGAAGAGGTATGGGCTGCTTCAACACAAAGAAGAACCCAAACACCCATGGGAAACCATCAACATGGACTGGGTTACAGGACTTGTCCCAGGAGGCAAAGAAAACTTGAATGTTTTCCTGGTCATAGTTGATAGTTTCAGCAAGAGTGTGAGGTGCCTGCCATGTCACAAGGAGGACACAGCAATGGATACTGCATTGTTATTTTGGAATAACATAATAACCACCTGTAAAGTCCCTTAAATTATCATTAGTGATAGGGACCCAAAATTCACTTCAGAATTTTGGACTAACTTGTATGAAATTCTTGGTACTAAACTTGCATTCTCCACAACTTACCACCCACAGACATATGGTTTAGCTGAAAGGATGATCCAAACAATAGAGGACATCATCAAAAGATTCTGTGCATATGGTATGGAATACAAGGACCATGAAGGATACACCCATGACTGGGTTACCCTTCTACCAGCAGTCCAATTTGGTTACATCACAAGCTAGCACTCCACCACAGGGAAATCCCCCTCACTGGTAGAAAAAGGGTGGAACCCCATATTGCCTGTGGATCACCTGAAGAAAAATCTTCTTACTATCCACCCAACAGCCAAAGACTTCCATGATATGTGGAAGAGGGACTGTGATACAGCTGTTATATGCATAGCTGAGGAAAAATAATACAACAAACAGAGGTGGGACAAATCTCACATGGAACCTGATTTCAAAAAAGGGGACCAAGTGTTAGTGTCCACACTCAACTTCAACAATTGTAAGGGACCAAAGAAGATGAGAGACACATCTTTTTGGCCCTTCAATATCATCAAGCTGATAGGGGAAAATGCAGTGGAGGTCAAACTCACAGAGGAAGCTTCTACAAAACACCCAGTATTCCCAGTGAGTTTGGTTAAGCCATACTTCCAGACAGAGGAGGATAAGTTCCCCTTGAGGAAGAGAAATCCCACTTCACCAAAAATAGTGGAGGTGGAAGACTACCCTGGCCCTGTGAAGAAAATCATCAAGGGCTGGAAGATTAGACTGAATGGTAAAGACCAGAGACAGTACTTGGTCAGATTTAAAAACCAGACAGCAGATACATACAAATGGTTGTCAGAAGATTCCATACCAGATGAGAACATTAATCTAAGGAGATTCAGGGCCTCTAGGAGGACTGAACATTCTCATCAATTATGAGCCTTTTTTAGAGGGAGTGTATGTCAGCCTGTGACTCAAAACCAGAGCACAAGCATGACAGCCAAATACGATAAACTAATGGTAAAGCCAAGATACCACCAAAAAATGGACCTGAGCCAAATCAGCTCAAAAGGTATCAAAAGAAAGAAGAAACCCACCCCTTTCCAAATAAACAAGTCCCATCACCATTGGACAAAGAATAACAAAGTTGTTGCTGAGCATAAACCTTAATTTTCACCTCTCATCTGAAATCCAGAGGAAGAGGCTTAACCCCATCAAATGGGTATTCAAAATGAAGCTCTAAGTCAGGGTGATTCAATGGTACTAGCCAAATTGAGCTATAATCACAATTACTGAAGTTATGACCAAAATAAGATCAAATAAGGGGGAATAAAATATTCACCTCTCATCTAACTTCTACAGTTTTAGTGTGAGATACCTAAAGTGGGGTCTTTTTGGAAAGAGAAAAATCAGGGCTGCTTGATGGTTCCATCCATTTCCCCATATCTTATCTAGAAAATAAGTTATGGAGCAAACAAGCTCCATACAGCTTTGAGAGAATTCATATATATGTACACAAACTCTTGTACATGGCATAACCTTGCCATATTTAATGATAACCATATCAAGTGAGGTACCATTGTTTAGAAAACATCAAGGGCTATACAATGAACCAACTTTGAGCTTGATATCTAAAAAACTGACTGAGCTTTAGCAGCTTTAAGGTTAAAATCCCACAGTTTGGTCAATACACCTTTTCTGTGGGATAGTATCCAACAACTCTGATTATGAGGTGTCAAGCAGATAAAGAAGCTTGTTTATACTTCAATACCTCATATTTTTGTCAATACTGGGGTCCCATACAGGTTCTGTACAGCATTCTATGCATAATACACATCAGAAGAGGGCTGTGTGGTCCCCAGATGAAAATATTCACCCTGTATTGGTGAAAACTTCCCAGATGTGGCTTCAAAACCACATCTGAGCCCAATACAGGATAAAAAGGCATTTTGAAAACCACAAGCCAGTCCCCGGAAGAAAAGAATCTTCACTTCCTCTACATGGAAAGGTCTCAAAGATGTTTTCGCCCAATTTTAGGATAAAAAGGGGCCTTTTCTCCACCAGAAAAGGTTTCCTCATCCTTCTCTTGAATTCCTACATAGTACAGCTGTAAAAAAACAGGTATAATATTAATTTTAAGTATTTTAGTCTTTATTATAATAACCCAATTGGTAAAGCTGCACCCAGGGCTTTCAACAGTGCTCACCACCACTAAAAATCCTTTAGAAAAGCCCTTATATTTTGAATTAAACTCTTTTTTTATAATTATTATCCATGTCACAGTAATAGTTTAGGTTGTAAATACTATTATTATCACCTCTTCATAGACGCAGCCTGACACTACCATTGGTTCATGGTATTTTGGCTGTCATGCTTGTACTCTGGTTTTGAGTCACAGGCTGACAAAATATTGTGAAGACCCACTTCGATGAAAAAATACCAATTGAGGACTCAAAGAGGAAAAATAAAAAACAAAGGAGATTCCTCAATCTTTGAAATAATTGAGATTCAATCCAATAGAAGAGGAAGTTCTCCCCTTATAGTCACAGGCACAAAAACCCCAAGATCAAATTCAATTCCCCCCCCTCAAATTATTGAAATGGATTCATCTGAAGCATCTGAATATTCTGATCCCTCATTGTCCAAATCAATCACTTCATCAGATTAAGTACCCTTAGAGACTTATTTAGAATACATATAGCATATCAAGAGTAACTCCAAGTTCCATTCAATTTTTCAAGAGCAGAAGAGCCTCAGAAAGAAAGTCCCACAAGCCTAAAACCACTTTTATGATTTAAAATACAACTAATTAAAACTGTGAGAATTGAGAAGGAAATTATAACACAAATCATGAGCTCCCCAAGACTTTTTTGTGAGGTTTACTTCATCTTGATGTAGCATTTATTTGTTTATTTCATCCTTGATTAATTTTTTTCACAATTTTCATTAGGTACCTGATGCATAATATCTTCAAAAATTTATTTTTAAACACACAATTGAGTCGATCAATTTTCATTATGATGCAAAACTCTGGCTATGTAAAAGTATCCCATCTCATTCACAATACACATTATCACTGGATTGATTTCAGGGGTCACTTGTCAGAGTAAATTGAAAAGATAGAGACCTTGATAAATCCATGAATATTGTTGTACCCTCAGTAATTTTTTATTTCAAAAGAATCTAGTGGTATCAATATGCTTTCCAGGATTTAAAGAGAAAGTGGATTTCCATTCCTGACATGTGGGATCCAATTGAAGATAAGTGTAAAAGAGGATTTTTTTCTATTCTACAGCCAAATGTTTCTCCTTTTTCCCTATTTCTGTCTTCCAAAAGACAATCCATCTATTCTCATATGTTTTTTGGATATCTCATTTATTTTCTTTTCATGTAGGTCATCATCTTAAAAAAAATTTTCTGTCTCCTCCCCTTCTTGTGAATTGGTATTTTCATTCTCAACCACATTTTGTGGGGTTTTCAAATAACCTTAAGAAGCTGAGAGTATTATATTTTTCCAACATTCCTCATCCTTTTTAGAAAAACCCACATGTTTGAGAGTCTTATTCAGATTGAAATATCTGTTGTATTTTTTATTTATATGAAATTTATCCCAGTTATCCCCTTTTTCAGTCAAATTTGTTTCTTACACCCTACTCAGTTAGTTTTCTCAATAAAATATATGTCATTTTTGTACTTGCAGTTATGTTTCAAACATGCATAAAGTATTTTAGAAAAAAAAACACTTTTTTTGGTCTTGTGATTTCCCCTCCCAAAAAACCAGTTATATGGGATTCTGGTTTATTTTTCTTAATACTTACCCTGTCACTTTTAAAAATTATCAACAAAATTCATAATTGGATTATTTTTAAATTAATTTTGAAATAGCTTGGCCATCTTTCCAAATTGGTAAATTAGGAGGAATTTGGCCGAAAATTGGGGATCTTAAAATCCCGCAAATGAACAAATATTGCCAAAGAATATTTACAAAATCCCCAAAATCTTAACCTGAGGAATTCATTTTATTGAAGGGGCCCCTTTCATTTTTTGGACATAAATTGGTAGAAACACATTAGGACTTATGTACTTTTACCATCACCTTAAACTTACTATAACCACAAATTAGAGATGACTTTCTCATATATCTCTTTTGCTTTTTATAATTTTGTATAAGCTTGAAGGGTAATCAATTTTATAATAGAGTCGGTTACAAGAAGATTTCATAATAAAAAATTCCATTAAAGTAATATGAAATTATTTCAATCTATACTCATCTTTTGCAGTAGTAATTATTATATATTCTTGAAGAGAACTGCAAATATTAGAGAAAAAAACTTGGAAAACCTAAAGATTAACTCACCCTAGTTCAAATGTAGCTTGAAAAGATCTGTAAGAAGTGCTTTGGTGCATTCTTTGTGGATTTGGTAATTGAAAGTTGATATAAAGCAGTAATAAAACATTTATGGTTTAAATGCTATAGTTAATATTAATATTCATTCATTTTATGTCTTTATGGTTGGTTTTAAAATCTAAACATGATTAAAAATGACTTGACATTTGGTACTTTATGATTTTATTAATGATTTGAAGATTTAGCCAAATGATAATGATGAATGTTTGAAAAAATAGAAATGGTAGGCTTCTTATGAGTCAAATTCAGCTCACAAATTTTTTGTTTGTACTCATCTTAAGAGAAAATAGTTGAGAAGCCAATCACCATGTTTGACTTAATTGTTACATCATAATTACATAATTAATTGATCTTACATGGCTACCAACCCATTCATGGTTAAGAAAAAGGTTTTTTACCACCAAAAATTTTATTTTATTTCAAAAAACCATTCTATCATAAAAGATATAAATTTTATTGAATATTTGATCCCAGATTTGATTTCCTGTGAATTTTCCCATATTGAGTGTTTCACATGGAATCATCAAAAATTGATTGTAGGAAGAACTTTTAGCTTTAGCTATGAGGTCATGAGTATTTTTTGCTTCAGTTTGAATTATGAATTTATCAATTTTCCCAAAATTTCCAGAGAGCTTCATTATCAATTTTGTTCTCAATTAATTTTTGAAGTTTTTCCTCATTCTCTACATTATTAAAGTGAATAGTGTAGTGGCAGCTGGTTTCCATGGATACTGGTTGCAAACGTGCTTTCATTACTCTTTGGGTTGAAATACATGGACAATTATTAAGAATGTACATTTTTACAGGTGTGAGAGCTTCTCATTACTCCCTTGTTGTGTTGAGATAGCAGATTATTTGTTCTTTTCTCATTATTTAATGGGACTAAGCCTTAGTAACAAGGTTCCAAAAAGTTCTAAGCTTACTGGTTAAGTCTATACCAGCCATTTATTGAATATCTAGGAGTGGCTATGCCTCAGAGGCCACAGAGTTTGGGGCTCCCTGGCTCCCTTTGATGTATTTTGTACTCCTTAGCTATTTATATGTCAAAAATATTCATTCATTCTTTAAAACCAATACCCACTTCAGGTTTAACAGTTCTGTAACTATCAATATTGTATTTATGAGCTTCATAAACATGAATAAAATTAATTTTGGCTAATATGTAACATGGGATTTGTCAGAAACCCTTTTTTTTGGAATCAAAATTCAAGCAAACAAGAATATACATGAATCTTTTATATAATATTAATCATGAGGTGCTGAATTATTTTTAATATTACCACCTCATATATTTAATCTAATCCTATTCACCTCATTTAGCTACCTTAGGTAGATTTTTGTGTAGAATCCAAATACAGCCTCAAACCCATGGATTTAGTTACACACAAAAAAGCTATTCAGATTTTTCTTTTTAAAAAATCATGAATTTTTAGTATTTTTATGACTTATGGGCTTTCAAATTCCAAAAATTTATCTTAAACTTCTTTGTCGCCTATTTGGGTATGTAACATATACCTGAAGGCTCACATAAAATATGCAATAGTTTATGATCTTAAATTCATAAGGAACATTCCTTTGGATAATGAGTTGGTAGTGGGGGTCAAGGGTGGGCCCTGTTGTTTTTTCTCACCTTGGACCTAACCCTATCCTGTCCTGGCTCCAATCCCATTTTTTATTTTTTATTCATTTTTTGACCTGGTTCCTACCCTTCTAGAACTTCTGGGATCAGATGAGACACATGGAATTCCTCTTTTCTTCTTTTGTCTTCCTTCTCCATTTCTTTCTTCCTTTATTTAATCTTTTGTTTTCCACAATGAAAAAACTTTCCTTTCTCTTTTGTTATTCTTTACAATAATTCAATTTTTCTAGCCTTCTTTCACTTTTTATGTTTTATTTTTATTTGGTACTCAATATCTGTGACTAAAACTTTCTCAGTACTGCCTTCACACCAATTTGATGAATCTAATCTCAGTGGTACTGATAACTCAACAAAGCTTATGCAAGCAACTAGAAAAATTGGGGCTTAGCTATATTTTTCAGATGTTGATGATGATAATTTTCAATATCAGGTCAACAACCTAGCTGGTAAGTTCCTCAACAAGAAGCTCAAATGAAATAGGATGGGTAGTAAACAATCCATTACCTATAATATTAATTTATTTCACTTCCTGACCAGAACAAATCACCATCATGGAAGTCAAATTTTTCAAGGAACCCTAGACAATTTTATCAAAAAATTTCAATTTAAAAAAGGAACAGTTGCTCTAACTATACTTAATATCTCGAGCTGAATCCTTGATTTGTTGTAACAGGGATTTTCACCAGAATAACTAAATAATTCCCTTTTTTATTTGGTGTGTTTCAATTATCTCCCACTGTCTGTGATGGAATCCAATTCATTCTTCAATATTTTGGAGCTCTGCAAGCTCATAATATCAACAATCCTAGTTCAACAAAATTAATTGACAGCTCACCTTTCAATTATTTTCTTCTTCAAACAAGAACCTATTTGTAAGTTTATATCTGCTAAGGGCCAATTCATTTCCTTTACATCTGATAATTGGACCAGCCAAAATATCACAGAATTTCTTGCTGTTATGGGGAATTATTCTGATGAATAATTGAAGATTTTGTGATTTCAAGAAATTGAAGGTATATTTTTGAGAGATTAAATGGAATTAGCTTCTAGAAATTTAAAAACTTACTGTTTAAAATATTATTCAATCACTCAGGAACTTTGCTTGCAAGCTTGTTTTCAAGTGTGCTTCCTTACTATGGGTTGAACCACCTAACCACTATCTGAACAACAGACAGTTCTTCTGTCAATATAAATTTGGAACAGGACCTTTAATATGACACCTCAAGTGTGTGTTTAAAAACTCAAACCATTGGATTCATGGCCCACACAATCCACTTAGCAGCACATGATGGATTGAAACCACTTGAGGACCAACAATCTTTGGAATCAACCCAGAAAAATGGAGATTAAACAAACCCGATTTTTATCACAAACATAGTGGAGCCACACAATGGTAATCAAATGAAGTATGACTCAATTATCACAAGGTTTCCCAAGTAGCAACATACCTGAAGCATAGACCCCAAAGACAAGAGAAATTTTCAATGACCATTAACCTTATCTATGACAAGGAAAAGGCAAATGATGCCACAAGCCTCCCCTCACATGTCTTGAACCATTGGGACTCTACTTAAAAAATTATTCAATTTTGATTATTGCTAAAGGATTCCTATGATAGATTTTGTACTCCCAATAACATGAAATCTTATTTTCTAACCCCACTTGAATGGGACAAGATGCAGGTAATTACTGATTTGCTCCAACCTCTCTATGAAGCCACAATGATTTTTTGTGGATAAAACTATACAAAAAACAATAAAAATATACCCCTTCACATATTAATCATTAAATTTATTTCTCAGGTAAGTGCCTGTGATAATATCAGACAATTTGATCCCAATTTGTAGTACATTTACTTGATTCATGGTTATAGGCCTCTGAAAGATATGATTTGGGAAAAATCCATCCCACATCCATTTCCCTAATATCAAAATATATCACATCTTACTATTGAAGACACCAGTCATCTGTGCATCAATATTGGATATTCACATGAAGATTAAGCTTCATATGACTTACAATTCAACAATGGAACAGTCTTGCACTTTTTATTAGAAACTTAAATTTATATTGGAAGAAGGATAAAATCACTTCAAATACAGGACAGCTTCCCAGGACTATCAGATTATTGATAAAGGTTCTGTATTATGTTATGAATTATATCCTTCTCACCTGTAAGAAACCTACACTCTGGAAACAGAACTCAAGAGGTTCTTGGCTGAGCCACCAGAGCACAAGGACACCAGCATCTTACTTTTCTGGAAATCACAAGGAAATACTTCTCAAACCCTTTCGTTGATGTAATTTAACTTTTTGAACATCCCAGTTACTAGTTCACTATCCAAAAACTTCTTCATTGGTTGTAGGAAGATTCTTAAATACTAATGCTCCTCACTTTCATCCAACCATGCTGAAAAATTGGGCACTTCAATTTGGACCACTATATTATTGTGAATAAACTGAGTGGGATTTTGTTGTTACTTTTTCAAATTTTATTTTTCTGTTTTTTGTTTTTCTACTTCTCATAGCATGTTATTGTAAAGAATATGATATTTGGATCCTTTTGGGGAGCTAACCTTTGGTTTTTTTTTGTAAAAAGTCTGCCTGTAACTGTTTCTTAAATGGGAAATCCCATGCATGTTGGGCTCAGGGCCCTCCCTTAGTGGGGGTTAAAAATATTCCACTTTTACCCCCAAATTTCATCACTGAAGACCCTTGAAAAATTTGGAGGCTTTTTTTTGTCTTTCTTCCTAAGATCTTGGAATATTTTTGAAGAAATAAATTATATTGAGTAATTAAAAGAAGTTATAAGTTCTCTCCCCTCAAAACCTTTTTTTCTTGGCTCCTACAGGTTACCAATTTATTGAGAAGACAAAATTGTCAAAAAAAGCTATATGAGTGGCCACTAAATTATGTTTTTTGGTGTAAATATTGAATATTTTTGAGCTTGGTGGTTTGTTTCAAGAAAATATAGAATTTTGTCTTTTTGTTAAAATAATTATTATTTTGTCAATGATTTGGTAAAAACCATGAGATTTGGTACATAAATGTAAGGACTTATGTATATTTAAAATTTTTATTAAGTTAATTTACCATTACCCAACTACAACTCATTTCATTTTTTCAAAAGGAGGTTATTTATTCAAGTATATTTTTATCAAATGTATCACTTGAATTAGAACATGTAAATAAGCGCTGTTTGTTCCTTTTTTTTGTGTAAATAACCAGATATTCAATCATATCTTAGCTATTTTTTCATTATTTTGGTCAAGTCATGGTTTTTCTAACAGAAAAATATTTGTTTTTTTTTACATTTCAAATGGAAAAACATGAAAATCTTTTTGCATTATCTCAATGGGAAACAGGAAAAGTCCTCTTAAATTCACCAAAAAACCAAGGAACTAAATTCAAAAACAATTTAATAATAAAGATCCAACTAAAAAAATATCTTCAACAATTCTTTGGTGTTGGAATTTTCATATGGATACTTCAGATTTTTCTCAAAAGAAAATTCAAAATTAAATACAGAAGAATTTTCTAATAAATTAATTGTAATTTTCCTTTAATGAGAAAAATTCATAGAGTTAAAAATCAAAAAAAAATCTCCATTTTTGTTTTACTTTTCAATTAAAAAACAATATGTGGGCTTTATATAAACAGTAAAAAGATTAAGTTTGTTACAATCTTATTTCAATCATCAAAGCAAAATATTCACTTGTTACTCCTTTGACATATTTTGGATTCAGTTTGGAGCCAATACTTAGTTGACTGTTCTCTTAAAAAACATAAAAACAACTAACTTGACTATTAGCTTCTTTAAATTCCAAAGCTAAAGATCCAAATTCAAAAAAATCTTCTGGATAATTGTTGAAAAAAGTTTTATTTTGGGGTTTTCCTTAGTATACTGATTATGTATACCACTAATTGAGAAAAAAACAGAGTAATGTTATTCAATAGAAAAAGCCACTGTGGGAACCCCTCTTTGTGGGATTAAAATGAGGCATTACCTGGAGGGGGAAATCGCAGGTAACTATTTTTGAATTGCTAACTCCTGTAACCAAGGGTGGCAAGGGTGTATTGCCTGCCCCTCCTAAAATACTGAACAAAATCTTCCTTGGAGCTCACAAAACAAATTAAAATTAGTAAGTGGTTTAAAAATGCAGAATAAAAAATTAAGCAGTCTCAGATCAGACCTATTCAATATATAATAAGAGATATAATGTCAGTAATTTTAGTTAAATTTGAGATTTTAATAAAATACTTGTCTGTATAATTTTTAGTTTTAGTGAAATTGGGGTGAGTGGTTTCTTCTTGGTTATGAAAGTTTGGTTAGATGGGTTATTTAAGGTATTCTGGAAATTTTATGAGTGTATATAAAGGTATTTTTTTCAAGTTACAGTTATAATACAGTAAAAATATATTTTTTGAGGTTTGTTATTTTTTTAAGAGAGGTTAATAATAAGATAAAATTGTATTTGTAAAATTTGAGAGGTAAGTTTCTTTGATATTGGATATTTTTGGGGGGTAAGTTAATCTCAAATATTTATAAATGCTGTTAATTTTACTGGATGAAATATTTTAATATAGTAGTAACCCTAATATTGGGTAGTGGTTAGCTTTCTTTTTTTATTACTAAGATTCCACTGAGCTTAGCTACAGGGAAATCATCAACAAAATTCTTCCTCTGAGCTTAGCTACTGGAAAAGTAAATTCACTATAATATATGGGACTACCTACCAGGTGAGGAATGACTTATTTCTGTGCTTATAATGTGCAGGGGGGATTTTGAAATTTTGGGGGGAGAGAGCCCCTCTATTTATACCTTTTGGGAGCCCAGGGAGCCCTCCATGGGAGCTGTCTTTTTCACTTTAATTCCTCTTGATTCCATCATGTGACTTTGCTTTTGGTGAGGAATTTTCTTGCATGGGTCAGGTAATTTAAGGTTTGGTGATGATTTTCCTTCCGCACAGCCTCCACTTATCACATGATGATATTTTGGTGAGCTGATTATGAAATTATATTCTTGGATTTTCCTTTCATGAATGAGGTGATTTAATTTTGGCTGGAGAATTTTCTTGTGCACAGCCTTTTTTCTGTCACATGATATTCTGTTGGTGGGTGCAGTATCACATGATGACCTTGTATTTCCTTTTCGTATGTCATATTTTTGGCTTGGTAGAAGTGGCTGTGTAATTTATGAAGGTTTCATGGTTGTTTTTCTTCTTCTTGAACTTTAAAATGAGGTCAGGTGATAATTTCTTGCACTGATGAATTTACTGTTTTGTATGAGATGGTGTGATTTTTAGGTTTGACACATGCTGTCCATAGTCATGTGGCTTATATTTGAATAAGAGTGTGTAATTAATGCAGCTTGTTGTAACTAGTTTTGGTTTGCATGAGGTGATGTGTGGTGTAAAGTGTTTTGAGGCTGTTTTAATGTTTCAAGTGGTGTTACTGTGGATATAAAAGGGGTTATTCTTGTGGCTGAGATGTAAATGACTTTCAGGAATTCCATGGGGTTGAGCTTTGCATCATGTGACTTTTCTATGTTGAATGCAAGGTGGCTGTGTAATTCAGTAAGGTGTCCTTTTCATGATGCATGAGTCCTGTGACTATAGAGGGGTGTAAATCTAGGTGGGGTGTGTAATTTAAAGGGTGGTAACTCACTTTTTGTAACTAGTTTGCTATATGTAACTTAATTTTTACATATGCATAATGAAATTGAATAATTCATTTAAACACATACACTGCCCTTTGGTGCTTGTGCCATGGTATTATGAATTAAATTCAGCTCCTTGCTGAAAAACTGCCATTTTGTTGTAAACTTTGACTGTAATTCTGCCTGTAAGTTGAATTTACTGCTGTTATGGGGTACTATGAGCTTTAGACTGGTGAAAAAATGGTATGGAATACTACACCATAAATCAAAATTATAAGTTTCAAATTGAATGTTTTATGTATTTTCAAGCAAATAGGCATTTAAAGTGAATAAATTTCATTATTGATAAGTGTTTCAAAATTAGAAACAACTTTAAATTTGACTTAAGCTTTCTATGATTTTTCTAGTTAGATATTTAAAACAATGGATTATTCCCAAAAAAATACTTTAAAATTGGAAAATAATTGTTAACAAAAAATACAAGAAATAATAAGTGTTTTTGTACACAACAAAATCTAAAAGCTTTTATTACTCATTTTCAAAATATTAAAGCTAATTTTTCTTTTATATATACAATAATATTCAATCTCATAAAATGAAGTATCCTGAAAAATGAAAAATGAAAATCAAGATTGAACAATTTTTCAATCTTCAAAATTGAGTTAATCAAATGAATTTAAATGTTTATCAAAATTAATTTTTAGTTTATCATAAAAATTTGCTCTTATAAATCTGGATCAAACTCTGATCCCCATTCATTTTGATTAAAAACAGTCTCAAAATAGCTCTTGATTGCAAGCAGTTAATCTAATTGCGTTAAGGAAGGTTCTTTTAAATAACTGATAAACCAACGCCCAATTATGAAAGTAAAGAAGAAAAGCCCACCGAAAGTTGAGTCACAACCAACCAACATAAGGAAATTTTAATCATATCTAATTATTTTCACAATTATTTTTGAGAGTTGGAAAATAGTTGAATTGTGGCATTTACTACGGCCGGGCGCTTGCAGCGCAGCACTGCAAGTCCGAATCTGAATTTGTTTTGCATATTCAATTTGATCGAGGGATAATCTCCGACGTGGTCTCACTCGTGTCAGGGTTTGCCTCCCTCTTCTCGATTCAACGAATCCAACGAATCCATCCAATCGATTCAATCCAACGAATCCGACGAATCTATTCAATCCATCCATCCAATTAATCAATCGCTCATCAATATCGATTTCGAATCTTGGATTATCTTGGATCTTTGTTGGTTTGTCTGGCCTTCTTTTCAATCTTCCTGATCAAATCTCATTTCAGCTAGCTCGATTTCAAGTGATGTCCAAAAATCGGAATTAGTAAAAGGGTCGAAAAAATCTTAGACATCCAAGAATTCCATCATCAATCAATCCTTTTCATTCTTTATCGGTCGTTCATTGGTCTTATCCATCTTGATCATATTTTATCTTTTCTCAAAAAAAGAAAAGGAATTCTTTCACCGTCTCTTTTCCCGTTCAACTTTAAATTGTCATTTTAATTTCATATTAAAATAAATCAAAGATTCATAAAGTGTTATTGATCGTAAGGCAAGACGAAAATTAAAATTTAAAGAGTGATATCAGAAATTCTTTTATTATCTGGTTTCATTTTAGTCAGCTCATTTCTAGACGAACTAATCAAAAAAAGTGTTGGGTTTAATCTACTACTTTCCTGCCGTTTTTTGGTTCGCAAAGGCAAGAGCTAACAGCCATCTTCAAATCTTTTGTCAAACTCAATCAAGAAACTTTAATCATCATCGATTTCGATGAAAGCTTAATTATCCATCTTGTTTTGGGTGGCCAATGAATGGAAATTATTGATGAAATTTCAGACAAAAGATTAACATTGATTGCAAGTAGAGATTTCTCGTCAAGAGAAATCTCATCAGCCCTTAAACTTGAGGTTAAACTTCACAATTCGATAGTTTCAAGGATGGATAACTCGCACATATTTTCTTTTCTTTTCTTTTCTTTGACCTGATGGGTTTAGCAGAAAGTGGTATTATAAAATCATGTTAGGATTGATTTTGAATGGTTTCTTCTTGAAATATGCTGGTTAGAATGATCAAGGCTGACTTGATGATGTAATTATTGACTGGGCTGTCTTGAAAAAGTCACCCTATGTCATTTGGATTGTCTAAAAGATTTTATGAGAAAACACACAAAGCATTATCCTGATGAAATTGGCTCGATGTTCTCTAAATTCCTTTAATCAATTACTTCATTTTTTTAACCATTTACTGACCATTTTATCCTGATTTGCTTCATTCCTTCAGACTTTCTAGTTTCATTTTCAGTCAAACCAGTGGATTTAGAGTCACATCCGAGATGGCTTTCAACCATCTCTCAAATCTGGGTGACCTCGGCCCTTTCTTTAGTTTTATCGGTTGGTGGTTCCTCCCCGGATATTTATCAGGCATTTTGATATCAATCGTTTATCGCATCCTCCCATCCTGGCGACCAACTGTCCCTTCAAGCGTGTCAATCTCCAGCGATCAAAAACCCGTCTTTAATCCAATGTTTGAATCTCAGAAGGCTCAGCAAGACTGGCGGGCTCGTTATCATCGTTCAGTCGCTCATGGAATTGTAATTTGTGTATATCTTGGTTATACCCTCACAACTACTTACCAAGCTCAAGATCATATAAACTACTACTCAATCTTGGGACTAAACGCAAACTCGCTTGCCTTCAATTCGTCACACACAACTCAACTTCCTCCCTCTAATGATGTCCGTGCCAAATTAGCTAGCAATAATACCTTACTCGATGAAGCAGCCCTTAAATCTCACTGGCGAAAATTAGCTCGAGCTTTTCATCCCGACAAACTAAATCCACCTCAAACTTTACAAAATGAAGCAGAGGTCAATCATTGGAAAGGCGAAGTAGAGTCAAAATTTATTGAGATGAGGGAAGCTTATGAGACCCTAAGTGATATAACAAAACAGTGGGCTTATGATAGGTCGGTATTCGCTAGCTGTCATTACTTCTTAAATTAGCTTGGGATTGATTACCCTCTTCTTCAGGTTTGGTCCAACCATTGCACAATGGAAAAACTGCATTACTATGCGAGAGTACCTCATGGAGGGAGCCAAGCATTCCTCACCGTTCTATGCTTTTACATTAGCATCCCTGGTCTTACTCGGTGGTATCCGAAAGTCAGACCCAGGCTCATTCGTCAGTTATTCATCGTCACTCGCTCACCCTACTAATTAAAAATTGAAACTTATGCTGTTGGTTACTCGCTTTGCCAATAGTGGCGGTGGACGTTGTTAATGTTAATTCTTGCAGCTGAATCAATTATGATTACTTCTACTTCACTAACACTCATTACGCTCTTCATGTCCTACATATTTCCTAATCGAACGCCATTTGAACACATTGAACTATTGAGAAAGATATTCATTGCTGGTTCATGTGTGGTGACTCAACTGTCTGGAATCTTGTACCCCATCCCTGATGAGGAAAAGCAAAAGAAAGAATCAATCGGGGAATCGCTTTCGCCACTCGTCGCAATGGTTAAACAAATTGAGGATCATGCCAGTGTGGCGAATGTAGAAGTAGTCAAATTAATGTTCAATGATTTGCATCCAATCGTTAAAAATGATACGGATCAAAATATCGATTCAGGCCGGCAAAGGGAAAATGATGCACACCAAGTCGAAGAAATTATCGCTGGCCTCAAAGAAAAAATGCTTGACGTGAGTCTAAAGGAAATTGTTGTTTAATTAGACCAGATTTGCTGCACCATTCAAATTAATTGAAGCTTTTGTTTTTCAGACATTTTGTGATCTAAAGTTGCAATCTGATCCAGCTGGGCAAACAGCTTGGATTGAAGCTGTCAATCAATAAAGCTTGATACAAATCCAAATCCCACTTTTGCTCCAACTTTGACCTCGTATATACTCCTTCAATCTGCCCTTGCTTTTTCGAAATCGTCTTTTTCCCAATCCGTGATAGCGTTGTTTTCCAAAAACCATAAAGCCAAGTAAAGAATTATGTATATAGATTTTTTTCTTTCTCTTGTCATGTTTCATTCGCATTTTTTCACCGGAAAATTTTATTGTAGCATGTGTTTTTATCTCACATAAGTTTTAGTTTCTTTGAGGAAGAGGTGACTTGAATATTTAAAGAAACAACTTGAAACATGAACTTGACATACATCACAAGAAGAGGATTCGCTGGATCAATTAGCAATCCCGTTCATGTAAATTTTTCAATAGAACTTATTCAGGGAAATCGTTATGGCTTTTTAATGACCCATATACCTCGGGTGGAATTGATTGAAGAACATACTTACAATATCTGAGGACATGATTTGACAGGAAAACAACAGAAGAGCTTGAGTGAAACCAATACGCCAAAAAATAACAAATTGATTTGGAATCATGGGAAGCAACGGCCGTTTGGGTAGAATAACCAGAAAAATCCAAAATTCTGTTCTAATGAAATTGGAGATGATCAACATTTGTTGATGTATGAAAATCTTGTGCAATTAGCACAAACGTGTGATGAAAGAAACTACTGTAAAGTCGAAATTAAATTTAGGGCGCTTGTTATGACCGGGGGCATGTCCCGGTCCAGTAGTGAGAGTAGTGCCCTGCCATAAGTATGCAAACAAAAAAAATACAGGCAGGGCACTGTTTTTTTGCTGCGCAATTGGTATCTCACACGCATGGGGCGGTTTTTTTCTCAGTCAAACGCAAAACACTTTTTTTTATATTTCAATTTTTTGTAACTACAAGTAATCAAGCCTTTATATTTTTTTAAAAAAAAACAATTGCAATTAAAAATAAAAGATAAAAATACAATTTTTTTAAAAAACACAATGTAACACAAATGGCACTTGATAAGACATGAGAAAAGTAATAAGGAGAGTAAGCAATCAGTGATTGATTGTTTACTGTGAGCAAGTGAAAAAAACTGACTATTTATGAATGGAGGTCCTAGTAAGAAGTTGGACCTCCATTCATTTCAATGACCATGGCCAGTTTTTGTGGCATTGAGTAGAGGAGATCATTCAGGAGGTTAACATGAAAATTTGTCCACACAGCATTAATTGCATGTCATAGCTCTTCCACTGTCTGTGGTTGGTAGGGCTGACTGATTTGACTCTTCATTGTCTTTCATACATTTTTGATTGGGTTCAAGTGTGGTGAATGTGCTGGCCAATTGAGTTTCTGAATTTCATGCTGATTTTGCCAATTGGTGCTTGCTCAGGCTGTGTAGATTGGAGTGTTATCCTCCATCAGTAAGAGGCTATGGCAACCACAAAGCCAGGCTATGAATAGAAGCAGGCCAGGTCAATAGACTTGCTTCACCATCTTGGTTGACATCATTTAACTGTTGAGAAAAACCAAGGCACCCATTGCCAGGCAAAAGGCCCACCATAACCTGATAGATGGTTGACTGCAAGGTTCTTGATCTGCCATTTCTCTTGAGGTATCCTCCAAACTCATACATGATCAACCTTTTTCCCAAGCTCAAAAGCCAACTTGTCTGTCCAAATGACTTGGGCCCAATTATTTATTGTCCAATGGCAGTGGGCTTGGGAAAATGCCAGGCAACACTGGAAATCTTGAGGATGGAGGTAGAGTTTTTTGGGAGCAACACAAGAGTTCTTACCCATTTGATGGATCTCCTACTGGAGCATTCAGGTGGAGGCTTAGTGATTCAATAGGTTGGTTACCTGTGCAATGGTTAATTAATGACCATAGGTGATGATTTGGCTGAGTTCTTGCTGGTCATGTTTGGACATGATGGTTGGTTGACCAGTTTTCTTTTCCATCTTGACTGTGCAAAATTGTTTGTATTTATTGAAAGCCTTGTAGACTTTAGTCAGTGGCACACCTGTGAGGTCAGATATAACTCAAAATGGGATGCCTGCTTGGCACATCCCTACAAGGTGTCCTCTGGTTTCAATGCTAAGGTAAGGCATGCAATTGTAAATAAAGAACTGAGTAATAAGTAAGTTATTTTTGGGGCAGTTAAGAGATCAAAAAATGTTGATTAAGAAATATCTACCATGAGTGAGGAATTTAAGTCATGAGCATGAAAGTTGTAGTGGTCCAGAACAGGCCAAAATGAGGAGTGAAGGGGACCTTTTATCTCTTCAGAGCTGATCAGCAGGGTGATCATAATGATAATAGATGAAAAGAGAAAGAAAGAGTAGAGATTCATAGGCAAGAAAAAATAACAAAAATGATAACAAGAAATAAGTTAAAGACAAGTGAGATTTTTTCTGACAAATGAGAGCTAATGTTTGCTTCATGCACATGTAGCAACCGCATCCATACAGCTTCCCTACCTGTTTTTAAATAATCTGGGAAGGGAACTGTACAAAAATTAACCCTAATGCTGTGTAGCGCAGTTATGTAGTTGTATTTAAGCCCACAATTTATCTTTCCTCACCTCTTTCTTTTGAGGTGACGAGTGAAGAAAAAGAGAAATGAAAATCCAAGCCCTAACTTAGAGAATCTCCACAAGTTTTTCTAAACATGGAGAGCTATAAGTTGTGGACAGCTCCTTGCTTCTGTGAGATGGATTGTTGATTTGCAATGCAGAATTGCAGCATAGGTATCTGGGGAGGAAAATTGTCACTTCCACCAAAGGAGTTTATTTTTTCTAATTGAGTAGGGGTGGTTGAGTGTTGATTTGGATGTTCCAAACACAAGTTTCACACATATGGATGAGTGTTGGGGGAGTTGGAGGGTTGCCAGATTTGGCAGCCCCAATCCCTTTTCAGATATGGAGATAAATGAAATTTGCCTTCAGAAATGCTGTTTAGGCTGGATTTTAGATTCAAGAGGAGCTAAACTGTGAAATCTCACTATTTGGAAATGCCAGTGGGGATGCTCTTACATCTTATATCTCCTAACAGGTCAAAAGGTGCCTCTACCCAGCTTACCCCTTCCTGTGGAATCCGGGTCTTTTGGCTATCACTGAAAATGCCTGCTTCTTCAAGTTGGGGTTAGAATCCCCATATAACTGATGATGGCAACAAACCCTCCCGCCAAGAGGATTTTATTTCCCCTTTACATTCCCTTACCCAAAAAGTTGACTCTCTCTTCCCAGCTCAGGAAAAGGATTTGGCCATGCTGGCTGCATATTGCAACCAACAGCCCATTTCTGCAGTACCCACTTCAACCCACTTGTTGGTGTAAAACAAATTACTCCAAGCCCCACAAACCCTAGGCTAGGATGGACTAACCTTACTCCCCAACAGCACTAACTACTTGTGGTAGTTAGATACTGTAAACACCACCCTGTGATACATCTTCAAATATGATAAACCCATCAACAACTCACCTGCATTTCTTGCAAATAAACCAAGAATTGAAGACCAGGCCATCACCAACTAGTTTCCACACAGCCTGCACCCCCTGGAATTGTGATAACCATTGGTGTGGATCCTCTGTCTGGTGAGGAAATCCAACAGTTATCCTCTCCCAGGAATAAATTCCAAAAGATCACTGTAGTACACAGGTTTTTCAACACAATGGCTGAATATTTTATAAATTCCCCCAAATCCAAAACCAAGGTGGTAAATTTCTTTCAAAACTACTTTTCTCAACCCACCATCCTGAAGATCAACAACAATGAGCAAGAAGGGTTATTTATCCAAGCAGTAACAATCACTCCATCTGGTTCATCTCAGTCAGCTTTTGACCAAATCCTCACAGTGCAGATCTTTGAAACAGAGAGTTTGATTGAAAGAATGCCTACTGTCTCTCAAATTGTCCTCTGAGCCGGAATATTCTTGGAAAATGCCATCTTCCATGCAAGCCCTTTTGTGCATTTCTTTTCAGAGGTACCAAAGCCAGCCCCTTGAGAAAGTTTCCTTCTCCCAATGGCTATTCTCCCTCTACCTGCACCTCTTTGAGACACCTGTTTTCCACTCTTGTGGCCCACTATGTATAAGTGTTTCAAAACTGAAGGAGGGAGGGTCACTGGCAGGATGGCTACATGTGGCCATCCACTCCAAGGCCTCACTGTGATTCTTCACCCTATCAGAAACACCCAAAGACACCTGAGCACCCCAGGATCTTACATTCAACTGGGGAGTGCATGTCTCAGGTAAAATCAATTGAGAAGGTCTTTGGAGACAGTGGTGTGTCCATCTATCTCACGGATACAGCTATCTTTTCCACTGACTTCAGAAATATCACAGCCTTTGTCATTTCCCTCACTGTACCTATGTAATCCAACACCATCTCCCAATCAGGGGTGGAAATTTGATTTTTAGGGAGGTCCCCTTCACATGGAATGTATCAGGTAAAATCTTGTCCATTGGGAAGCTATTGCATGCAGGGGTACTTCCAGTATAAAAGGGACATACCCTCTTCTTCTATTTACTCAACCTCTTCCTCTTCACCACCTTTGAGAATGATGTATGGTGGCTGGATCTTGATTGGTCACAAGGGACCCATATGTAAGTGACTGTGTCCCCTATTATGTCACTTATCTATAGCTCCCTGATATGACTGACTTTTAAATTGATACTATTGCTTTTCCTGCATCCAAATGGCTTTTTTCTGAAGCTTGGTCACCCAAGCAACTGAGCCCTGAAAGCATTCCTCAAAGACCATGTCCCCCCTTTGAATTGAAAATGTGGCATAGTTTTTTTTGTGATACCTGCACAAGAACAAAGAGATACAACCATGCCCTGAAAGATTTGTTCTGTGGTAACTATTTTTTGGTGTGGGATGAAATTAGGAAGTATCTTGAGGTGGAAATTATTGATAAGTATGTTTAGAATTCAAGAATTAGGAATTAACCATGGTTGCTAAAGTGTATTAGCTTCCCCTTCAAGTGATACTAAATAGTAAGCCTACAGAGAATCACTAAATGAAATCAGATTTTTAGATCTAACAGATAGAGAGGACTTATCAGTAGTCTCTAAGTCATACCTATCAATAACACTACTGTAAAAACTCTGATTTAAAAATATACTTGTTGATAAAATAAAGACTGATATTTTGGTTTATTTTAATAAGACTCATAATTTTTTTTTGTGTTTTATTTTGATTATAATAATATTTTTGATATGAATACTAATAATACAACTGCTGGATGTAATAATAATAATAATAATGCAATAATTTTCTTAACACTATTTTTACAATACTACTACTTTTTGCTTAATAATACCAAGCTTCTGAGAAAGTTTATTAATATATAAGTAAAGCTTTACTACTATTGCTTAATAATACCAAGATACTGAGCTTTTCAGGACTAAAAAACTAATACTACTCAAGATATCCTGCTAGTTCAGGGATGGTTGTGATGCTGGAAATTGGGAACTTGTTCTGAAATTCTGGAAGAATGAGGGAGAGAGGACCTCTATTCATACCTTTTGGACCTCCATAGAGCTTTCCAAAGAAAGGAACTTGGAAGATTTAGTTTTCATACCTTTTAGTTTGTGATTATTAGATTCTGGTGTGGAAACATTTTTTTCTGAGAGAATTTTGCTAGTTGTGATTTTCATATTGAAGTCATACAATGCCAGTGAGACAAGTTGTCTGGAGACAATGTTTTTTGGAAAGAAAGTGGAGAAAATAAAGCTTCTGAAAATTGAAATTTCTTCTAGTCATATGGTCTCTTTGCAAGAATTCAGCTGGTGACATTTTCATTTTTGGTGACTTTTTTACATATTTTGTGAGAGAAGTTTGTAGCAGCCACTTTCATGTTAAAATCATATGATTTTATTGAAATAATTTGTCTGGTCAGAGTGTCTTCTTTCCAAGAAAGTGGAGAAAACAAACCTTCTGACAACAGAGCTTCTTTCTAGTGATATTATATTTTTGAGAGAATTAAGCTGGTGACATTTTTCTTGGAAGTGGAGAAAGTGGAGAAACCAAAATTTGTTAAGCTCACTGCCATTAGATTTTAACAAAGGTGGGGAAATAACTGTTTTCAGTTTTAATATTCACTATTGAGAGAATTTTTTCTGATGGTTTAATTATATTATTCCCTTATTTGATGCAGATATTGAATCAGTTCTATCAATTTTGACATGTGTTATTATTACTAATAAAACATGTTTTATTGGCAGATGCATTGTAAATTTCTTTCATAGCCTTGAGGTATTTATTCAAATTGAATAGAGGTGGAGAAAATAAATTTTTGATTCTTTGCTCAATATATATAGTTGTATTGAGCTTAACTCCATTGAGTTGTGTAACTTTTCTATGGATGATGCAATAAGGTGGAAAAATTGTGTGATCATTTGTTGTTTGGGTATGTTTTTCATATCTGAGCCATATGAATGTACAGTGTATTTGGATAAATTGTTATTCATGCATGAATTTCTAAAAATCTGTTATATACTCATGTGGTTGCTCATGTAATAATGTGGATAAATTGGTATTTTTTTTATTTTGAATTGAAATTAATTTTGTTGAAACTTGTATCTTCCAAAATACCAAAGTTTTGACTTGCGCCTTAGGACCTCTCCACAATTTTGATTTACCTAGATCCAGATTTCTGAAGTTTTATTTCCACTCCCAGACTTATTCCACAAGTTTCCTTTCATCTCTTGAGTTATTCCACAAATATCTTCATCTCCAGAGTTATTTCACAATTTTATTTCAATCCCCAGAGTTATTGTGCAAAACTCTGAAATTGCCAAATCTCTTTTCCATCTCTGAAGATATTAAATAATTATTTTCCATCTCCAGAGCTATTCCACACCTCTTCTGTAATTCTGAAACCCTTTTTTATCTCTGGAGGTATTATGCAATCATATCCCCATCTCCCAAATTATTCTGAAATTTCTGAAATTCCCCAATATTCTTTCCATCTCCAATGTTATTCTGCAATTTGTTTTCCACATCCAGGTTTATTCCACACCTCTTCTTTAATTCTGAATTTTTTTTTTATGATTTGATAATCTTGAAGCTGGTATAATATGTATGAAATATCACAGAGGAAAGTAAAGAGAGACAAGGTTTTAGACTTCCTTGGACCCTTGAGCTTTGACCCTTCTGTCCCAGGCTAAATCATCAAGCTTAAACACCATAGTAAGCCTGATCATATCAAAGGAAGAAGGAATAGTGTCCTCCCACAATGGATGGAATTCTTAATTGTACAGGTGGGCCATACTAAAAAAGCTCTTGAAGCCAGGAATGCCATGGAGCTCTCATACAGATCCTTCAATAGCTACCTAGCTGGTAATGGCAGTGATTTTGTCTGAAAACTGGCATACTAACCTAAAGATAATGCTTAGGCTGAGAACTTAAATAAATTCCTAGGTGATATAGAGAGGGCTATGAAAGCATTGTGCGGTGTTCCATTCAAGAAAAATGAACCTTGAGTATATTGTGGAGGGTTTCATGAAAAATGGCTTCCAAAATGAAGGTTCTCAATGCCTCTGTACAAGTAACAACCTGAAATTGGGTCAATTTACCCCTTCTGAGTGCAGGAAACTATACAACTTCCACCCTTCAGAAATCATACAAGCTCTACAAGAATGCAAGACAGGTTTGGCTACTACAGCCTTTATTAGCCATCCCTAAATGAGTTTTCTGGGTCCAAATTTTACAACAGTTCATAAACTATGCAAGAATGGGTTTCCTGACTATTAAATGCAAAAACTTCCTCCTGGTGTCAAATAGAAAGGGGACATATCACAAGTTTTGAACACCTTGATTGTTGGCTAAGTTGATATGGATGGTATATACACACAAAAAAGATGGAGTAGATTTTAGCATACCACCAATCATCACCCTCTCCCCTCCCAGATAGTTTTTGGTGGCTATTCATGCACCTTAGACTATCCAGTGGCCAGTGGCGTTTTTGAATGAGCTGACAAAGACAGTATGGCTTGTCATTGATAAACAGAAAGAGCACAAAGGTATTGGCCATGAATAGATACTCACAGGAAAGAACAACCCTGAAAGATTCTTGAAGAAAAATAAAGACAATTCCTGAACCCAAGGCAACATACAACACCCCAGGATTGACTTCTCCGATACCTACACCCCAGCTTCCTCCCTCATATTTCTCTGGCAATTGCTTGAAGTGGCAATTCTCAGCCAGTTGTACACATCACAGTTTGATGTCAGCAGTGCCTACCTTCACAGTGAAATTGACAAAACCATAAAGGTCCTCCACATTTAGAAGGAACCATACGTAATGAAACAGGCAGGCTTCTCCTTTATGGTTGAAGTTTCTCTTGACTTTTCTAGAAACAATGGAGTTCAACCCTGCCAAAATTTACCAGTCACTGTATGTATTCAAAAAGCCTGATGTCATCATCATTATATGAACCAACATTGGACAATGGGATCATTTCCTCCTACTGTACCCAAATGATGGGTAATTTTTGTTCCAATGTTCAATCACAAACTAACCTCACCAGGTCAGACAGGCTGGGATGAGCTATGGGTATTGACTGCCACAGAGCCAAAGGTGAAATATGCCTTTGTAATTGACAGCTTTAAAGCCAAATTGTCAATGTGTACCTGCAGAGGACCTTCCTGCATACCTCAGCCCAACTCACAGGCTTTTCAGACAATATTTTTGGAAGAAACCATGCGTAATCAACAGCCACCAAGTTCTTCCCTTTCATTGGCTTTCTGGCATACATCAACACTTTCACCCACCCAGACATTTTGTATGCTTTCAGCATTCCAAGTCACTAACTTCCATCCACTGTAAATCCCTTGACCACCTCATTGGTTATTTGCCAAAGACATTGGAAGCTGCAATCACACTCAAACCTAGTTCAGGTGACTTGTGCCTGTGGGTAGATGCTAGTTGGGGTGGGGATTTTGAATGATCCCAGACTGGGTTCATCATCACCGTGGGTGGGGTTCAAATAGCAAAACCATGATGGGAGAGTATGTGGCTTTGTCAGAATCAACTCAAAAACTGGTGAAAGTCCCCTCAACTGTCGGATGCTTAGAGATCTCAACAAAAGTGTTGTTACACTGCAACAGTCAAGCCATTGTCAGCATGGCTACAGACAACTCCTCCTGAAATAAGATGCGCTACTTGTCAACTAAATTATTTGTTCACACAACATCTGACAAGCTAGCAAAGATACTCAAAAAGCCCCTTTTGAGACCTGAAACAGAAACCACAAGAAAATTTCCATTAAGGGATGATCTTTGGGGAGGGTGTTATGACTAGGGATGTGTCCTTGTTCAGTAGTGAGAGTAAAAGATAATACCTGTAACTAAACGCCTAATTATGCATAGCACAGCTTTCTACTTGTATATAAGCCTGATTTCTGTGACCCCAATTATTTTTTCCTCACCTCTTTCTTTTGAGTTGAAGAGGGAAGAAAAAGGGCAGAGAAAAGCAGAGCCCTAGATTAAATATTATATATCTCCTAACATTGTTAAAGTGAAATGGCCCTTTTTCTAAATCAATGCTGGGAGAAATCTTGGGGCTGAGAAAACGACACCCCTTTCTTAATCCAAAGAATTTTGGATTGAAAACAAAAATATTTTAATGAAAATTTTCTTTTGAAGAAAATAGGAAAGATATTGGAGAAAAAACTCAATTAATTTTTTCAAAAAAGTCCTATTTACATATAAAAAAAAGTTGAGCCGCCTATTAAAACGAATTTATATCTTACTTTGGGAAAGAAATATTTTTTTTTATCTTTTTAAAAACATTAATAGATTCATTTTTTTCATAAAAAAGTACTTGTCCATTTTTTTCTAAAAGAAATTCATTTCAATTTTTTTTTCAAAAAAATAATTTTCTTTGTTCTTTTGGGATGAAAATTTCTCAATTTTTTTTCCACACTTTCATCTCTTATTATTAAAACGAATCAACTCCAATTTTTTTTAAATAAAACAAAGCACCCTTTTCCTTTGTTTGAACTACCCTTTTTTGAAAAAAGTCACATTTTTGTTTTTCAACAAATCTTTCTTTTACTATTTTCAAACAAGGAATCTTATAATTTTAAATTCAACAATTTAAGAAAAATTAAAATAAGATGAAATATTTCTTGAATATTGCAAAGAGGTTTCCAAGTATCAAGGCTGTGCAGTTTTTTTAAAAAGTGAAAATTACAAAGACAAAAGAATTGAAATCAGATGTGATAATCCAAGTGGTCATGATAAAAGACACTATAAAACCAAAAAAATTGATTTTATTTTGTCCTTTTATGCCAAAAAATATTGAAATGAAGAGCTTTGGACCCCCAATTTCAACAATATGCAACATAATAATGGTCCATTCTCAAATTCTTTGGCTAATTTAACAGGAGGAATCTCATGTGGCTCTTGCAGCTAACTCAAATATGAAGCCCCACCAGATGAAAGCAAAGATATAAAAAAAGGAAATATTAAAGAAAGGTAATAATTTAAGGCATTTCAAGTAAAAAAAAACAAGGTAAACCACGAAATTTCTTTAAGAGAGAAAGCCCATTGAAGCCTTTTTTGGCATACTAAAATCTTCTTATCTGATTATTTGGTCCCCATCCAATCATTATTTCTATTCAATACCAAACGTTTGAGGCTTTTACCAAAATTTCATAATATCATTCTTATGGGTTGTACTTACAAGAAAAAATGGTATAAGCTCCCCTTGCTAAAAATTGTTTTATTCAGCTCAAAATAAAAACCATTTTTTATAGATTTTTCTTTCTTATTGGATGAAACTCAAAATCTCTTACTATGAGGCCCCCAAAATCTTTGGAAAAAGGATCCTAGAGACTCAAAAGATACCTCAGCATCCAGGGTTTGTTTTGAAAAAAGATACGGCCCTTATGAGCACTATGAAGGTGTATTTCCAGACTCAAAGATAATTCCGTGCATTTTATGTATCAAAAAATACTCTGTTGCATATCAACAAAGTATATATGTACTCCAAAAGGGCAGAACTGTTGATTAACCAATGGAATGAAGTAATATTATTTTCCGTTTTTTCATTATTCCACCAATACTCATGAGACATTATGTCTTTAACTCCTGTAGGTGGTTTACTCATTTCAAGAGAAAGAATCTCATTGAAATCGGCCAAAATAAGAGAGTAATTCCCTTTAAACTATTTCCAATTATGTGAGAAACACAAGGATCCCATTTAAGCTGTGTTTTGTTTCCTTCTGCACCAGAAAAATTCTCCATTTAGGCCACTCATTCACTTCAAGAGTTGAAGGTGCTGATGCCATGGTCAAATTTTATATTAAAGCTGTGACCATTTTGAAGTTAGCTAAGAGAATCAAGATTTCCATTGAGAGAAAATACCATTAGTTTTTGGGAAGGATATCTCGGTAAATCTTCCCCCAATAGCGTTTCATCTCAGGAAGAATTTGACATCATTCCCTGAGAAACATTTATGATTAATAAAAATAAAGAATTAAAAATAATGATAAGTGAGCTAAAGCTTATAGAATTTATACTTGAATACCATTAAAGAATTGCATGAAGTATGATATCAAAAACAGAATCCGATTAAAAATGGCAAATTTCTATCTGAAGCGGAATTTGAAGATGTGTGTATGCTTGATTATTTGCCTTATCATTCAACTTTATTTACAGAATGTTTGGAGAAGAAATATTCACGATTATGCAAACAAATACAAGAGATCCATAATAAAAGGTGGGAAAAAGTATAAATTTAACTTTCATAAAGACGTCTCTATGTAATAATGGAGGGAATGAGAGGTGTTGAAGAATTTCTTACGGGAAGGAAACAGTTTTCCCATAATCAAGATCCTTAAACAAACCAAGAAATCAGAGAAAGTACAACAGATAAAGGGAGCTACTTTATGATATAGTAATAGTAATAAAAAAGCTATGGCTATGAGTGTAACAAAAAATTTCTAGTTAAAACATGCTTAAAAGAGCTCCAGTACAATGATTTAATGGTGATTAATCTACTGAAAGTCCCAGTTTCCATAATTGAAATCTAAGTTACTATAATAAAAAAATGAAATTTAAAATTATATCTGGTAAATTCTAAGAGTACTGCTGTTTGTGACAGCTTTACTATGTAAGAATCTTAGCAAAAAACAGGGTGATTTATTTTTTTTCAGGAGAAGACCTCTTACATCTTACTATGGGGTAGATAGAGCTTATAAAGCTTTCCAACAAAACCACATAGCAAAACCTTTTACCCTTATTGTTCATTTTCAGTCCCACAGTCTCAATACAGCCTTGAATTGAGCTGAAATGTGGCTTTACGACCACAAGTTTCTGTTCTTACCACATAAAGGGTGAGAAATTCTTTCTTCAGACCCTTAAAGATTTTCCTTGTGATTATAATGACTTTTAAGAGGTAAAATAAAGATCTGGATCCTCTTATTGGTCAAGATATGAGTAATTAAAACTCAAACATCATTTTAATAGTTTTGAAACCTGTAAACTCAACTACATGGGAGAGTATCCAAAAGTAAAATTTAATGCAGGATGGGATTAGATATATGGTTAATGTTATGGGTAATGAATTGATAAAAAGATTTTTGAAATATTTAAAACCTCATAACTCAAGTTTATGTGATGGTATCCCACAATACCATCTGGTGTGGGACTATAAACTTGAATAATTGATATATTTTCCAGTTTTCAAGATAAAGGGATAAGAAGGGGCTCAATATTTAGACACAAGTAGGCTTTGTAATATTTCAAACCTCTTGGTACACTTTGAATTAAGTATTTCAAAGCTATTCAGGCTCAACATATCTTTTACTTTATGAAGGATAGTACTTTTAATGTTTTAAGAGAAATGTGAAGAGTAATTTCTATATGTTGAAGATAAAGAGATAATATTGATGTTTCTATGTAGCTTAGAAGTAGCCTTTACAGAAAAACTGTTGATTGTTGGGCCTCTAAAAGAGACTTTAAAAGCTAGATTAGAGGTTAAAAATAGCAGAATTTTCTTTATTCATTGAAATAGTAATGTCATGGAATATTTCAATCCAGTGGGCTGGAGCCTATAAGTCAATAAAATCTAATAGAATTCTTTGAGAGATAGAAAGGACATTTAAATTATGGTGCTGTAATTTAAACCAAGTACTTAAGATGAAGAATAAATATTAAGGCTTAGGATCAGAAAGGGATTACAAACAGAATACCATAGTTGATTCTTGTGAGTTGGAAATAGGAATTATTCTTTTTTAAGGGGAAGATTTGCTCCTTCAGATAGTAAAGTTTACAGTGTGTATTTTTATAGTTCTGATTTTGATATATATGATCTCATTATCCCTCTTTTTGGCTTAATAAAGGCAAGCAAGGTGTCTTTGACTGTTTTAATTAAGTACCATATTTTATGGTATTTTAGTTTTAATAATTATTCTCTGGTTTTGAGTCACAGGATAGAAAAATGTTACCTAGAAAAAGAGAAAAAGCCCATAAAAAGAAGAAAAACAGAATTCACAACAAAAGAAAATTCATAAAATCAACCACCCCCAGATACTTCTGAGAAGGAGCCCAAGCTTGAAATTGAGGATTAATCTTCTGAGTCTAGTGTTAAATTCTAAGTCAAAAAGGAAGCTTATCTGAATTTCCAAGAGTATTTTAGCTTAAGAAGATCCTAGATATTTGATTATGAGCCAAACTTGAGGAGTTCAGAGAGAATGAATAGCTCATCCACACAAAATGTGGTCCAAATATTGAAATATTTGGACTTAGAATGTGATTATTTTGGAAGTAAATATGACTTATTGAAGAATTTATAAAAGATAAGTGTGATTAAAATTTATTCTTGAAATCATCTTCTATGCTTTCAATGCTCATAATTTAAAAATTCAATTTTACCAGATTCCATAATGATAGAATTCCCAGAATTCATGATTTCATACCTCAAGGAGCCACTCAAGTTGTGTTAGCCTTGAGGTATGTTTGAAATACCCAAATTGGCCCCAAGGGACAGTAAAAATAACTTTTAGAAGATTAAAAACCCATAATTTGTGTGCATATGCCAAATTCACCATTTTTACCATAAAGAAAAACTATGAATAACCTTAATGAAAGTAAGTAGCTCAATGTATTTAAGGTTGGATTTTGATTATACACAAAAATTTATCTAGGGTAATTCTATGAGAGGAATAAAATTAAATTAAATTTATGAGGTGGTAATATGGAAAATAATGAAACCCCTTATTATCAACTATACATAAAATATTTTTGGTAAATTTGTGTTTTTTTTACCAATTTATGCAAGAGTAATGGGATTCTGACAAATCCAATATTAAATATACAATTGAGTTATTGTTATACATGTTTGCATCACTTGAAAATACTGTATTGTTAAGCTCATAGTATATATCAGTGTTGTAGGCTGAAGCTGAATTACTATTTTGAGGTGAAAAATAGTCAAGGGAACAAGCAACATCAAAGAAAGCCAGGGTACCCAGATTCTGAGGTCTCTTATATGTTCCTTGCTCTAGAGCTTTCCTGAATTTTTGATCCTGTCCAAAGTTGATTTATTAAAGAAATTTTGGGGGATTTTCTACTAAAGCTAAGTCCCATTCATTGGTAAGAAAATAGCAAATAAGCCGCTATTTTGATGTGCCAAGATGGAAATAGGAACTTTTTAATCCAGCAAGAATGTGAAATACTTATAATTTAACATAGATAAGCCAAATAGTATTCGTAAAAATGCCTTTTGAACTAGTATCCATAGATTTACCTCATGGAAACCAGCTGTTACTATACTAATTTCCTGCACTAAATAAGAAATCAGGTAAAACCTCCAAAAATTATTAAAAATACAATCATTAATGAATCTCTCTGAAAATTTGAAGAATTATGAAGAATGTTCAAATGAAAAAAATTCAAACAAATCTGTGACTTAAAGATCTATATAAAAAGCCTTCATTACATTCCATTTTGATTATTACACATGAAACACTGAATCTTCAAAATACACGGAAATTTCAGCCTGGGATAAAATTTCCAATAACATCGATTAATTTGAGAAAGGAATTTTATTACACAATAACATGATGTTTACTGTGGTTAAATCAGTGTTTCTTTACCATCAATGGACTGGTGTCCATGTAAAATTACATAATTAAGTAATTATGATAATTTTACATGGCAAAAAGTGATGTAACCATAAATACAAAGAAGAAAAATGGTTTCTCACCCATTGTGCTTTAAGTTGACTCCTTTTTATAAATATGTAAGCTGTTGTAAATTTAAGAGAAGCCTATATCACAGGCACTCTTCTAAGTGAAGAAGTCCTGGAACCCACTAAACTGGACCCAATTGCAGAGAGTTCAGAATGGATAAGAAGGACACTTAAGTAGTGTAAATAAAACAGGATTTCTCATAAGAATGAAATAAGGAGGAAGAGAAAAAACAAACTATAGTAGATAAAGGAGCCAAACACAAACAAGTCTGAGTCCACTTTTTCAACAAGAGAAGGGCTAATAAGGTTATGGCCAACACAACTCCACTGACAGGTGAGAAAAATGCAAAGACCAGATTTCTACTGAAAATAAGATATTGAAAAAGAATGAGAAGAAAATGATTAATAATAATGAATAAAATATATTTATTATCTGGGTAAAAAGTACCCAGTTGGAGGAAGAGGGGATGGTATGTATGAGAGCCCACCATCCCAGATCCAAAGAATGAATTTGTCAACAAGATTAATTGATATACATAATACAGTCCCTGTATAGATATACAGGGTCTATAAACAAGGTGTGGTAAATCTGGGTTATCTTAAGGCTTCACATTGGTGTATCAAAGACTGTTTTTGGTGAATCCAACCTGTACCAGGAATGAAAGGCTGTATTGATGAATAAAAACCCTATGAGTGTTTCAAAAGAAGATTACAAAGACTGGAAAAATTGTGTTCTCACAAACAGAAGTGAGTTTGAGTGGGGATAAGGTTGAATAAAATTACCTCTGATAGTTGCTGTGACAGTATCACCCTCTTAAGCCTGGTGGGCTCCTGAAAAGAATAATAGAATTCTGCTCTTGAGTTTCACCCTATTTTACCCAAAATTGTTTCAAAAAGTCACCTTTTTTCAATTCTCCTCCTCTAAATCATTATTCTGAAATTATTTCAGTCTTCAACCCTTTTATATCTTTAGATAAACTTTGAATCTCTATAAAACTGAATAAATATCCTGCTTTAGCAATTTTCTTTCTTCCTTTAGTCTTCATGTCTGAGAAATGGTAAAATGAAAGAATTTTCTTTGGTCATATCCCAAAAATGATCCTGTAATTTTTCCTAGAATCAAATTTGGCTCTTAATAAATATATGCATTCCCACCACCTTGAAATGGTCAATGATTTCCTTCCTTGTACTTCTAGGCCAGTCTTAGGCCATTTACAAAACTTTAAGGAATTTGAAGAAATGGAATTCTTGTCCTGAAAAATGGCCTCAAAATGGTTTAATGGCCATATGTGACCATTCTGTTGATCTTGAAAGTTTTATTTTTTTAACAGTAAAAAGCCCCTCATACACATTCTGTGGTTCTTATGGTCCATAGGGGCCACAGGAAGCCCCCTGGGCCCAAATGTTCTGGGGCTCCAGGGGTCTAAAGGATGCATATGGCCAATTTTCCTTTCATATCCCTGGCCCCTATTGTGTGGTCCTAGAGGCCATTTTAAGGGTTCTGCCCAAATGAGTTGGGGAAGGCCCTGCCCTTCTGGAAGGTTGTCTTGGGACCAATCATTGAGGAACTTGATGGGGCCCAGACAAAGTATCCTGGCCCAAACTATTGATAAACCTTGTATAAATTAAATTTTGACTCTTCTTCCTCTGTCCCCAGAAATCAGTTACAAACTGACCTAACTCACTGAATCTTCCCCTCTGTGCCACCACCATATTTCCTTTGTGGATCTTGCATATATATTTAATTTGTTTCCCCTTGGTCAATGGCCTCTTCCAGAGGTTTTGATTTTTTTAAACCTATGATGGCTATAAGTCTGGTGAAGTATTGGATCCTGCTCGTAATGAGTGATTGAAGAAGGGGAAATACTATTGTGCACACTGGAATTCAAGGTCTTCAAAGTGCAAAAATAGTTTAATTGCGAAAAATCTGTGCCATTGAACTGGGGTGCCAATTTCAACAGTGGGGAGATACTTGTGGAGCAAGAGCAATAGCACATTTGTAAAGGAGTATAAAGTCTCTGAGGCACCTTAGGATATTCTAGTTGTAAGTGCCTAATGTACCTTAATTGGATTGTACTGACATTTTAAATTGGTAACCGGATCAGGGCAAAGAGAAGTTTAAGGATAGACCATTATTGGAGGGCCCATTCAGACTTGTAGAGGACAATATAATCAAGCTATGAAGTTACCTTTTCAAGGATCAACAGCAAAGGAATAGGGAAAAGAATCAGGCGGTTTTATGACTTTCCAAATGATTCAGATGCTTATGGAAGTGATGAATCTGATGGAGAAGAAGTTGAAGTGGTTAATACATTGGTTCGCCAACTTCCTAATTACTCCCTTACTCAATCAACTATGAAGAAGCTACAAAGTAAAGTGATCCAAAATACTCCCCAATATTTCAATCCAAGAGTTTCTGAAATTACAACTTCTTCATCCAGATCTTCACCCATTCCTTCCACCTCTAGACCATCAACAAGGCTTTCACCATCTAAAAATTTAATATGCAAGCCTCCAACAAATTACAAAAAGTGGCCATTACTTCCAACTGTAATAGAGATTAATTGTCCCCTCTGCCTTACCCAGATTCCCAGGTATTCAAAAAGAAGATGTTGGCCCGTTAGAGTTACCAGGGAGGATTTAAATGTAGGTAATGAGGGTCAAGATGCCATAGCCAGGCCTTTAAAGGAGGGCTGAAAGAAATAGTAGAGAGGTTATGGTATGTGAAAATAATAGGATGATTACTGGTACTGTCTCCAAAGAGATGGATGAAACCTCTTCATGGTATGAAGATGAATTGGTGAACTACTTCCAAAGAGCTTTTGATTAATTTGGGAAAGAATATTCATTTTTTGGAGCTTTCTGTGTTTGGTTTGTCCTTTATTACTACTACTCGTTGATATAAGAAGAAAGAATGGAATCTCCCCAATACATGATAAGGGAGGGGATTCTCCTTTCTTAGAAAAATTAAAATAAAAAATAAGGCTATACATGTAATAGAAAATATGAAATAATTGAGAAAAAAACAGAGGAAAGGCAAATTTAACAAAAGTAATTTTTGAGAATTTTCCTCATTGAAGTGAGCTGCTTGTTCTTTGAAAATAGTTTTCCTGAAAAGATAAAATTAAGAATTCTGTTTTTGACAGAGGGGTCTCTACCCCTTTACAAGAAGTAGGGACCCTCAGAGATGCATTCCAGGAGATGGATTTTACTTTCATAACTCCCAGTCCCCACAAAGCAACATAATGAAAATAAATTTCAATATAAGTGATAACTTGACTTAATGAATTACTTGGGACTCCATAATTGGTGTAAAACTGAAAAACAAATAAAGGGAAATGGAATTTGGCCATATCTTCATTCAAAAGATCCAACATTGAGGGAACCATCTTTGCATTACCTTTGGGATCTTTCCAATGTCTTTTAAAATTGCTCAAAAACTGGCCAAGTTGATGATCAAAACAATTTTGTGGCACAATACCCTCTGAAAAGTGCACTCCAGGAGAGTAATTACTTTCACCAAATAAAGTTCCCACGAATCACAAAAAAGCAAACTATTGAGGTCTTTGAGCCAGGATTGTAAGGATACAATGAGTGAAAATAATTGAAAATATTCAAAGCTGGCTCCCAAGTGGCTCTTTTAGGGTCTTCAATTAATCGTTTTCACTCTAAAATATGCCATAGCTTACTTTTTTTGAGCTTTGAGTCCAGAATCTGAACCCTTCCAATTTCTCTCCCTCTTTTACTATAGCTGGTAGAGGTAAAAATTAATGTTTCTTTGGGATAGTGTTGTTATTGACAGGCTCCAAGAAGGAAAGATGGAAGATGGGGTTAACTTACTTCCATTTCTGGGCCAACTTGAGGTGATATTCATGAAATGAAATCTTTGTAAGAGCTTTTCAGGGTCCCAACCATATTTGTGAGAGTGTCTTTGGAGTCCTGTTGTCTTGATTTTGCTTGAGTCTGGCCATAATTTCTCCCCAGGTTAGAAGCAAGGTGGAATCAAAATCCTTTAATCTGTGTACTTCTTTAAACACTTTCTTTATGGATCTAATTGTTCTTTGAAAAATTTCTGCAATGATAGGAGTTTTGTTGATAACTTTTTAGAAGGTGTGTATTGAGAAAGAAAGATTGAGTAAAATCAGGGATTCCTTCCATAAATTTTGGGAAAGGGTGATTGTTTTGTTGATTAATGTACTGCATAATTGTTGAAAAATTCAGCCAAAGGGAGCAAGGTTTTCCAGTCATCTTGTTGTTAACTGAAATAAATATGAATATACCATTCTACAGTATGATTTACCCTCTCTGTTTTTCCATCTGTTTTGGGTGAAATGCATTTGAAAGATCTCTTTACATATTGAGCTTCTGACATAAATTGGCAAAGAAAATGATACAAAAAAGGATTTTTTATCACTTAAAATACTGAGTGGAAAGCCATTATTGGAAAATGCATGGTTGGTAAAGATTTGAGCTAAGTACAAGGCAGTGATTTTTGAATAAGCTGGAATAAAGAATGGCATTTTTGGGAACCCGTCCACATCCACTAAAATTGAATCAAGGTTTCTGTAAGATTAAAGTTGATTTATAAAGCTCATTGATAATGAGCTCCAAGGAACAGATGGAATTTGTAGAGAATTGCGTAATACAAACTTCTTATGGTGAATTTTATTTTTTCTCAAAAATTTCTGACATGAGTACACATATTACTTAATGAATTAATTCATTCCAGACCATTAAATAAACCTCTTGATGAGCTTGAAGGTCTTATATTGGCCAAGATGACCAGCCAATGGAGAATCATGGAGCTTTTGAAAAATATCCAATTTGATTGATGTGTTTTTGTGAATGACCAATATGCCTTTGAATAATTATTTCTTTTGATCAAGATTCAAGAGTAGAATGTGGATTGATTCACCTCTTCCTAATTGATTGAGTATTTCTTTGTATTTTTTGGTTTTTCATGCTTCTTTTGGAATTTGGTCCATCAGATTTGAAAAGAATTCAACCTTGATTGAGAATAGTATTGACTCTTGAATTACATCTTACTTCAGAGCTTGATGATGAATTCCATTCCCCTCTCAGAATAAATGTTTTCCTGAAATGAAAAGGAATATGTTAAAGTGTCCAGCCTACTTGGGAAGTAAGAGAAGTGGAATTGAGAGATAAATTCAGCTCAATGGGCTTTAGGCAAAGCAAGAACTGAAGAAGACATGAAATATTGAAGGAAAGAATTGTCTTTCAAGACTTTAAAGGGATTGGAAAGAGAAAGAGGAAAAACCCTCAAGAACTTGAGAGTACAAAAAATACCAAGGAGTTCCTTGTCATGAATTCCATCATGGAGTTAAACTGAGAGAGACTTGTGACTATCAAATGCAATGGGATCCTTGCCTGAGTCATTCACCTGACTAATTAAAGCGCCTAAGGATTCATCAAAAGAGTCAGTATTCACAATATTAGGTAGAAAAAGATTGAAGTGGGAAAGGATAGGAGCAGTGGTGAAAGCTTCTTTGTGTCAATAAAACTGACTAAAATCATTCTAATTGAAGGTGAAAGGGATATCTATTTTTTAGAAGAGAAGAGCAAGAAGTTATTTTTTTGGAGTGATTTTGAATGAAAAAAGATAGAAATTAGAAAAGAAAAGGAAATATTGAAGTGAGTTGATTTTGTTGGGCTGTGGCGAATTGGGAATTCGTTAAATGTTTGGAGAGTACATCCCGAGGCCATCTCTTCAAAAAAACCAAGGTATTCCAAACTTGGAGGTTTTAGAAAAAGTATCATTGTCCTTCAATGTTTGGAAGAAAGAGGACACATTTTTTAGATGTCCCTCCTCAGAACTGGAAAAGGCAATAATATAAATTAGATAAACTATCACAAACAAATCCCGAAGGTTTGAAAATAGGTCATTTACCAGATTTGTAAATGAAACAGAAGCATTGATCAGGCCAAATGGAATAAACAAATAGTCATAACTATCATATTTGGTTGTAAGAGAAGTTAAATGATCTTACCACTCTTTAGCTCTCAGGAAATTATAAGAAACACAAAAGTGTATCTTGGAGAGGATCATGGAGCCATTTTAGATGGTGAGAAGCTGATTAATTGGAGGAAAATAATATCTGTTCTTCCTGGTAACAGAATTCAGCTTGTGGTAGTCAAAGAACAAGCAAAGGTCCCATCCCTTTTCTCAATTAAAGGAGAAGTTGCTCCTGTTGAAGAGGGGCTTGGTCTGATGAAACCTTTCTCTCAATTATATAAAATATAGGCCCAGAGTGTCTCTAACTCTTGATTAGATAATTAGTACATAAATATAACTGGAGCTAGAGACCCCTCCAGTTAAATATGAAGATCACAGGCTTAGTGTGGAGGAATTTTCTCTTCTTTAACATTGGAGAATACATCAACTTATTGGATATCAGAAGGAGGGACTAAATTAAGGAAAGTTTCAATTTCTTCTGGCTATTCCTCCTCATCCACCTTCTCCTCCAGAGATGCATGAAAGGGTAAATGAGGAAGGTCCATATACCCTTGAAAGAGATTAAGTGAAGATATAGAAACATCTTTTATCTATTTAAAGAATTAATCTCTTGATGTAAGTAATGAATGAGAGGAATGATGGGAGGTATATGGACAAAAGAGGGAGGAAAAGTTCCTTGAGATAACCAAAAAGAGCAAGAATGTTGATGGAAGTGGCAAAAGACTTACTAATAGCAGGGGTAAGACCATTCAAAGCCTCATGAATGGGGTCACAGGTTATCAATTTATTTTTCCAATCTGTCACAGGGTCTCTTCTAATTGAAGAGGGCCTGGAACTCAGTGAAAGGTCTTACTTATGGAGGGCTCAGAGAGGCTACTCAAAGGATAAGAGAAATGACAAACAACTATAATTAATAATGAGTGAAGACAGTGAAGTTCAAGAAAATGCAAGAAAAAAAGAAATAATAAAGAGCCACCTACAAATAATCCTATACCACTGTCTCAACCTGTTCAGAAAGGAGAGAAGGATTAATTAGGATATGACAACCAAGACTTCAATGAACAGGAAAGGGAAGGATAACACTGACTCCAACAAGTGATAAAATAATAACTCTTAATGAGAAATAAAATAATACTATTGATAAGTCAAAAACTGTAATTAACTGGGGAAATACCCCCAGGGGGGTAAAGGGGGGCCTTTTTATGTGAAAATACTGGTCTGGAGTTTACGTTCTGAGAAACCATGGGCTGTATTCAAGATGGAAACCTGTATTTGTTTATCCAATAAAAGTATTTGCACTTGTATGTGAGTTTTGACTTTATTGAGCTTTTGAGTAGTATTTGGTGGATATTCCATGAAAACCTATTGCTTATTGGTTTTGAAAGATCTTCAATGAATAATTCTTTTGAATGCCCCTGCCTGCCTTCATCGCTGTGACAGTATCCACCTCTGGAAGCTTGTGAGCTCTGAGCACCATAAAGCTAGATGAATTTTGATGAGATCAATTAAAAAATATAATTTTTCTTCCCCTCAAATTCTCAATTTACATTATATCATATTTCCACTTCCTCAATCAAACACTAAATTCCTCTCTATCTTCATACACCTTGCAGGTATTTCTTCTTCACTTGATTTTCTTCTACTTTTTCTTTCTTTTCTGTGTGATTTATTGGCTTTCAATTTTATCTTCAGCGGTCTTCATTCAATTCATATGATTCATAATGGCTCACTTTCCATGAATTCTTCAGTTTCATGTCCTAAGATTTCACTGTCATTGGACTGTTTTTCCCTCCATCTTGAGGAAGGGCCTAGGATTAGCCATTTCATGATTCTTGAGAATAAGCCGAGTTCCAGGAAGTTACCCCAACCTTTATTTTTCTGGGTTTTTTGGCAATTTGTGAAAAAATGCACAAGATGGAACGTTTTGATGAAAAACTGATTAAATTGAATATTATTGAAGATATGGAAGAAAAATCAAGGAATTCGCAAAATGCTCAAATGCACAATTTGGACTAATTTGGCTGTTGAGGCCCTTTTCAACATTCCTTGGAGGCTTGAGGACTCTTCAAGAGGATTTTCTGGTAAATGAGGGTATGTGCGCAAAGTGCAAAAAAATGTGCAAAATGTGAAAATGCATGAAATGGCCTAGTTTGGCCAATGAAACACTTTTTTTGAACTTTTGTTTCTAATGTTTTCTGCTTCATCCCCATTCTTGAGGGTCAATTTCCATAGAGTGACTTTCTGACTTGGATTTGTACATAGTTGCTTGGTCTTGGCTTTGAGTTTTGATGTTGAAGATAATTTCAAGCCTGACTTCCGTATGCAATTACAATCAATCTGGTTCCCCAGCTTCTGTACTTTATGATCCTGGTGTCTTTGATAACTTGAGGGAGCTATCTGAAGAAAGAATGAAACCCAAAGAGATTTATGATATTATTAAAACCTATAATGGTTTTGAATTTGTCAGAGTTATTGAGCCACCTGGTATCAATTTTCAGAAGGGGGTTCCCTGTGTTAAATCTGCTACTGCTACACCCACCAGGTGTCAATTCTGAAACTATGGAAAAATGAATTTATCTAAGGACAGCCATACATTCCCAGATAATCCCATAAGATTATTAAACAGAATAAAGAAAGGTGGTAGATTGGGATTGGAAGCTCCCATTGACAAACACCAAACTTATGATTCCACTTCTGGTCACTTCAATTGTGAGTTGATTGGTGAAGAAATTGCTGATTTACTTACTGAATTATTTACTTTTCTTTTTGCGTTAGTGACTGAATCAAGGATGAGAGTTGTTCAATAATGGATTGATGCCACCAGTCCCTAGGCCAATATTGAAGGACCCATTGTGTGAGCCTGTGAGATATTTATGGCATACCCATAAGGCCACAAATGACTTTTTATAAAGTTGATTTATTCTTGAACAGACCTATAGCTTCAATTGAAAGCTAAAAATAAGAAAAAGAAGGTATATCATTATTTTGGATAAACAAAGTTATAATTATTATGTCATTTTTGGATGATACACCAAATAATAACCTGGGGCAGACCCATAGGGTGTTATAACCCAAAATGGATATTTCTTATGTTATTAGAAGATTTAAGAATCTCACAGTACAATTGCAGCTTTTTTTAACATTTTTAAAAATTGTTAAATTTAAGCTTAAATAAGGTTAAAAAGCTTAAAGAAGCTTAAATAAGCTTAAAAAGCTCAAATAAGCTTGAAAAGTTCAAATAATATTAAAAATTTAATTTTATAAGTGTTAAAGACTTATCAAGAATTAAGGTTTAGTTTTTATTGCTATTTTATGTGGAAAAATAGCAATAACTTCAAAAATTCATTAAAAATCTAATTCTTGATGGATTTGCTTGAAAAATCCACAAAGCTTACAGTTAAATGCTATCTGTGTATACATTAAATTTTCAGTATATGCTTTTCAGGTTTGATTTGTTATAAGCCTTGAAATTGTGATTTTTAATTACTCTTAAAGAGAATTATGATTTCTTGAAAAATTGATGAAAAATGCTGTTTAAGAGATTTCTGCTTGAAAATTCATTTTTTAGCTTCTCATTTGATTATCTTTAATACAAATAAACTTAAAAGATTTAATTCAAAAGAGGATTAAAGCTACTAGGAGTTAAGAATAACACTGGTAATTTCAGATTGGAATTAAAAATAAGCTACCTTATGTTAAAAACCGTATTTTTAAGGATAGTTTTTCAGTTTTTGCTTGAGCACGCCCTTTATATCCATCATGAATCATGAGAGGGACTCTGTAGGCATAAAAAGCGCCTTTAAATCACTTTTTTTGAAAATAACCAATTATCATTACAATAATATTAGGCATTTAAACAGGTAAAGTTTTATTAAATATAAAATCTTATTATTGAAAGTATCTCTCAAGTACTTTATTCTTTTAAAATCTTCAATTGAGGAAGTGAAATAATAGAAACCATATTATTGTTGTAATCACCAATAATAAATTTTGTCTTATAAAATTATTGTCTTACATTTCTTTTAAAATGCACAAATTCCTCTTAAAAACTCTTAAATATTCTTTTTTTTATCATGTAAAGTTTTTTATAGTTTAAAATATTAATTTTTGGTGTGTTTTTAACTTACAAGAATCATTAAATACTCTGACTTTTGCTGCTTAGCTCATTGTATTAAATAAATATTATAAGTAAGTTTTCTTTAAAATTGTATATCTTTTTTTATCTAGCATTAGTTTTTTTATATAGAATTTTTTGAAAAGATTTATCTCTGAACAGTGTGTGTAATTTTTATTTTATTAATGATATATATATTTTCCATAAGTGTATAAATATTAATATTTTCCACATATAATTCTCTCATTAAGAGCTTTATACAGTCTTATTATGATAACTGTCAGTGACTATAATAATAATAGAATAATTAGAATTTATTATAGTTATTAATATTCTATTGTTATTAACTTATCCAATGTTAATTAAACTTCTTTTTTATATAATTATTCTTACTAATTATATTAATTTGTGGCTATAGTATACAATTATATTATATTTTCTACTGAGACCATCATAGTACTCTTAATATTTGTTACTATTATCAAGTGTTTCATAGAAAAACCTTACATTTGGGGACCTGGCCATCATTTTAACCCATTTTTGAGACATAAATCATATTCTAGAACTCATTTTACTGTTTTTTGACGTAAAATATCCATATTTACTTTGATTTTGACTTTTTTGGGACTTATACCTTACAAATAATCTTCATAATATTAATAAAGTCAGTTTTATTAATAATATTGTTTGAAAAAATATACTAATTAGTGATTTGGAATAAATTTCTATCATCCAACTGGTGGCCTTTTTACATCACAGACTTGAAATTGAATCTTTGAGTTACTCTAGTATAAAGTGAATAATTATACAATTTTCATTAATAGCTTATTAATTTAATAATTATTATTTCTTTAAAAAAATGAAAAATCACATGAAAAATAAAATATTTAAAAATCTTTACCCAGAAATATTTTCTTCACTCTTTAGAAAATTTTCTTTATTTTTAAAGTAATTTGCCATAAATTACATTAAAACAACTTTATTAAATAAGTTGAGTTAAGAAGTCAGTTTTATTATTTATTAATAAAATAACTTATATTCTTTGTTTTATCGGGACTCATCTTTAAGAGAAAGCTCCTCTAACTTTAGTATCTCAGAATAAAGCATTGAAATTCAAACCAGTCTGTTACCAAGGGTTTTACTTACAAAAGAACCCTTTAAAGGTCCAGATAGTTAATTAAGTCAATTTCTTAGTCCAATTTGCTTTAAATTGACATGAAATGACTCCTACTAGAGGTGGAAGTAAATATTCCATCCAATCAAATGAATCTGGACCAGGACATTCAAGTCATAAATCCAAAAGACAAGAAGGTCAGCACAGAGAAGAGGCAAAATGGAGAATGCCAGAACTTCCACAAGTTCCCAAAGGTTAGAAAGCACCTTTAACACTCTTCTTGAGAGTCCAGAAGATGAAATAACTTCTATTCCTGTTGTCAGATCTGAAAGCGTTCAACAGGCAACAGTAGAAATATTCCCAGTCTCAGTACAAGAACTGGTTTATGGTGGCAAAACAGCAGGAGTGGGAACTTCCTTTAAGCCTCTGGATAGGGAAAATGAACTATTATATCAAAGTGAAGAATTTACTGGACCCAGGAAAGATAGAAGACCTTCTAAAGGGTTGGAAACCCATGTTTTTCAGAGGACGATTCCAGAATATAAAAGCTTGGTTGAAAAACTTAAGCATTCTGTAAGGAGACCAGAATAAGGACAACAGATCTGTGGAAGCTCCTGAAGCCTCCAAAAGAGAAAATACATCTCAACAAGTGCCAAACAAGGGAAAGAAAGCCCCAAAGAGTAGCTAGAAGGGCAAGCAAAAGGCATACACAAAGGAAAAGCCCAAATGGAACAAGCCTTACCCTCAGAACTACAGAACTCCAAAGAGATAAAATACAGCCAAAGACATTGTGTTAAATACAGAAAGAACTTTGATGGAATTCAAAAACAAAGAGGAGAAAAGAATGGAGAAATCCTTTCCAAAGAAAAATACCTTTCCAAGATTTTATCTCAGGTTGAAGCTTGTAATAATTTTTTTTGGAAAAGCTCAACAATTTTGAGTATATCCAACAAAGTCTGGGTAGAGAAATTTTACAAGTGAAGGAGTCACAAAAGACCATTATGGGGCTAGAAATTGTAAACAAGGACAAAATTTTGTCTTTGACACATATTTGTGAGATAATTGAGTCCAAAGTGGCTTTTCATAATCAACTAGATAATAATTATAGTTCTTTTATTACTAAAAAATTGAAATATTTAAGAATACAATTCCAAAACTTGGAAAATTCAACTGGTCAAAATGCAGCCCTTTTCCAAGAAAGATAGGAAAAAGTGATAAAGTAAAACTTGAATTGGGATATGATATTAAATCAATTATTAAGAATATATAAATGAAAAATGAGTTTCCAAAACAGTCTACACCAATTCTTGACAGAAATGTGTCTAACTAAAATAATTACTTACATCATACAATTCCCAGAAATACAGAAGTGGAAACTGCCTTTAAATTCAAGTACATTTCCAGATTAGAGGAATGGCCAACCTTCAGTGGTGAAGGAGACTATTACCATATGGAATTCATGAAAAAAATTGATATTTTTAAAGAAAGACTTTCACATACAAGATGAATACATAAGTGCCATATTACAACCATTATTTACCAAATCAGAAAGGAAATGGTAGTATAAAATGAGAAAAGACCATGCTAAACATTCCTGGCCTTGGTGAAAAGAACAAATTACTTCCAAATGGGAAAATGATTCCTAGAGATCTAGAATGGAAAAACCTTTTGAAGAAGCCATTTTAAAGATTTGGAGGGACTGGCCGATGTCCTGGTTTCTTAAACAGAAGGACAGATTAACTGCCCTTTATCCTGATATTTCTGAAACAGTGGTACATAAAGTAACAATAAGAAAATGTGGTAGTCACCTTGAAAATGACATAAGAAGAAGATGTATTGAGCCTTTCTCTACAGAATATAATATCAATGCCATTGCAGAAATTACTACCAGCACAGAAATTGGTAGAAATGTTTTTAAACCCAAAATGGACAATAAAACTAGTGGGAAGCCAATTTCAAGACAAACTAAACCACAAGACAGAGATCCTTTTGAATGCAATAAATGTGGAAGTACCTCTCATTTGGCTAATAGCTTTCCAAAGAAAACAAGAATCAATGAGATAGAAATTTAAAAAACTGAAGACAAAAAATAGAAAAATGATGTATCTGTACATGAAAGTGATTCTGAGCCTTCTGAAGAATAACTGCGAGATGAGCTTGGTATAGAAAGCATTAGTGTATCCTTTGAATTCACAGAAGTGCATACTCACTAACCACAATATAGTGATGAATTTATGGATCTCATACATGTGAAATATGCTAAAATTCAGAAAACCAAGCCTGCTGGAGGTAAAGGTTATACAGCTGGATCATCATGTATCACTAATATTGTGATAAAAAAAAGAGAATCAAGAAATAATTTGACTCAGGTGCTTTCTGAACTTGTGTTTGTAAAAATTATCTTGAAAACATCTATACCAATTGGAAATGGAAACTTATACTAATTGAAGGTCTAAAATTCAGAAGTTCTAGCCAGGATATGCATCCATTTGGCATTCTTGAATCAGCAATAATATTTACTCACCCTGAAAGAAGTATCAGATTGAAATTTGATTTTTTTATGAATAACTGCACTTCACAACTGTCATCCTGTGACTCAAACCCAGAGCACAAGCATGACAGCCAAATACTATAAATCACTGGTATAGCCAATATGCCACCAAAAAATGGAGCTGAGCCAAATAAGCACAAAAGGTATCAACAGAAAAAGGAAACTCACCCCTTTCCAAATATACAAGTCCCATCACTATAGGACAAAGAATAACAAATTTATTCCTGATCAAAGTTGTTTCTGAGGATAAACCTTCATTTTCACCTCTCATCTGAAATAAAGAGTAAGATTCTTAACCCCATGAAATGAGTATTCAAAATGAATATCTAAGTCAGGGCTATCCAATGGTACCAGCCAAAATGAGCTAGCACCAGTATTACAGAAGTTATGGCCAAATTCAGGCCAAATAAGGGTGTATAAAATATTCACCTCTCACCTAACTTCCACAGTTTTAGTGTGAGATACCTAAAATGGGTTTTTTTTGAAAGGCGCACAATTAGGGATGTCTGATGGTGCCATTCAGTTCCCCATATCTCATCTAGAACAAAAGTTATAAGCCAAACAAGCCCAATACAGCTTTTTGCCTAAAACATGCATATGTACAAAAATCTTGTACATGGCATACCTTTGCCATATTTGATGATAAACATATCAAATGAGGCACAATTGTGTAGGAAAAATACAGGGCTAAAAACTGAACCAATGTTGAGGCTGATATCTCAAAAACTGACAAAGCTATGGCTGTTTTAAGGTCAAAATCCCACCGTTTGGCCAATACAGCCTTACCATGGGATAATATCCCATAACCATGATTATGGGGTGTAAAACAGACAAAGAGTATTGCTTTACTTCAATACTGGGGTCCCATACAGCTTCTGTACAGCATTCTATGCATCATACACATCAGAATCAGGCTGTGTGGTCCCCAGATGAATGTTTTCACCCTGTATTGGTGAAAACTGCCCAGGTGTGGTTTCAAAACCACATATGAGCCCAATACAGGCTATAAAGGCCTTTTTCAAACCACAATCGTGTCCTTGAGAGTGAGAAATCTTCACTTCCTCTATGTGAAAAGGTCTAGCAGCCTTTTTACCCCATTTCAGGATAAAAGGAGGCCTTTTCACTGCCAAAAGAGGAAGCCCCACCCTGCTCTTAAATTCCTACACAGTACAACTGTCAGAAACAGTTATACTCTTGGAAAATAACCAGGTTATACTTCAAACTTAAGTATTGTAGTTCTTATTATAGTAATCCAACTGGTAAGACTGCACCCAGGGCTTTCAGAAGTGCTCACCACCACTATATTATTATAGTAAAGCCCTTAATATTACAGTTTAACCATTTATTACTATAAACCAAACTCTTTTTCAAAACTATTTTCATGGTGTCACAGTCATATTTAAAGCTTTAAATACTATTATACACCTTCATCATAGACTAAGCCTGACATTTTGGGGGCCTGGCCATGTTTTTTTAACTTTTTGGACCTTATAAGTGAGTTTTTCTCTTATTCTCTTTATTCTGACAGATTTTTTTATCTTTTCTAGGTGTACTCGTTTAATAAAAATATATATAATATATATCTTATATATATTTTTACAGTGGTATATGTCATATACCATGATTTTTTATCTCTTTTAATCATATTTTTGGGTGGTTGATTATAATTTAATCGCCACAAGACTCTTATTTTTGGCGTGTTTTACATATAAAAACACTTTAAGCCATTAATAAAGTCCTTTTTTTAATTAAATAAGGACACCTCTTACTTTAAAACCAACAGTTGAGGCATGGTTGGGTGTATTGTTAATTCAATTACCCTTTTACATACCACTTTTTATCAGATTAAAATTGCTAATTACAAGTTAATCTGTGAGATACTGACATATAAACGGTGTACCAGATATCTGTAAGCCGTATTTCTGATGTGAAATTGTTAATTTAATTACACTGTCATTATACAAGGGCATATTGTAGTAACATACAAGCCCAGAGGACATTCTCAGACGTGAAAACAGCATTTTAAGAAGTCTTAACTGAAATTAAGCCCTCTTTTCCTGTTTGATTCAGTGGAAAAAACTACATAACACTAGAGGCCCAGTCACAGGCCAACACACCAGTGACACCCGCAGAACCAGAGGGCAGAAAGGGAAAGGGAAAGAGGTACAGTGAAGGCCTGATTACAGCAAAAATGTGGACACCCATTGTCACTCAGAGGAATAGAAAACCACTAAACTCTGCTTCAATACAAGGTAAACCAACCTTAACCACTTGTACAGGGAAGATTACCATAATTGACCCAGTTGTAACCTCTAAAGGTAAATTGCCAAAATCAGCAGACAACAAATTTGTAGAAGGCAAATTCAAAGGTAAATACCCTGAGAAAATAAAGTTTTTGACTGCTTGCAAACACTGATATGTCACCTGTACACCAAAGAAACCTTGGCTTCCAAAGGAACCAACCAGAGGACAGAGAAGGCTAGTCCAGAACAAGAAGACCTGGGAGAGGACACCTTTGACACAGTGGTAGATGACAAGAGACTGAGGGAAATCATACCCACCCTGCCATTCACTTTCCAATTCACAAGGAACCTCAAACCAGAGGACTGGAAAGATATGGATCAAGTTCTTCAGCTCCACCAACTCCTCAAAGATTTATTCCAATGGAGCATGGACAACAAGAGGTTCAACCTGGCATCCCACTGGGAAGAACTTGGAGCAAGTTGCCAGAAGATTTGTCTCAAAGAGATAGACTTCAAAGAACTTATGGTAATCACCAAAGGTTGGAATCCCACCAGGCAGTTCAGATTCCTGGAGGTGAGGGAAAACAGGATAAGGGAGAATCAAGCCACTATCCAAGCTATAGAAGAACAGCTGACCCAGACAGGGCATACTCAGATTACTTCAGGCTCACAAGGAGAAGGCCAAATCAGCTCTCCAGTGGCTTCACATCATTCAGAAACCAACAGATCAGTGGCCAAGAGTCACCATTGCTCACAATCCCAGGAAGTTTCCAGGAGAGGACAAGGATACAAGGGCAAAAACAAGACCACCTTCAGCCAGAGGAAGAGAGATTCAGACCCAATGATCCAGAAGCTGTTGGACTTGGTGAAAGAAGTGCAAAGGAACCAGAAGTAGTTGTAAATAGCTCTAGAATCAGTAGTCCTATTAATAGAAATATTACCCCCACTCAGATTGAACATAATGTTGTCACACCTGAGAGTAACCTAAACAGTGATGCATTGTGGTTACAAATGCCCCAATTTTCTGAGCAAACTCAAAAAGCAGTTTGAAGAACTTGAAGCAAGCCGTGAGAGGATGAAAATATTAACAGCCTCAATGGACAAGATTGTTAAAAACCTTCAAGAAAGACATGCTCAATTGAGAAAAGCCTCTGAAGAAACCAACAAAAGACTGAATCTAGTCTTTGAAGAACAACACCAAAGAAAAAGGGACAGGGATTGTCTGGATCAAGACATAAACAAAATGTTTAATCTCTACCATAACATGAAGTCCCAACCACAAGGCCATGTTATGGATTATCTATATCACCAGGATGACATCGAACCAGATGCCATGCTGATGAATAAGGCAAGATCTTCATCAAAATACCAGGATGGAGATAATAGTTATTATTCAGAAAAGGAATCCTTGAAGCAGCTTCCAGAGGCCTCAAGCTGGCCCAAATTCTCTGGGACTGGAGAATATGATCATATGGAACTCATAGATTATATTTATGGACTCTTCATTGATGTACCAAGCATACCAGACTACTGGATTACTGCTAGACTTAATACAGCATTTAAGGGACATGCTAGTATATGGTACACATAAATGAAAGAAATCCATTTCAGAAGCAACTGGCCTTGGTGGAAGAGTCAAATCATCCAAAATTACAGAACTTTTACTTGGATATGGAAAAATACCATTCCATTTGAAAATGACAAATACTCTGTGGACAAAGATCCATATGAGTGGTGTCTCAGATAGTCTAAATGACTTGAAGCTATTGATCCTCAAATGAGCATTCAGATGATGAATCATAAACTCCTGAAAAAGATGACTGGAGAACTAGAGCATGCAGTGAAATGCAGATGCAGCCACAATTTCACTCTAGATGACATTGTGAATACCTTACAAGATGTAAGGAAAAGAACTAATATAGGGAAATACACCCCACATAAAAGCAATGGTTTTAAAGATGAAGAACCTTTCAGGGTGGATTTTAAAGGCAAACCCAGAGAAAGAGTGGCAGAAGTGGCAAAAAAGAAAAATTCCTTTCAAAACTGTGGTTCAACAGACTACTATGCCAACAACTGTCCAAAGGCAAAGAAAAAAGTCTATGCCATTGAGAAAGTCCAAGAGGAGGAATCCCCAACAGAGTATTCTGACTCAGACTCTATGGGATATGCCATCAGAGAACAATCTGATGAAGAGCAAGACCCAAGAGAATAATTTCTAGTGAAATACGAAGAGGAAAAACCACTGGAAATCCAGGACACACAGTTAGAAGCAGGCATGCCACAAGACACTGCCAACAAAAACTTGTGTAAAAACACACAAGATGCACAAACATTCCTGGTCAAACCAACCAAAGGAATGGCATACATGCATGAAATAGCCACAAAAATGACTGTTTGCATTGACGATGCTAAACCCCCATTGATCATTGACAGTGGGGCACACTGCTCCATAGTGGCCAGAAATTATCTGGACAACCACTTCCCCAAATGGGAGAAACAACTTTTGCCAACCAAAGGAAAGAACTTCAAATGTTCTTCAGGGAAGATGACTTCAATTGGGACAATTATTAAAGAAATAATTATACCCCATAAGAAGGGTAATATCAGACTCAACCCAGAGTTTATAGTTCTTGATGATGCCCACATCCAAGGGGTTTTACTGGGAACAGATTACCAGAGGATGTATGGCATAGATATTTACAATAGTAAAAACAAGCACATTACCATTGGTACCAACAAGGAAAAGGAATTTTTACTTGATAGATACCAAATATCTGCCCAAGACCCTCTGGAAGAACTACTGAATGAATTCAGAGAGGGACAGCTTATTACTACCTCACCAGTAAGCAGAAACTAAGTTTACTGAAAATTATGAGAAAGAATAGACCAGCGTTTCCCATTGGTGAAGAACCATTAGGCAAGATTGAAGGCCATGATATAGAACTATATCTCGATGTGGAAAGACTTTTTCCACCCATGCTCAGGAGGCCTCCTTACCCACAATATCTGGAAACCAGGAAGGAAATTGAAAAACATATCAATGAACTCCTGGAAATGGATGTCATAAGAAAGATTGGACATAATGAAATAGTGGCAATTACAACTACTTTCCTGATCACCTGGAATGATGGCAAGTATAGGCTGTGTGGAGATTTCAGAGCTCTTAATAACTACACAAAGCTGACAGGTACCCTATACCCAGGATACCTCATGCCTTAGACAAACTGGAAAAAGGAAGATACATAACCAAAATGGATTGTATGAAAGGCTTCCACCAGAATAAAGTTAAACCAAACTCCATGAAATTACTCAGAATCATATTTCATATGGGCATATATGCATACACCAGGATGCCATTTGGAATCAAGAATGCACTAGCCCACTTCCAAAGGATGATGGACGCCATATTTCAAGAAGAAATATTGGAAGGCTGGATGGTAGTATATATTTATGACATCATTATATAGTCGGAGAAATGGGCAGACCATGTGCAATACATAGATAGAGTGCTAAGTAAATGCACACCCTCAAATCTGAAAATTTAACTTAAAAAGTTAAATTTTGGCCAACAAGAGCTACTAGCTCTAGGACATAAAGTCTCAGGTCTTAGTCTGGAAATTGACCAGAACAAAGTAGCAGAAGTACTGCAAAAGCCAGTACCAAGAAACATCAAAGAGATGCAATCTTTCCTTGAGTTTGCTAGCTACTACAGGAACCACATCAAACATTTTTCCCACATAACTAGGAGTTTATACAAGTTATGTTCAAAAGGTGTAGCTTTTGAAATTACCAAGGAAAGAAGGGATGCATATGAGAGGATAAAAAATGAACTCACAAATGCACCTGTGCTCATCTTGCCTGACTTTGAACTACCATTCAAGTTATAAATAGATGCAGCATGTAGCCAAGGCTTAGGAGAAGCCCTCCACCAAAGACAAATTGTGGATGGTGAACCAAGAGAGGGAGTGATATGTTACATCTCTAGGCAGCTGAAAGATTCAGAAGCCAGGTATGGGGCCACCCAGACAGAATGTCCATGCTGAGTATGGGCTCTAAGGAAACTCCATTATTATTTGGAGGGTGCAGTCTTTGAAGTCTACGCAGACTGCACAGCCTTGAAGTCTTTACTGAATATGAAGACTACCAATAGACACATGCTGAGGTGACAAATAGCCATCCAGGAGTATAGAGGGAATATGACCATCATATACAAAGAGGGTAAAGGTCATACCAATGCATATGGCCTCAGAAGATGGCCACTGGATAAGGTCAAAAGAAACCCAGCTTATGACCCTGAAGTAGCATCTAAAATTCCTATTTATTTAATGGAAATAGACAGGAAGAAAAACTTCAGAGTTTATGAGTGGGCACCAGAAAGTGGTACCCCAGGCAGTGGAAACACTAGCTCAGAAGGAAGAGAAACTCTCATATTGGGAATAAGCTCCTCAGAACTGCACACTGAATTCTTCAATTCAGTGATGATGACATATGCCAAACACAAAAAGTGTGGCATATTGTTACAACTCCTTCAAGAAAAATACGGGAGCCCAGAACTGGAATCCCAGTTAGAGGAACCCTGGTTGAGGGACTATAAGGACAATAAATGTTTTGTTATACCTGGCCTTCTCTACCATAGAGAGAAGAACACTAGTGCACTCACAATAATAGACAGAGAACCTATATATTTGATCCTGAAGGGATGCCATGATTCCCCCTATATGGGACACATGAGTGAAGACAGGACCAAAGAAAGGGTAGCAAGCACTGCTTGGTGGCCAAATGGGAACAAGAGTTGAATAAATACATCAACACTTGTGAAAGATTCCAAAATGCAAATAGAAAACATGGCAAGAAGTATGGGTTACTTCAACACATAGAAGAGCCCAAAAACCCATGTGAAACCATCAACATGGACTGGGTTACAGGACTTGTCCCAGGAGGCAAAGAAAGCTTCAATGCCTGCTTAATCATAGTTGATAGGTTCAGCAAGAGTATGAGGTGCCTACCATGTCACAAAGAGGACACAGCCATGGATAATTCTTTGTTATTCTGCAACAACATCATATCCACCTGTGGGGTCCCTAAGACCATCATCAGTGATAGGGACCCAAAGTTCACATATGAATTTTGGACCAACCTCTATGACATGCTGGGTACTAAATTTGCTTTTTCTACAGCTTACCATCCACAAACAGATGCATTAGCTGAAAGGATTATCCAGACAATTGAGGGAATCCTTAGAAGATTCTGTGCCTATGGCATGGAATATAAGGACCATGAAGGTTACACCCATGACTGGGTTACCCTTCTACCAGCAATCCAACTGGCTTCTAATACAAGTCAGCACTCTACCACAGGAAAAACACCTGCACTGGTAGAGAAAGGGTGGAATCCCTATTGCCTGTGGATCACCAGAAGAAACATTCGTTGACCATCCACCCCACAGCCAAGGATTTCCATGAAATGTGGAAGAGGGATTATGACACAGCTGCCAAATGCATAGATGAGGCAAAAGAATATAATAAGCAGAGGTGGGACAAATCACACACGGAACCTGACTTTAAAGAAGGGGACCAAGTGTTAGTTTCTAAAATTAACTTTAATAATCTCAAAGGACCCAAGGAAATGAGAGACTCATTTGTAGGGCCCTTCACTATCATTAAATTTGCAGGGAAAAATGCAGTGGAAGTCAAACTCACAGCGGAATTTTCCAGGAAACACCCAGTTTTTCCAGTGAGTTTAGTCAAGCCATATTTCCAGACAGAGGAGGATAAGTTCCCTGCCAGGAAGAAGAACCCCACCTCACCAGAAATAGTGGAAGTGGAGGATTTCCCTGGACCAGTGAAGAAGATCAGAGTTAATGGTAAGGATCAGAGACAGTAATTAGTCAGATTCAAGAACCAGAGAGCTGATAAGGACAAGTGGTTGGCAGAAGCTCCCATAACAGATGGGAACCTTCATATAAGGAGATTAAGAGCCTCTAGGAGGACTGAACAGTCTCATTGATGATGAGCCTTTTTTGGAGGGAGGGTATGTCAGCCTGTGACTCAAAAGCAGAGCACAAGCATGACAGCCAAATACCATAAATCAATGGTATAGCCAAGATACCACCAAAACATGTATCTGAGCCAAACTAGCTCAAAAGGTATCAAAAAAAAGAGGAAACTCATCCCTTTCCAAATATAAAATTCCCATCCCCGTAGAACAAAGAATAACAAAGTTATTCCTGCTCAAAGTTGTTGCTGAGCATAAACCTTAATTTTCACATCTCATATGAGATACAGAGTAATAGGCTTAACCCCATCAAATGGGTATTGAAAATGAAGCTTTAGGGCAGCGATATCCAATGGTACCAGCCAAAATGAGCTAGCATCAGTATTACAAAATGTAGGGCTAAATTCAGGCCAAATAAGGGTGAATAAAATATTCACCTCTCATCTAACTTTTAAAGTTTTGGTGTGAGATACCTAAAGTGGGGTGTTTTTGGAAATATGCCAATCAGGCCTATCTGATGGTGTGATTGATTTTCCCATATTGCATCTAGAACAAAAGCTATAAGCCAAACAAGCCCAATACAGATTTTTGCCTAAAACATGCATATGTACAAAAGTCTTGTACATGGCATAACTTTTCCATATTTAATGATAACCATATCAAATGAGATACCATTGTGTAGAACACATACAGGAATACACACTGAACCATTTCTGAGGTTGATATCTCAAAAACTGAGGAAGGTATGGCTGTTCTAAGATCAATCTCCCACAGCTTGGCCAATACAGCCTTACCATGGGATAATATCCCATAACCATGATTATGAGGTGTCAAACAGACAAATAACCTTGATTTTACTTCAATAACTCATAGCCAATTCAATACTTGGGTCCCATACAGGTTCTGTACAGCATTCTATGCATCATACACATCAGAATCAGGCTGTGTGGTCCCCAGATGAACGTTTTCACCCTGTATTGGTGAAAACTGCCCAGGTGTGGTTTCAAAACCACATCTGAGCCCAATAAAGGCTATAAAGACCTTTTGAAAACCACAAGCCTGTCCTTGAGAGTGAAAAATCTTCACTTCCTCTATGTGAAAAGGTATAGCAGCCTTTTCACCCCATTTAAGGATAAAAGGAGGCCTTTTCACTGCCAGAAAAGGAATCCCCACCCTGCTCTTAAATTCCTATGTAGTACAACTGTCAAAAACAGTTATACTCTTGTAAAATACCCAGGTTATACCTTAAACTTAAGTATTGTAGTTCTCATTATACTAATCCCGCTGGTAATACTGCACCCAGGGCTTTCAGCAGCGCTCACCACCACTTTATTATTATAGTAAAGCCCTTAATATTTTAATTTAACCATTTATTACTATAAACCGAACTCTTTTTAAAAACTATTTTCACCGTTTCACAGTCATAGTTAAAGCTTTAAATACTATTATAAACCTTCATCATAGACTCAGCCTGACAACAACACTGTATGCTTGGGAATGATTATCTCAGTATTTATGGTATTGATGTTAATAATAAAAAAACAGATATTTCACTATAGGATAAAATAAAAGGCAAAATTTCCATTTCCTCTAGAGAAAAGAGATTAAACTTTGATCAGAAACGTAAAAAATTTCAATAAGGAAAGATCTTTGATAGATCAATTGATTGAAGCACAAATAAGTCCTGAATTAGCATTAGAAATGAAGGAAGACCTTATTAAAATCTTATTTAAATACAGAGAAGACTTTGCTTCTGATAATGAGCCACTAGGGGCTGTTAAAGGCCATAAAGTGGAAGAGACTTATCGTCCACTATTAAGAGGACCAGCATATCCAGCTAGCCCCAGAGATAGAAAAGCATTAGAAACTCATATCAATCGGATGGAAGAACTGGGAGTTATCAGAAAAAATGGACAAAATGAAGAAGTGGAAGTCACAACATGGTTGGGGATCAAAAGCATTGAATAACTACACCATTCCAGACAGGTATCCCATTCCTAGAATCCATTAGGTGCTGCTTCAATTATATAAAGCAATATTCATCAATTATATGGATTCTCCTAAAGGCTTCAATCAGTGTTTTAAAACCTCATACTAGAAGATTATTGAGAATAATTGCTCATTGTGATATTTATGAATATTTGAGGATGTCTTTTGGAATCAAAAATGCACCCTCTCATTATCAAAGAATGATTAATACCATCTTCCTACATGAATTATCAGAGGGATGGTTAATTATTTATATTGATAAAATTATAATTTATTCAAAAAACTGGAAGTTGCATTTAGAGAGACTTTCATTATTACTAAAGAAGATTCTTCAAGTGAAAATGAAAATATCTCTTAAAAAATGCAATTTTGGGTTCCATGAGCTAAAAGCTGTAGGAAATGTAGCTTCAGGACTAAGCCTTGGTGTTGATAAAAACAAAGTGGCTGAAGTATGATTGAAACAAATACCCCAGAACAAAAAAGAAATTATGTCTTTCTTAGGGTTTGCTAGTTATTACAGGCAAAACCTCATTAATTTTGCAATCAATTTCAGATTATTGTACAGAATTTGTGATCAACAAAATTTCTTTTGAATGACACAAGAAAGGACTCAAGTATATGAGAAGATCTAGTATGCCTTAACCAATGCACCATTACTGTTTATCCAGTCTGGAAACTTCTTTTACAGCCGTGTATTGATGCATGTGGTGAAGTTCTAGGTGCAGCTCTTCATCAAGCTCAAATTGTCCATGACAGGCTTCATTAAGGTCCAGTTTGTTTTATCTCAAGACAAAGAAAACCTACTGCGGCTAGATATGAAGCAAGCCAAATGAAGTGCCTTTTCCTTGTGTGGGCTTTAGAAAAACTTCATCATTATTTTTATGGTAGTGTTTTTGAGGTAATTACTGATTGAAACTTCATGAAATCACTTCTTAACATGAAAACCCCAAACAGACACATCTTAATATAGCAGATTGCTATACAGGAGTATAGAGGCAATATGAACATATTGCATAAATTTGGAAATAGTAACAAGAATTCTGATTGCTTGAGTATATGGGAATTAACAAATACACCTGAAAATACTACTTATGTTCTTCCAAATGAAGAACCTCAAATTCAAATTTAAGGAATTAAAATGACAGATGTAGGAACAGAATTCTTTGAAGAAGCTAGAGAAAGCTATAAGAAAGATAATAATTGAAATATTCTTACTTCTCCACTTCAAAAACATTACAAAGATACATTTTTGGCCAATTATTTGGATGATATATGAAAAACATCATATCTTAATGGGATATTCCATTTATTTGATGGAATCTTGTATCATAGGTCTAAACACACATGTGTAATTGTCTTATGTAGTAGAGGTTTGATTAACACAATATTCATAGAGTTCCATGACAATGTTTTTGTTGAAATCTTTCTGAATACAAAATAATGGAAAAAATTATGACATTTTACTGGTGGCCATCTTGGAGAAAAGCTGTCATTGAATACTCACATAATTGTGACAGGTGTCAAAAGACCAATCAAGATTGTCAGGGTGAGTCTATGATAAAGGTGTATATAAGTATTTACAAGCTTTAAATATGACTGTGACACGGTAAAAATAGTTTTAAAAGATGATAAAGTTGATAATAGATGATTTAAGTTAAGATACTAAGGGCTTTACTATAGAGATATAGTGGTGGTGAGCGCTGTTGAAAGCCCTGGGTGCAGCTTTTACCTGTTGGGTTACAATAATAAAAGCTACAATACTTAAATTTAAAGTATACCTGATTATTTTCCAAGAGTATAACTGTTTTTTAACAGTTGTACTACGTAGGAATTCAAGAGCAGGATGAGGAGACAATTCTGGCTGTGAAAAGCCTCCTTTTTATCCTGAAATGGGGTGGAAAGGGTGCTAGACCTTTCCACATAGAGGAAGTGAAGATTTTTTCACTTTCTAGTACTGGCTTGTGGTTTGCAAACAGCCTGTATAGCCTGTATTGGGCTCAGATGTGGTTTTGAAACCACATCTGGGCAGTTTTCACCAATACAGGGTGAAATTTTTCATCTGGGGACCTCACAGCCTGATTCTGATGTGTATGATGCGTAGAATGCTGTACAGAAACTGTATGGGACCCCAGTATTTACTGACATATGAGGTATTGAATTAAAATCATGGTTCTTCGTCTATTTGACACCTCATATTCATGATTATGGGATATTATCCCATGGTAAGGCTGTATATGACAGCAGGTGGGATTTTAACCTTTATACAGCCATACCTTTGTCAATTCTTGAGATATCAACCTCAAAATTGGTTCGGTGTGTAGCCCTGTATGTGCTCTACGCAATGGTACCTCATTTGATATGGGTATCATTAAATATGGCAAAGGTATCCCATGTACAAGATTTTGTACATTTGCGTGTTTTAGGCAAAAAGCTGTATTGAGCTTGTTTGCCCCATACCTTCTGTAGTAGTTGAGATATGGGGAAGTAGATGAAACCATCAGATAGCCCTGATTGTGCTCTTTCCAAAAAGACCCCACTTCAGGTATCCCACACTAAAACTGTAGAAGTTAGATGAGAGGTGAATGTTTTGTTCACCCTTATTTGGCCTGAAATTGACCATAACTCCAGTAATATTGGTGCTAGCTCAGTTTGGCTGGTACCATTGGATAGCCCTGGCTTGGAGCTTCATTTTGAGTACCCATTTGATGGGGTTAAGCCTCTCCCTCTAGATTTTAGATGAGGGGTGAAAATTAAGGTTTATGCTCAGCAATAACTTTGAGCAGGAATAAGTTTGTTATTTCTAGTCCTATGGTGATAGGACTTATATTTTCAGGAAGAGGTGAGTTTCCTCTTTCCTTTGATACCTTTTGAGCTGATTTGGCTTAGTTCCATGTTTTGGTGGTATCTTGGCTATACCATTTGTTTATGGTATTTTGTCTGTCATGCTTGTGCTCTAGTTTTGAGTCACAGGCTGAAAAAGATACTGGTAAAATATTTGGCTTAACAAATAATATCCAAGAACCAAGTACCCCAGGGGAAGTGGTTTGTATGGATTGGGTAGCTTCCTTACCCCCTGGTGGTGCAAAAAGATAAAATTCATGTCTTGTTATTGTAGACAAATACAGCAAAACTCTAATCTTTTTACCATGTAATAAAAATGACACAGCTGTGTATATGGCTCTTTTAATTTGAAACAGAGTAATATTTCATACTGGTCTCTTTAGAGATATCATTAGGGAGAGAGACCAAAAATTTAAACAAGCCATATGGACAAACTTACATAAGCTTTTGAGTACAACAGTATCATTCTCAACAGCTTATCATCCAGAAACTGATGGATTAGCAGAAATAATGATTCAGACCTTTGACAACATGATCAGAAAGCTTTGTGCTTATTACCTGGAGCTTAAGGATTCTGATGGCTTTACCAATGATTGATGTATACTTATACCAGCATTGGAATTAGCCAACAAGACTTCCATACATGCTTCAACAGGAAAAACTCCTGCAATGTTGGAAAAAAGATGGAACCCTAAGCTTCCAGTTGATAATTTGAAAAAAGTATCATTCAATATTCATCCATCTGCTTCAAGCTTTAAATTCCTGCTTGATAAGGTGAGGAATAATGGAAATCTGTCACAACCACGAGTTTGGCCCTCCTCCTTGATGGCTGCGGCAATTCAACCTGGAGCCAAGTTGGGGCCAATTGGTCACGTCATATCTTTTATGGCCAATTGTCCCCCTTGGGTGTTCTATGGCATCCACGCCTTACCACCCTCCAATGGCCATTTTATGGCCTCAGGCCATATCCTGCCATTAATGGCCTTCTTGGCCAGTTCCCACTTCACCAACCCCCAGGCCTTCATCTTTGATTTTGGGCCTGGGGGGTCATTTTGTCTTCTAGGGGCCTCCAGGCCCCCTAGCCATCATTTTTGGATTCAGGGCCACCCCTTTCATTATTGGGGTTTTGGCCTAAATGGCCTTTTTGGGCCATTTAGGCCCCCTACGGCTCCTATGGCCCGTGGGCCACAGTCCGTAGGCCATTTAGGCCCCTTTTGGCCTAATCCAATGAGGCAAAAAGGGGCCAAAGGGGCCAGCCACTTAGGTTTCAAGGCCAGGTGGGTCCCAAACCACAATTGGGCCTACCTGAGCCAATTTTGGCCACCATCCTCTTGGACCCAAAAATGACCAAAAAGCTCATGGACACCATTTTGGCCATAAATCCTGTGGGACCCAATTTCGGCCATGGACCACCATGGACCAATAGTTCAGCCATGGCCTCTGGCAACCACCAGATCAGCCCAGCCCGTCTTTCCCCTCAACTCCAGGGGATTTCTTCCTTTCCTTCATACCATCCATACTCAAGGTTGCAGGCATGGTACATATAAGGTATTATATACCATTATGCACCATTTTTGCTCAGCAATCCAATGGTGACGCTCTCAGGACCCAATTCCACCTTTCCAAATCAAGGTCTCAAATCCCAACGCCCATTTTGAAGGAGGATTAATCAGCTCATCAGTCTGACAAGTTATGGCGGAAATCAGAAGACTATTCAGGGATCCCAACCACCTGTATCCGCAGGAGTTGGGTTGGCACAATTCATTCAGGATTATTCAAGGGCAATTCTCAAGAGGTATCACATCATTTCAATCAGTTGTCAAGGCATCAAGTATTCAATACTCCTTGGACAACTCAATTCATCCGTACAGGCCTCATTCAATCAACCTGTATGGTCTTGGCCCAATTGGGCCATTCCATATTCCACTGTGGGAACTTCATCACACAGTTCAAATTTCAAGATGGCCAGAACTGTATTTCCCGATTTGGACAATACAGTCATTGATCCACCTTCCAGGATCAATCTTTCAGTTTTCACATATACCAGCTACCTTTCATCACCTGGGGACTTTTTCCCCATTTAATTAATATATTGGATTTATTTTTATCCTTATTTTCTTTGACCTTATTAAAGTTAATACTGATAATCTTATGTCAGTCATTAGCACCTTTTCTCTTTTCTTTCCTCGCCTGTCAGTGGATATTGGTGGTCATATCCTTTACTAACTCCATTGTTCTTTCTGGCAGGTTGAAACAGTGAATTGAGGATTCACTTGGTTGGCTTCTTGGCTTTTGGCTTTCTCTTATCTTTGGCCTCTGGCTTCATTCTTATTATTCTTTGTTATCTTTGGCATCTTTGTCCTTTCTCTTGTTCCTGCTTAAGAAATATATTCCGTAGTATTTCTTATCATCTTTTGGAGCCCTCCAAGTGAGTTCTTGATTCCTGAGTGCCAGGCCCTCTTGCTTCCATAAGAGCCCCTGTGACATTATATTAATTAACTCATAATTTCTCTTCCTCCTATTCATTCATTCTTCATCAATTTCACTCATTTATTCATCAAAATTATGACTCTTTGATGCTTATGAATTTAATGATTCTTTGTCACCTCTCAATTTTCTCTCATTCATTCTTCATTCTGAAAATTGAAAAGCTGACCCAAATTTTATTTTCTGTTTATCTTTTTAATCTCAATCTTAATCATCAATCTCATTTTTATCCTTCATTCAGGCGTATTATCATTTGATTCTCAGATTATTAATCAAATTGTTCAGACACGTTCTTCATATCAGGATTCATTTTGATCTTATTCCTCAAGAATTTTTATTTTCAGGAAGAATTCACTTGATAATTGATTTTATTGACTGATTTGACATAATTGATATTGACTTCAAGATAATTGACTTACCTGAAGATTTGTTATTGATTTTGCTGAATTTCACATCAAGATTTTGACATAATTTGATTTTGACTCAAGAATTCCTTTGACTGATTGATTTTCACTGCAAGATTTCATTTATTGATTGATTGATTGATTTGATTGACTTCAAGACTCATTTGATTTGATTGATTGAAGTACTTGAAGATTTTCATTGATTCATTGATTCCTTTCTCAAGATTTGATTTGATTTGATCCTCAAGACTATTTTGGTTTTGCCTCCAGTTTTTATTCAAGTTTTTGATTCATTTTATTTAAATTTTCTTCTTATTTAATCATGCCACTCCAACATTCACCTCCTGCAAGACAGACCAGATCTCAGGCTCGAACTCAAGCTGTTCTTACTCCTACTCCAAGAGTTCCTCTTGACGGCACCCCAGCAGTTCCTCAACTGAGGGCCCAATTAGATAGGGGACCCCGCATGGAAGGAGCAGCACCATCCAGGAAGGAAGGAAGAGTGCCAAGAAGATCAAATTCTTTTTCAGGAGTAGTTGGCGCGATTCCAGGCATTTCAAGTACTAGTTTCAAAGGTCCAGGTGAAGATGGTGAAGAGGAGGAGGAGAATTCTGTGGAAGAGAAAGAGTCTGAAGGTACTGAAGGTGTTCCTGCTGCAGTGGGGGCATCCCAAGGTACTGGAAGACCTACTCTAGCCCAGTCTGATCAGCCTGTCTCTCTTCAATCTGAACCATCCTTATTGGCCATTATGCAGAAAATGACTCAGATTATGGCCAATCTTCAAGCAGCTTCTTCTGAATCAGCAAGACCATCAGCCTTCAAGACTCCATCTATGAAGGCACCAGAATGCTTTGATGGGACTCAGCCCTTCAAAGTCAGAAGCTTTATTCAGTCATGCCAGCTTATCTTTCATAATGATCCGGCAAACTTCTCTCAAGACAGGAAGGAGGTTCTTTATGCCACTTCATTTCTTATTGGCAGGGCTGCAAAATGGATTGAGCCTTATCTTTCAAATCTCACCAATCAAGACTCAAGTTATCTTCTCAATTCTTGGCCATTGTTTGAATCCCAACTCTTCACTTTATTTGGGGACCCGAATGAAGTTAGAAAAGCTGAAGCAGAGTTGGATGGCCTTGGAATGAAAGAAGGTGGCCATGTTTCACTATACATAGCCAATTTCAGGAGTTTGGTTTCAAGAATCGGGGATTGGGGAGAAAGAGCTCTCATCCATCATTTCAGGAAGGGATTGCCATCCAGGATTCTGGATAAATTGGCCTCCCCTCCTTCAAATATTGATTCTCTTCAAGACTTAATGGATGTTACCCTGGAACTTGATACCAGGTACCATGAGAGGCAAAAGGAGAAGAATCATCATCAAGAGAAGAAGCCTGAAGCCTCAAAGTCAAGTTCTTCTCATCATCAAAATTATTCAAGCTCAAGTCATAAGAAGAAGAATTTTCATGCTCAAAAGAGGGACAAGCCCCATTCTTCCTTGTTGAATAAGGACTTCAAGTTGAAAGGTTCTGAAAAAGAAAGAAGAATCAAGGAAGGCTTGTGTACTTATTGTGGTGGGAATCATAGTCTTGAGTCCTGTTTCAAAAGGCCTCAAAACAAGCTTACCCAACCATCAGGCCAATTTCCCAGCCAGGGAAAATCCTGAGTGAAGATCATGTTGTGTTCAATGGTCTTCACAGTTTTCCATCCAGAGCACAATTGTGCATTTTTAATACTGGTGTCAAAAATTCTCTTAAATTTTTTGTTTTTTCTTCTCTTTCTGATGTTTTTTATAGTATTCTCATTGATTCTTGTGCTACACACTCATTTATTGCAAGGCAGTTTGTTCATAAGTACTCATTGACTACGTCAGAACTTCCAGAGAAGATTCCCCTTATCATTCTTGACTCCTCTGAGTCTCCTTCCTTATTTGTGACTCACCATACTAAATATATGGTTGAGCTTCCTTCCTTCCCAAGCTTTGAATGGGGATTTTTAGTCATTGATACTCCCAAGGGAGAATACCTCATATTGGGCTTTGACTTTCTCAATCAACATAATCCTTCTATTGATTGGAGGAAAGGGCTGATCACCTTTAATCCTGATCATTTGGACTATTCTGATCCTTCTAATTCCTTCTGTAATGACTTCTCTTCTGCCAAATCATGTGCAGCTCTGGTTGGTGATTCTAGAACACCATCATTTCCGTCTTCTGTCCATATTCCTTCCCTTAATTTCCCACAGTCATTACTACCTCCTAAAGCTGAAGTCTTCAAAGAGATTCAAGATGTTGGAGAAGATGATTCTGTATCTTCACTTCACCTTTTATTTGGGAGTATGGACCTTCCTCCTTCATCTTATCATGACTCCCTGGAGGAGTTGTGGGATGAAGAGGAAGAGCCAGAATAAGTAGAAACCGTGATGAAGGTTGTTCCTTCTGTCTATCACCAATACTTGGATGTATTCTCCAAGGTGAAAGCAGAGAAACTTCCTCCTCACTGCACCTGTGATCATCATATTGAGCTGGAGGGGTCTCTACCTCCAGTTGGGGTGATCTACCCTTTATCCAAACAAGAGTCAGATACACTCAGGGCCTACATTTCAGAGAATGTAGAGAAAGGTTTCATCCGGCCAAGCTCCTCTTCAACAGGAGCACCTGTTCTTTTTGTAAAAAAGAAAGATGGGGGCCTCTGTTTGTGTGTTGATTACCGCAAACTCAATGCTGTTACTAGGAAGAACAAGTATCCTGTTCCTCCTATGAATCAGCTTCTTAATGTCTTTAATGGTTCTTCTATCTTCTCCAAGATTAATTTGCATGGTGGATACAACCTGCTCAGAATCAAGGAGGGTGATGAACACTTGACTTGTTTTAGAACTAAATATGGCAGTTATGAGTATTTGGTTATGCCATTTGAGCCCACCAATGCTCCTTCTTCTTTTTAGAATCTTGTCAATGATATTTTCCAAGATCTGCTTGATGCTTATGTTGTGGTTTATTTGGATGAAATTATGGTCTTTTCCAAATCTGAGGAAGAACATGTCACTCATGTGTCCACTGTTCTTTCCAGACTCAGAGCCAATAACCTTTTTGCCAAGGCGTCCAAATGCCTATTTCATGTTTCAAGTGTGGAATATCTTGGTTATGTAGTTTCTTCTGAAGGCCTCAAGATGGACCAAGCAAAAGTCCAGCAGATTCTCAATTGGCTGCCTCCAAGAAACCTCAAGGCTCTTCAATCTTTCCTTGGCTTTGCCAACTTCTACCGCCGTTTCATCAAGAATTATTCAAAGAAGATCAGTTCACTCACCAGTTTCCTCAAGAAAGATTCCTGTTTTCCCCTCAATGAGGAAGCTCTTAGTCAGTTTTACCAACTCAAAGAGGCTTTCACCACCGCTCCAATCTTTTCCCACTTCAATCCTTCTCTACCCACCATTGTAGAGACCGATGCATCCAATTATGCTCTGGGTGCTGTACTGAGTCAGGTCTCTGATTCAGGAAAGCATCCCATTGCATTAGACAGCCGCAAGCTTATTCCAGCAGAGCTCAATTATGAAATTCATGACAAGGAACTCCTTGGCATCATCTGGGCTCTCAAGCACTGGAGGGCGTTTCTTCTTTCACTGTCTCCCTCTTTTGAAGTTCTTACCAATCACTCTTCCCTTCAATACTTCATGACCTCTAAAGTACTCACTTGCTGTCAAGCCCGTTGGGCTGAATTCCTTTCCAAATTTCATTTTTCAATCACTTACCGCCCTGGCCGCCTAGCTACTCTTCCAGATGCCTTATCACGTCGGGAAGACGTTTATCCGGAGAGGGGGGAAGATTTCATCAGCAAGAATCCAATGAATCTTCAGCAAATCATTAAGCAAGATGAAGTTCAACCCTCAAAGTTTTTTGCAGTCAAGGTGGAATCTTTTTCAAATTCAATTGATTCAATCCAGAAGAAATTATGGCAAGATCCTCAGTACAGAAGTATCCTTGAAGATTTGGGTAAAGGTAAATCTGTCCAAGATTATTCTCTTGATTCCTCTTCCCAACTTCTTCTCTTCAAAGATGGGGTGGTAGTCCCCAATGACTCCACAATTCAACTCAGTATTCTTCAAAAGCGTCATGATTCTCCTCTAGCTGGACACCCTGGCCAAGAGAAGACTCTCAAACTTGTCAAGAGGGATTTCCACTGGTCCGGCATTACTCAATTTATCAAGGATTCTGTTTCATCCTGTCAACAGTGCTCAAGAAACAAGAATATTCACCATAAGAAGTTTGGATTCCTCAAATCTCTTCCAATTTCAAATGGTCCTTGGATTTGTCTGTCAATGGACTTCATCACTCAACTGCCACTGTCCAATTCCTTTGATTCAATTCTGGTCATAGTGGACAGATTCTCAAAAATGGCGGTTTTTATTCCAACGATGTCTTCAATCACTTCACTGGATTTGGCCCATTCATCAATCAAGAATATCTTTTCAAAGAATGGCCCCCCGTCAAGCATTGTCAGTGATAGAGGTTCACTCTTTGTTTCTTCTTTCTGGACCAATCTTTGTCAGCAGCTCAAGATTTCAAGAGACTTGTCAACTTCCTATCATCCAGAAACTGATGGACAGACAGAGAGGGTAAATCAGATACTAGAACAGTATCTTTGGATGTATGTCAATTATCATCAAGATGATTGGAACACCTGGCTCCCTCCGGCTGAATTTGCCTACAATAATTCTGACCACTCTTCAACCAAGCAATCACTGTTTTTCACTGTTTATGGAAGAGATCCACAATTTGATTCAGTTCACATCACTCAAGATAATCCTACTAGAAAGTTATCAGCAAAAATCCAATCAGTACAGCAAGATGTCAAGAGAGAACGTGAAGCTTCCATAAACCGGTTTAAGAGGTATGCAGATAAAGGTAGAGAAAGTCCACCTGTTTTCAATCCTGGTGACATGGTATGGCTTTCTTCCAAGAATATCAAATCAACCAGACCCACCAAAAGACTATCCGAAAGATGGTTGGGTCCTTTTCCAATCTTGAAGCCAGTTTCCATGCTTACCACCTCAAGCTTCCATCTCAATGGAAATCCATCCACCCAGTCTTCCATATCTCACTCTTGGAACCAGTCAAGACATCAGCAATCCCAGATCGGCATCAAGGGCCTCCTCTTCCAATTATCATTGAAGAAGAAGAGGAATGGGAAGTCTCTCAAATACTGGATTCAAAGCTCAAGACAGGAAAATTATGGTATCTGGTGGAATGGAAAGGTTTCAGCCAAGACCCAGAAAGATCCACTTGGGAACCAGCTGAAAACCTCAAGAATTGTCCTGAACTTGTCAAAGATTTCCATTCTTTGTATCCTGACAAGCCAGGACCCGATTCTTTAAGAGCTTGATCATTTTATGGTGCTTGGTGGGGAGAGTAATTACCAAAAGTAAGTCCCACTCCTGGTATGCACCTCTAGGGGTATTCTACTCTTCTTTGTTGTAAGCATCACCTTGGCCACTCTGTGAGCACTTTGCAATTCGGGCACAGATTCATTGGCCTGGTTTTTAACATCAATTGCAAAATTATGGCCATTTTTCACTTGGGCAAATAGACCATTCATTTTCATTTTCCTTTCCAAGTTTTCCAATTCAAGACATTCCTTCATCCAATTTATATTCTTATTCATGGCACTGGCGGGATTGGCAACTTCTAAAAGTAAGTTCTTCTCCTGGTGTGCACCTCCCTGAGGGGACTACAATCTTTTCAAAAAATCACCTTGGCCACTCTGGGAGCACCTGGCGTCAAATTCATTTATCCAGGTCCTTGGCCACTTTCAAAATCAACCGTCAAAATCCGTGATGAAGATTGGACCCCCTTCAAATTTTTTCCTGCCTTTTATTTTCTTTTTCTGTTTTTTTATCTTTACTTTTCTTTAAATCTCTCTTATTATAATCTTTATGCCAAAATTCTACGTCAAATTCAATCCTTCAGCATTTTCAAAGCCAAATGTCAAGAGAAGACTACGTCAACCTCAATTCATATGCCAACATTAATTATCAGTTCAAAAAATTTCTGTTCAAGATCAATGCCTCTGGAATCCCTATGTCCAATCCGTCTCAACAGCCTCCACAGGCTTCTACCTTATCTTGGTGCTCAGGAGCTCACCATTCAAGGCAGGGGGGTACTGTCACAACCACGAGTTTGGCCCTCCTCCTTGATGGTTGCGGCAATTCAACCTGGAGCCAAGTTGGGGCCAATTGGTCACGTCATATCTTTTATGGCCAATTGCCCCCTTGGGTGTTCTATGGCATCCACGCCATACCACCCTCCAATGGCCTTCTTGGCCAACCCCCAGGCCTGTGGGGTCATTTTGTCTTCCAGGGCCTCCAGGCCCCCTAGCCATCATTTTTGGATTCAGGGCCACCCCTTTCATTATTGGGGTTTTGGCCTTTTTGGGCCATTTAGGCCCCCTACGGCTCCTACAGCCCATGGGCCGCGGTCCATAGGCCATTTAGGCCCCTTTTGGCCTAATCCAATGAGGCCAAAAGGGGCCAGGTGGGTCCCAAACCACAATTGGGCTCACCTGAGCCAATTTTGGCCACCATCCTCTTGGACCAAAAAGCTCATGGACACCATTTTGGCCATAAATCCCGTGGGACCCAATTTTGGCCATGGACCACCATGGACCAATAGTTCAGCAATGGCCTCTGGCAACCACCAGAGGCCACAAGATCAGCCCAGCCCAGCTTTCCCCTCAACTCCATGGGATTTCTTCCTTTCCTTCATACCATCCATACTCAAGGTTGCAGGCATAGTACATATAAAGTATTATATACCATTATGCACCATTTTTGCTCAGCAATCCAATGGTGACGTTCTCAGGACCCAATTTCACCTCTCCAAACTAAGGTCTCAAATCCCAACGCCCATTTCAAAGGAGGATTAATCAGCTCATCAGTCTGACAAGTTATGGCGGAAATCAGAAGACTCTTCAGGGATCCCAACCACCTGTATCCGCAGGAGTTGGGTTGGCACAATTCATTCAGGATTATTCAAGGGAAATTCTCAAGAGGTATCACATCATTTCAATCAGTTGTCAAGGCATCAAGTATTCAATACTCCTTGGACAACTCAATTCATCCGTACAGGCCTCACTCAATCAACCTGTATGGTCTTGGCCCAATTGAGCCATTCCATATTCCACTGTGGGAACTTCATCACACAGTTCAAATTTCAAGATGGCCAGAACTGTATTTCCCAATTTGGACAATACAGTCATTGATCCACCTTCCAGGATCAATCTTTCAGTTTTCACATATACCGGCTACCTTTCATCACCTGGGGACTTTTTCCCCAGTTAATTAATATATTGGATTTATTTTTATCCTTATTTTCTTTGACCTTATTAAAGTTAATACTGATAATCTTATGTCAGTCATTAGCACCTTTTCTCTTTTCTTTCCTCGCCTGTCAGTGGATATTGGTGGTCATATCCTTTACTAATTCCATTGTTCTTTCTGGCAGGTTGAAACAGTGAATTGAGGATTCACTTGGCTGGCTTCTTGGCTTTTGGCTTTCTCTTATCTTTGGCCTCTGGCTTCATTCTTATTATTCTTTGTTATCTTTGGTATCTTTGTCCTTTCTCTTATTCCTGTTTAAGAAATATATTCCGTAGTATTTCTTATCATCTTTTGGAGCCCTCCAAGTGAGTTCTTGATTCCTGAGTGCCAGGCCATCTTGCTTCCATAAGAGCCCCTGTGACAAAATCAGAGAATAAGTTATGCCTTTGAATGTGTTAAGCAAAAGTGGGATGAAAGTCATAAAACCCCAGAATCTAAAGTAGGGGACTTAAGATTAGTTTCAAACTTGAGTTTTAATGATATCAAAGGCCCAAAGAGATTAAAATACTCCTTTTCAGGACCATTTTTTATTAAAGCACTTCATAGGAAAAATGCAGTAGAAGTAGAACTCTCAGTAGAATTTGAAAACAAACATCCAACTTTCCCTTTCAGTTTAGTAAAGCATTACACTTCAAGTGGTAAAGAATTATTTCCTTTAAGAAATTAAACACCCTTATAATTACCACCACTTGTTCAAAGTGAAGAAATGCAGGTGCTAAAAGTCTTGAAAGAAAGCAGACTTAGGGGAAAAAATGAAAGAGAATACTTAGTCAGGTCCATAAATCCAAAAAATAAAGATTAGTGGCTTTCAGAAATTGAGATACCTGATTCCCAAACGTTTCTCAGAAGATTCAGACATGAGAGAATACCAATTCCTCAATAAAATCTTTAGTTATGTGCTTTACATACTTAAAAGTATAAGTAGAGAGGTTGGACAGTGGATTATTCCCCCCCCAATTCAATTGGCGGTATACTACTAAGGAGAATTGTAGTACAATTGTTTTGGTGGTACGGAATGTGAGCCTGTGAAGTATGTATGACATACCCATAAGGCCACAAATAGCTTTATACACAGTTAATTTAGTCTTTAACTGAATTATAAATTGGATTTAAAATAAAAAATAACAAAAAAAGAATAACCTGTTTTTGGATAAATAAAGTTATAATTATTATTTCATTTTTGGATTCTATACTAAAAATAACCTAGGGTAGACCCACAGGGTGTTATACCCAAAAATGGTTATTTCTTAATTTATTTGAAGATTTAAGAATCTCACAGGACAATTGCAACTCTTTTTAACATTTTTAAAAAAAAATGAAATTCAAGCTTATTTATGCTTAAATTTAAAGCTGCATAAGGTTTATGAAAACTTACCAAAAATTTTAGTTCAAATTGAGGTTTTGTGTATATTTACTGAATTGGCTAAGAATTTGTCATACAGAATTTAAATTCCACATGAGGTCAAGCTAAAAGGGTTTAAGGCAATAGTGTGGCTTTAAATAAATAAAAGGGCAAAAACCCCATAGAAAGGTGGGACAAAGGAAGAAGACCAAATAGAGCTGGGGAACCCACCTTTATGGATATGCAAGTATTCAATTACGGTTGTCTACCTGTATTGGAGGATTTTAAAACTTATTTAAGCTTTAATATCAGACTTTGATCCAACCTTAAAGTTTAAACTTGTTTTATCCCAATTTGGACGGGAATTTCAAGCTGCCAAAGGGTAAATACCAATATTCATACTTGAAATCAAGGTTTTGAGAACTTTCAAAGATTCAATAATCTTAAAACTTTAAAGTTAAAAGCATTAAAACATTGTCAAAAGTTAAGGTTTGGTGTGTCTTGCTATTTTACATGGAAAAATAGCAATAACCTCAAAAATTTGTTAAAAATCCAATTATTAATTGATTTTCTCAAAATTTTCACACAGCTTAAAAATTGATGTTATCTGTGTATAAATTAAATTTTAAGAATCTCTTATAAACAGGTTTCATTGTTAGTTAGCCTGGAAATTTACTCTTTTGATCATATTTCAAGAAGATTGAGAATGATTTGAAAATTAATTGAAATTGAGTTTAAGAGATTTTGCTTGAAACTCTATTTTTAAGTTGCTCATGTGATTAACTTTAATTTATGCTAAAACTTAAAATAACTAATTTAATGGAGGATTAAAGTTACTTGGGGTTGAGAATAACACTAGCAGCTTTAAATTTAAATTAAAAATAAGTCACCTTATTTTTGAGCATGGTTTTTCAGCTTTGAGATGATGAAATCCTCTATATCCATTATGAATCATGAGAGCTGCTCTGAAGGTATAAAAATATCCTACACATCATTGTTTTTGCCAATAACAATTATTCATTCCAATCCTATTAGACATTTAAACAGGTAAAGTCTTATTATTGAATTAATTCTTAAGTTATTTTATTCTTTGTTAATTTAAAAATTGAAAAATTGAAATCATAGAATTCATATTATTATTGTAATCACCAATAATACATTTTATTATATAAAATTATTGTCTTAAATATCTTTTAAAATACTCAAATTCCTCTTCAACACTCTTTAATCATAGTTTTTATCATAAAAAGCTGCTTCATCTTTTGAGATATTGATTTTTGCAGTCCCTTCAACTTATAATCAGCATTTAATATAATAATTGTTGTTCTTTGACTTGTTGTATTAAATAAATATTATAAGTAAGTTTTCTTTGAAGCTCTATATTCTTTTTATCTATTATTAGTTTTTTTATATTAATTTTTTTATAAGAATTATCTCTGTACATTGTGTTTGATAATTTCTTTTATAAATATCCTTATTTTCCATGTGTAATTTTCTCATTAAGAGCTTTATACTTATTATTGCTATAGTTGTCAGTGACTATAACAATAATAGAGTAATCACAATTCATTATAATTATTAAGATGTTTTTATTATTAAATTATTTAACAATAATTAAATGTCTTTCTTTTATTATAATTATTTTGAATAATTATATAAAATTGTGGCTATAATAATTAATTATATTATATTTTCTACTGAGGAAAGTTATAGTACTCTTGATATTTGCTACTATTATTGAGAGTTTCATAGACAAACCTTACAGGTGTGGTATTGATAGATCTGATTTATCAATATAGTTTAATATCCCACAGTATTGGTATTTTATCCTCAAACCCAAAATATCTTTTTCAGTTTTTAATAGTGAGCTAAAAAGTGGCTCATTTTTGTATTCCTTTATGGGATCTGCACAATGATCACTAAGATGGTATGAGTAGCATCAATTATGGCACAGGTATACAGGTTTCAAATTCGGTCATGGAAATTTGGACTTTGTGTGAATACTTTATTGACTTAATATCCTCAACAACATTTTCTCAAGGTTGGATAGAGGATGATTAGAGGTTAAAATTAGAAATCTCATATTCTTTTATTACTAAAAAGACCCCATTTCATGTATCTCACCCTGAAGTTTTAGAAGTTAGATGAGAGGTTAATATTCTATTCACCAGGATTTAACCTATGGTTGGCTCTAACTTCTGCAATATTTGTTCTAGAAAATTTTTGGCTGGTACCATTGGATATCCCTAATTGAGAGCTTTAGTTTAAACCCCAACATTGTGGGGTGAGGCGCGTTCAGCCTCTATTTCTAGATTTGAGATGAAAGTTGAAGATGTATGTTTATTCTCAGTTAATGGTTTGAGCTGGAATAGCTTCTTTAATCTTACTGCTATGTTTGTGTGAGCTGTGTATTCATGATTAGGTTACTTACCACTTCCTTTTAGACCCATTTCTGTGCTAATCTGGCTAAGGTTAATTTCTTTTGGGCATCATGCTTTTCAAATAATTCATGGTATTTAGGTTTCATGCTTTTTCTCTTTTTTTGGGTCCCAGGCTCACATGGACTTCTATACTTCTGTTGTGGCTTTTGCCTTCCCATGCTAGACTTTTCATGTCTTGATATATCTTAAGATCTACTTTGAATAATTCTGTATGCATATTTGATGAGCCATTTCCTAACATAGTTGTCTCTTTTTCTTTCTTGATAATTTGTCCTGGCTTGGCTGTATTAGATTCTAATTGCCAGTTAAAGAGGTTGAAATTATACTTTCTGTATATTTATATATATTTAATTCAGAGTTCTTTCACTTTCAGCATCATATTCTGTGTTTGTTTCATCATTCTTGAATTTCCCTCTAGTGAGGCCAAATTCATGGGTTTCACTTTTGCCCTTGTTATATATAACATTGATGTTTCCTCTATACTCTTGTATGGCTCTTTTCAACCTCAAAATGTATCAATTTGAGGCTCTCATTCAAATTAAGGACTTGAGTGATTTTCAGTATGTGAATAATTTGAATACTGCTTCTTCTAAATATTAGTGGAGTTTCTCTAATTCCCATACCAGGAATAGAAATTCTGTTTGAGTTCCTAAATATCTATCTTCTGAGTATTTAATCCATGTAGATATATAAGATATAGCCCCTCCTTCGGGTATTTTATGCTCTAATGTTCTTTAGTGGAGTGCATCTCCTTTCCCTTGGCTGGATGCTGAATCAATTTCTACATAAAACTTTAATTAAAAGTAAGGAATCATTGAGGCAGATGCATTTGTAATTTCACATCTTGTTTTATTAAATTTCCCTCTTCTTATTGTTTTTATCTCAAACACTAAATTTTTTGAGAAAAGCTTGTATAGGCTGAAAGTTCTTTGTGAAAATACTTTGATGTTGCTTCTTTAGTAGCTTGAAAATAATAAAAAATAGTAAATCTCTTTTATTTTTTTGGTACTGGCTCTTTCAGTACTTAAGATACTTCTTCTTGATCTATGGCTACTATTAAGCCTGAGAATTTGTTCCCTAATTGCCACAATTGCACTTTTTGAGAGAAATTTCCATATTTATGGGGATATGTATACATAATATTCTGTCAATTTGTCTCACGCGGTAATCCCATGTTTCTTAGTATTCTCTGTTTTCATCAGTTTACACTACCATCCAGCCTTCCATCGTTCTTTGTAAGTTTTCTGGTGCATGTTTCATGTTAAATGGCATCCCTTTATACCCACTTATAACCATATGAAATATGATTCTTAGTAGTTTGATAAATTGTGGTTTTGGATAATTATTATGAAAGAATTTCATTCATTCTCTGTTTTTTATTAATATTTTTTTTGCAATCTTTTAAAGTGTATGATGTATTCTTGGCATGTGGAACCTTTCTTCTTTGGTGTAATTATACAGGTTTCTGAAATATCCACAAAATCTTGAGCTGCCATAATGACATGCAATGAGTAATGATTTAGTGACGTCCACTACTTAATTATTCCCAGTCTATCTAATTACTTCTATCTCTAGGAGCACACTTATTTGTTTTTTGATCTCCAGGTATGGTGGTCTTCTGAGAATAGGTGGGTAACATATTTCCACCTCTATATACAGCTCTATGTCATTCCCTTTGATTTTTCCCAATTTTAAAAGCTTCTCTGTTCTTTCTGAGAATTTTGATTGAGCTGAGCTGCACTTAATTTTGAGTTTTTTACGTATTGGCCTTCTTCAAAGTCTCTCAATAGGTGTTTTAGTATGAATTATGTCATAGGAAAACTTTATTTCTTCATTTTTACCTATGGAAAAGTACCTATTTTTACTGTTACATATATCCATAACCTTTTATATTTGGTATTCTGTGCCCAGTAAGACTTCTTATACTTGTGAATTTTCCAAGAAAGCAAACTCTGGTCATAGTATGACATTGCCTTTTTTATGAGGGTGTACTATTTCTTGAAAAAGTTTCCTTAGGAAATTCATACTACCTGAGGCACTCTTAAGCTTTTTTTGTTATTAAGTATTATTTCTTCATATAATATGGCTCAAATATCATTCAGGTATTCCTTTTTCACAATTAAAAACCTAGCTCCTGTGTCAATTATCAAGGGGTGTTTTTTGTTCTGTATGTAAACTTTCAATGTTTTTTGTGTACCATGTATTATCCCCATTCATGTTTTTTCTTGTTACCAAAAATATTTGTGCATCCTGTATATTCTTACAGAGCCTTATGTTTGTGGCTCTTTGTGGCATACCTGATTCCAAATCTATATTTTGTACTTCTAGTTAATTTTTTCATTTAATTCCCTTATATTTCCCTCTATGTGGTATAAGTCACTTTTTTAACCTTCCCTGAGTCCATTTCCCATTATCAAGAGTCTGATTTATCCCCTTCTGGTGATGCTCCTGATTACACATAAAGCTCATATATCTTTTTCTTTTCTTTAGTGCAATTTTTGGAATAATTCTTATGTGATGAACCTTTGTGGCGCATAATCTTCTTTTTGGGTAACTGTTTTCCCTTTGTAACAACCACTATTCAGGGGTAAGGTCATTCAATAATACACCCACTCAAACACATCAAACCAGAAAATCCATCATGTGTATCAGTAATAAGTCTCAGCAATCTTCCTTGCTGAAACATGAATACAGCCTGTCAGCTCTTTTACAGGTTTGATTCACTCAATACAGCTTTGCATTCACAATTCTGAAACTGTATGATCACTCAATACTACAACACCTCTTGTACAGATCCTGCACAGCCATACAGAACCTTTATTGTTCAAACTCAATTCAATCCTCAATTCCTCTCATGAAAATTCTCTCTCTGGATCAGGGCTGGTGATTCTCACATATACCAGCCCCTCTTTCCCCCTGGAGACTTTTCCTACGTTAATTAGCTTAGTTGATTTATTATTTTATAATTAGTCTTACCCTTATTTTGGGTATTATATTTATTGGTTCTAGGTTAGTCTTTTCATTTCTTCTTTTCCTGTAAGGTATGAGTTGTGGTTGCCATATCCTTATTAACCCTTCTCTTTCCTTCTGACAGGTTGAAAAAGTGGACTTGTACTTGTTTGTTGTTGGCTCTTTTATTTTCTTACTCTTATTGTTTTTCGCAGCTTTTTTTTATATTTATTTTATTAGTAATCTTCTCTTATTACACTCTTAAGTGTCTTACACTTTACCTTATCTTGAGCTCTCCATAAATAAGTCCGAGTTTACTGAGTGCCAGGCCCTCTTCACTTAGAAGAGCCCCTGTGACACCCTTACCCTTTTTATTTTCTTTAATCTCAGAATTTTTTTGAAGTTATTAATGAAGGAGGTGTACATCCCTATAGATTTTTCCTTTCTTATGTCTTGTATGACATTTTTCTTCCTTATCATTTCTGCTTGCTCTTATGCATCTTAATTTCAATTTATTTTTCCGAGTCTCTTGGAAAATTTTGAAACATTTTATTCTTCTGTGTTTCAATTTTCATTTTTTGATATATATATTTGATTTTTAAGTTTTTTTACTCTTTCTAGTGCTTCTGAATGCTTCTAAAAACCTGTGGTACAGTAAGTATTAAATAGTTCACTATAATCAGTACTACAATAATTGAAATTGTAATGATAGCCTCTTTCTTTTGGAAAAGAAATATTCTTAAAGATAGTACTATATCTTACTTCAAGAGCAGGATGGGGATTCCTCTGTTAGGCAGAGGAAGGTTCCTTTTTATCCTGAAGAGGGGTCAAAGGACCTCTTCCTCTTATCAGATAGATGGATTGAAGATTTTTCAGTGCAGGGTGTTGGCTTGTTGTTTTACCAGTCCTTTTTTTACTTCTATTGGGCTCAGATGTGGCTTTAAAACCACATCTGGTCACATTTTCTCAACAAAGTGATAAAGCTTTCTCCTGGGGCCCCACGGACATGCTCTGAAAGGCCAGATTTGTAGAGAGCTGTACAGAATTCATAATTGAGCTTCATATTAGTCATACTATAAATTATTGAAGTATGAAACTACATTTTTGTGATTTTGACACCTCATATTCAATGATATGGGATATTCTACCACAGTATTGAGGTTTTTCCAATATTGTGGCAGTTTTACCTTGAAGCCGTCATACCTTTGTCATTTCTGAAGATAAAGAGTTTAAAACTGGCTCATTTTGTAGCCCCAGAGAGGCTCTACACAGTGGCTACTCATTTGATATGCCTCGAATTAACTATGGAGAAGCTGTACAGGTTTCAAATTCCATTAGTTAAATTTTCATTTTATGATTAATTTTGTATTAACTTCTTTTAACAGGTGGTACAGAATTATAAAGGGTACTATTCAAAAGTTCAGACTCTTCTCTTTATAAAAATACTCTAATTTACATATCTCACACCAAAACCATAGAAGTTGTATTTTAGGTGAATATTCCATTCACCATAATTTGGGCAATAGCTGGTCTTAGCTTCTATAATATTGATGCTAGCCCCATTTGAGTAGTAGCACTGGATATCCCTGATTGAAAGCTTAAGCTTCAACACCCATTCTATAGGGCTCTTCCTCTTTTTCTAGATTATATATGGGAGGTGAAAAGTAAGGTTTATGCTCAGCTCTGGCTTGAAGCTGGAATAACTTTTTTATTCCTTTTCCTATGTTTATGGAAGTCTTATATTTTAAATTAGGTGGATTTCCACTTTCTTTTGAATTCTATGTTGAACTATTTTTTCTCAGGTCACTTGCAGTAGGAATTTTTCTTGACCATTGGTTTATGGTATTTTTGGTGTCATTATTGTGCTTTGTTTTTGAGGCACAGGCTGACACCTTTGGTATTTTTAAGACACCATTAATAAGGGTCCTCCCCTTTGAGTTATCTCTCACTCTCAATAGAGATGGTTATTTGAAGAATAGGAGTACCATTTCTGTACTTTGGTGTTATTTTATATCTCCACCGTGGCCAGTGTTTCCTGCCATGTATCCTTTTCATCTCAGTTTTCCATATGTCTTCATGTCCTCTGAGTGCCTTTTTAGTATTTTTGTGATCCAGTAGTCTAGTATCTTTGTGAAAGCAATAAGAACTTTATCAATATAATCAATGAGCTCCATGTTATCATATTCTCTAATTACCCAAAAACTGCGCCTATTTTTCACTTCTGGTAATTTTTTGAATTCATTTTTCTCAGAGTAGCTGAGGATTTCATCATCTTGCTAAATAGACTCAGACGTTAACCCTAAATCATTGTATTCAGGCACTTGGTGGTCTGATTTGTCTTTTTCTTTCATTTTTTGGGATTCAGTTATGGCTTCATTCACTTTTTTTTTTGAGGGAAGAATTTATATTCTTTTTACTCCTTTTCATGGAGGAAACTTACCTCTTCCCACTATTTCCTGTTTCTTCAAACATTTATTAATACCCTTCTCAAAGCTATTTTTTCTTCCATTATTGAGTCCAACTGTCTGTTGGTCTTTCTGAATTGATCCCAAATTTTGGCTGAACTGTTTTCAATTCTTAAATTAATGTTGCTTTGTAGAAATTCTCTTCCTCCATTGTTTGAATTTATGACCTCAATTTTTTACCTTATCATTTGTCCATTTTATTTATTTTTCTAATTTGAATAATGTTAGATTATCATTTTTAGCTTCATTTTATACAAAATTATGATTGAGGATTGTGTTATCAGTCATGAGGTCTGTATAATCTTCTTTTGAGCTATTAATACTGTATGTTGGTGAGATTATGTTTTGATTTTTTGTACCTATTGGACCAATTCTATTAATTTCTTCATCAAGGGAGGTGATTCTTTCTTCCTTTTTTGATATATTTTTGTTTTTCCCTTGGGCTCTTTGTCTTTTTTGGAAAACTACAAGGAATTAATGGAGAGTCCTGGATAAATTGGCCTTTGGCTGATGATTCCTGGGATTTTTGGACTGTTGTGTGGAGGATGGTATACCTTCCTTGATTTCTTGTTGGGCTCTTCCACATGCCATCAGTTATTTATGGCTTTGAATTTTTCACAAATATTTCTGATTCTGGTTTCTCTCTCTTCTATAAATCTGAAATGTTCTTTGAAATTCAAACGTTTTATTTCTTGAATAATTTCTGGCCAAGTTATTTTCTTCGGGAATATATTTTGCATTGTTATTCCTACTTCTTCCCAATATTTTATTATTCTTAATCTTTTTTTTTCTATTCTCCATGTGAACAATTTTTCAAGGTTTTTTATTTGAATTATTCTTTCTGCATCTTTTCTATTTGCCTTTTGTACTTCTGGATTGAATTAAATTTGGAATGGAACCTTCGGAAAGGGTTCCCTTAGGTTAAGTCCCTTGTTGTTGATTTAACTCAAAAGATGGTTTTCTTATTCCTCATCTTTTTTTCCCAGGTTCCTGGCTTATTTATTGGGTATCAGATATTTCTAAGAAATGGACTTTCCATGTTTACAGTGCTGAATAATGATAGAAGGGAGAAAATATTTAAAATTCAAGATTTATCCACCTCTTTAAGGCTCTTGTCAAAATGTATGGTCTACATTTTTTTGGAATTTTCCTTCTTAGTTTACTTCTGCATTAATGACTGTATTTTTTTTAATTAACCTCTTTGGGTGATTAAACCTGTTTGGTTTGTGTTTTACTGGGTTTCTTTGACCTTGGTACAGCTATTGAGTTCCATTATTTTTAGTTCATCACCACTTCATTGTGCCTCTTATTCTTTCCTTTGGTGTTTGGAAACTACTCTTTATCTAATGAGGCTGTCACAGATTAATTTCCTTTCTACTGGGCTTCTAGTAGAATTTAGTATTTTTGACTTTGAAAGAAAAATAAAAGGGATTGGTAAGTCAATTTTCAAACAACAAAAATGCTTTTGGTCTTTTTTACTGTCATTTTTTCTTATTGGGAGAGTTGTTAATTTTTTTCTTTTAAAATTTTACAAAACCATAAGAGATTTTGGTTTTTACTAATCAATGAAGAGTAAATATTAATACTCAAGTGTTTTGTGAATTATTCACCTGTATATTTTTGTATTTTCACGAAGAAAAACAAATCAAAATGATATATCAATGTGTTTTATTTCGTTTTCTTGGTTATTTATCAGTAATTAAGTCTGTAACTGCTTTCAAAGATCCTTTAGTGAAATCTTCTTTTGATAAATATTTGATTCAAGTATTACTTATAATAATGAAATATTATTCCATCACCTTTATATTTATTTATAATTCATTAATAATGCTATGTTTCAGATTGAATTTCAGGAACTCTGTCAAAAAATAAATGATGTTTTGCTGAAATATCCTATTTTTATATTAGAATAACTTCTTAAATTTAAAAATGGTAATTTATTATTATCAATTTTTGTGGTAAATTCAACTGTTTCTATATTGATAGTAATATATATATATGTGAAACACAAATATATTGGTCTATATATCTTAGAAAAAATATATATATTGCTGATGAATGATATAAGCTTGAGAGTGAAAATAAGAAAATAAAATTTGACTTAATTTTATATTAAAGCACCTTTTAAATACTGAAAATATTCCAAAACGTCCTAAATATGTTCATAAAGGGATTAAACCAACTGCAGACCTCCAAAATGTAAGGTTGAGTCTATTTATACTTTCAAAACAAGTAAATTCAAGCTCATTACTATGAATGTGACAAATTTATAATGATCAAAAGAGGTCTACTCTCATTCCACAATGGTAGTGATGAGTCAACTGACATCCTGTTTTGCACTAATCAAATATAAAGTGACAGTTAAAATAGCTGTAATAGCTAATTGACTTAATGAAATAAATAGTATTCCAAGGCTAATACTTTCATAAGACATTCTTAGAATGTAAGAGTACTAAGAACTGATTATGAGGTTCTTTTACAGTGATCAAAGGCCCTCTTTTATCCCTTTTGGGTCTTTGAGGGCACAGAAAGCTCTTAAAACATCTTCATATCAAATATCTTTACTCTTGAGGCTGTATTTTAGTTCTATACTATCAATTCTGACTTGGTTATAGTCAGAATTGTGGTTTTGGGATCCCAAATAATCATTATGGAACAATACAGGATTAAAAACCTCTTAATAGGACACTTCCACACTGTTATTGACTTTCCAGAGTTTTTCGAAGACCAAGATTAATCATTCTGGATGATTAAAACTTTGAAAGACCATCATCATAATTATTAAATAAGTACAAGATGGTACAGAAAAGTATTAGTCAAAAAGCTCCCAATCAAGGGATCTCAGTAAGTATCTGGGATATGAAGAGTGAAGCGGCTTGATTATCTCTTTAATTTTGTATTTTCAAATCTTATTATTATCAAAAAATAGAAAAGGCTATAAGGGTTTGAAGCTTTTTGATGTATTTTTGTATACCAGTATGCAGATTCCGCAACTTCTAAGCCAGACATCTCTGTAAATTTAGATAATATCAGAGTAAGAACTATGCACAATTTCAAATATTGATAAGCTCTAAAATTTGATATAATTTTCAACACATTTACATGAATTTATGGCAAAGATAATGGATTTTATCTAAATAAGTATTTTTCAGAAAACCTGAATTTCGTTTAAACAGCTTTGAAACCAGAGCTTTCAGCTAATTTATCAGATGAAGCTTTGTAATATATCTCAAACCAAATCCCTCACTAAGATCTTCAATATTTCTATACTTTTGTACAGTTTTGTACCAGCCCTTTTATACCTTTGAGGTGTTTCTTTGACTTGAAGGGAAGAATATGGAATCTCTTGAAACAAGGATGCTACTGAAGAACTAGTTTTACCATTGGATAGATCTTACTGAGATATTCAGGAATCATATCACTTTAATGTGATTTCAATCAAATATTAATAAGCTAGATGAGAGTTCAAAATGAGATTTTTACTTATTGTTTACTCATCTATACTAAAAGTAATTATATCTTGGCTAATTTGTAGCAAATTCTTTAATAATTTCATATTCTTAATTGAGGGATTTTTTTCCTTGTATTTATATCTGTATAAACCATAAATGTTAATATTTTTCACACTCAGTTACAAATGTATAATACCATTATTTATGGTATTTGGATGTCATTATTGTGCTCGTTTTGAATTCCAGGGCTCCCATTTTTTATCTCTCCATGTTTGTTATCCTGTGATTATTTGCTAGTTATGTACATCCATGGTTCAGAAGAGTTTCCAGGATCCATTTTTAAGTGTATATTCAAAACCTTCAATGTCGAATACTATTAAAATTATTTTTACAGAGCTGTGCCCCATTTTCTTGAAAATACTGAAAGCATATGAACAGAAGAAATAGGTATATTCATTAATACCAGTTTCCCCTGACATCAAAGTTACTTTAGAAAGCTTTAATGTTATGAATATTCTGTCCAAGCACTCAATATCCAGTTGTTGTCCATGCCTTACATGAGGGATCTAATTTTCAATTGATATGAGAGACAAGGTTTTTCATTAATAAAATCAATAATCTGTATTTTTCTCCAATTTTTTACTCTAATATTCTATGCTCCTGTTTTATATATCTTATTACCTACCATCTCTCACTTTATGCACTTGTATATTAAAAATGTATATCCAAGAAACTTTGCATCCTAAAAGGAATTACTCTTTGAAAGGTTCATTTCTCACCACTATGTTGTGAGTGGGCTGGTAATTACCAGAAGAGATATTTTGAAAAGATTTTGCAGGCTGAATTGGATGACTCTTCCTAATATTCTGTTGTGTAAATGCTTTTATATAATACTCAGTAAATTATTTCTGCCTTTAAGCCCCACTTGGTCTCGCTATTATATTGTTAACTGTATAAGATACATGGTGACTCCTCTGGAAAATATTTTTTTATATTTACAAGGGCTTTTAATGAAAATTTGGGCTATAAATTCCCAAATCTTAGCTTTTTCTAAATTTACCAGATATTATTTCTCCAATTTGATTATCCCATACCATAGGCCTAAATTTCCCTTCAATAATTTAGAAAATTATTAAATTAACGTTGAATTATTTTAAATTCCTCAAAACAAGGTAGCTGGGCCCGCCTGTGGGGAGGCCAAAAAAAGACCCCATTTTTGCCTCAATACTTTGACCCATTAATCCGCCCAAATATTTCGGAATTATTCTTGGGTTTACTAATATCATGGGAGATATTTTTCAAAAAGATAAACTTTCCATGTAAAAAATTTATTTATTTTGCCTTATTTCTGCCTGTGATTCAAGACCAGAGCACAAGCATGGAGCTAAAAATATTTTAGATTATCTACCTTACTATCATGGAAGATTACAGTTTCTAGAAATATTGATAAAAGGAGCTTAATCCTCCTCCATTAGAACTTCTCTTTAATATCTAATATGGGTATGAAATGACAAAGTTACTCTTATTCAAAGAGTGAGCTGAGCCTGAACCTTAAGTTTCACCAATCATCTTTATTTGGCATATATTCATCAAGCACCCAGAAAAATTTAGCATTATTTAATCTATCAACCATACTTAACCAATGGTTCTAATTTCAAGTGTGTTTTACCACCTTATCAAAGGTTGAATCTGGAAAAGAAAGGCTTTTCTGAAAAATATCCGTAAATTCTCTATAGAATTGATATAAAATATGAATAAAACCCTGGAGATATACCCGAATTTCGAATCTCTAGTGTAAATTAAATTGTATCTCCCTTCTAATTTTTTATTTAAAAAACTGGCCAAGACATTCCCGTTTGAAATTTTTTACAACTTCTATACAGCTGTATAAAAGCAAAATACCCTTTTATTTGTAGAATTCTCAAGCCAATAGTACCCATGTTTTTGGCCATTTCAAATATCTCTAAAAGGAAAAAGTTTGATCCAATTTTGATACCCGTATCACTACAACTGATAGGATATTATGATTTAAGTTCTTGGAATATTATAAATTGTTAATCAGGACCTTCCATCCCTTGTATCAAAGGGGTACATGTAGTTAAGCTAGAACTGTTGGAAACCATCTTTAATCTCCTCAAAAATGAATTTTTATGATCCAATTTTGATAACTTTATCTCAAAATATTTCTTTTATCAATTTTATGTAATATTCATTCCATTTTTTGGAAGAGTCTGATCCTTATACATTTAGATCAACTATATCTTTATAAAAACTCATTCTATACAGTTTTTGGGAACCTATAATTGATTTTCCCTCTCTTTGATATTTCTCTCATATTCTTAAAAAATCTCAAATCAGGATTCACCTGTTTTTAATAGAGCTTTGAAGCTTTTCAGTCCCTTTTAAGGGGAAGAAAATATAATGCCTTGAGCTCCTCTATAAAAATATCATCTGAAAGTAAGACTACATTAATTTTATGTAAAATGTAAAATAATATTCAAGAAATGTTTAAGTCTCTTAAAAAACTCCCCTTTAGACATAGCACATTTGAAACTTGGCTTCTAGCTGTGATATAGAAAGGAAAGGAAATTTTATGCTCTTTGAAGTGAAAAAAAGCTCGATCTGTTTAAACCAAATTTTTCTAACCACAAATACACCAGTTGATTTTCTGTATGACAGTTTCAACTAGCTCTAAAATTCAAATTTTCTGTTACTCTTTTCACACCTCTGAAAGATATAATTAAATTTCTTTCTATGTGAAAAATATAAGAATCATGTGTTTTGGAAATACTCACATGGTAGCACTATTCTTAAAAATTGGAGCTCTTACCCTTAGCCAGGTATAATTATCATGTTTCTTACTATAGCTTCTCTAATAGCTAATCATTCACTAATAGAATCATGAACCCCTCTCAGCAACATTCATAAACACTTTTAGACCTTAATATAGTGTTTAGATACTTTCCAAATTACTCTGACCATTTCAAACTCATAATTCAATCTTCATAGACCCTACATAATTATTTACATAGCTAGCATCATTCCAAAAGTTCAAATCCCATAAGTCTCCATTTTTCAAAACAGAATTTTACAAGAATAAATTTCTGAAGGGACCTTAAATGAATTTCATGCAAGAAAATTGTTTAACTTTATTTATCTGGGCATTTTTTCTCCAAATGAATGGGAAATCCTACTTGTTTTGGAAATAAATTGGTAATACTACATCAATTTTGGTAAATTAGATTCAAGGGAATCAATTTGCTTACCATTTTCCTTACATTAATTGATTATCACTCTATTTATATATATTTGCTTTTCAGAATTTTGAGTAAAAAATATTCTTTTGAGTAAAATGTTTCGCCATGTAAATTAACTTGATTTAACCTCCTAGAAATGTATTACTTGCCATATTTTTGAGCTAAAGCCACCATGTTAAAGGTATGAAGAATTTTTGTGTGTCCTCATATGATTCTTTTGTTTGGCGAGTAATTTAAAAATATTTCTTATCTTCTTTAGAGATATATATATCCTTTATACATTATATAAGACAAAATACAACAAAAATTAATTAGATAATGATATAAATTATCTGAATTCAAGATATTAATATAATTTTTGAAGCTCAAGCATCTCAGAGAAAATTAATGGGAAGCTTTGAGAAATACCATGCTATGATGTTTGGATATGAAACTTTTATAAAAAAAATCAAGTACTTGTCCTTTCCTCAAAATTTTTATATGGTAAAATTCAATTGGAGATGGTAAAGCTTAAGATTTTTAGGAGAAAACATACCAAAACTATTGTATTTAACATTTCTATTAGAAAACAATCATAACATAACAATCAAAATTTATCCCAAATTAGTACATACAAGATATTTCTGGCTACAAAAGCAATTTCCTCATGAGAGATTTCAAATAGAATTGGTTGAGAAAATTAAAGCAGAAGATTTGTATGAGAAAATAGTCTCTAATACAATTATTAAAGACCAAACATTCCCAAAAGTAACCAGAGTGAATCTGGAAGAAAAGTCAGAAGGTTAGCAGTGATGAAAGATGCTGTCATTCATTCTTTGGGGTGGTTGAAGGGTAAAAATAATTATTAGATCTACAAAAAGTGATTATAATAGCTTTTCCCTGTGGTTTGAAGTTTTAAATTGATTTGAAATTGGTTCTTGCAATGATGTATTTGTTCTTTAACAGTGTTTAAGCTAATTATAAAACAAAATGATTCTAACATGAAGAGAAAATTGGGGCAAAGAATACATTCTTTTATATCCACCAATTCTCTTACTCCAAAAATAAAATTTACTCTAATCAGTCGTTAGAAACAAATTGACAACAGAAAAGTCAATTATGGAATCATTGAACCCTGTTTTGGACCAAAAAAGGGCTGGTTTTAGCCAGTTTAGTCCCTTAAATCAGCCATTGCTATAGTAATACTGGGTTTAAAGCCTTAAAAACACATCAGAACATATTTAAGTGACTTTAAAGCCATTTAGAGCTGTTTCTACTAAGTCTTTTTAATTTAAGGGTAGTTTCACCCTCTTGGCAACAGATAAAACTTCCCTGGTTTGTATCAAAAGCTCAGAATCAATTGAGTCACAGACCCTGTGACTCAATTTTGGGCCAAAATTGATGGAATTTTGCATGAATTTTGACATCCCATCCCTTTAAGAAAGTAATTTGGAGGAGTCTGGTACTCTTGGATCCAAGATTTCTTTTCCCCAAAAAAAGGTAATCTTTCCACTTTATTTTTTCTTCAATTACTCATCATGTATTATAACTAAATCTTACACATGTAACTCAATTGGAAAATTAAAGTCCACAACTGTAATTTCTGACTTCTCATATTCAAATTTGAGTTCACTTTGGTAATACACATGCACACTTTGACATTTCAATTGCTCATAGCTTTCAAGCTACACACCACAACTCAATTTTGACGCAAATTGATCTTTACCATCATATGCAGTGTGAATTAAATTAAGCTTTTGAGGATTTTTGATTTTCATACAGAAAATACTAAAAACTTAATTTATGTCTATTTGGAGTTGAGCTACACATTTTTCATATAGAGGTGACCCCACCTGATGTTTTATGAGGAATCCAATGGTGAAATAATTTTCATAACTTTATTTATTTTAAAAGAAGTTATAAATATTTTTATGAGCTTTTTTCCAAAAAAAAATACTTTGATTTTACTATTTGTAATGAAAATTTTTATTTAATTTTTTCATGTAAAAATGCATTTTCACATTTTTAATTTTTAATTCAAATTTGATGCTGAATTTTCATTAAAGAATTGAATTTTGAATCTTATATTTATATCTATTCTTTTATTTTAAATTCATTTTTTATTTTCAATTATAACTAAATTTTATTCTTTGTGGTCTGTTGAATATGTGAAAATATCTCTAAGGCTCACATTCCCTCCCCCTAAAAAAAGAATATCACTTTATAATATTGCTATTTCTAGTTTTTTTGACCCTTCTGGGAGGTTTGTTGACTTCAGGTATGGCTTTTTCTGCCAATAATTCATCTTCACAAGTTGGGTCACTGTATCTGAAAAGGTATCCCCTTAATTTTTTGTTCCTTAATTTTTTTTCTTTGGGAACTTTGGTAATTTTTTAGTACCTGATGTTCCAACAGGAGGTATATGTTGAGTGACTTTATCCCTTAGTGTGAATTGATCAGAAATATCATCTTCATAAGGTTTTATCAAGCTTACTGGATATTTAGGATTCTTATTACTAAGATCTTCAGATAATTTTACTTCAAAAGAATTTTCCCCATGAAGGGTCTTAAATACAAAATTTCCTGCAAAGGATTATTTAAGAATTCTGCATTATTTGATGTTAGTAAAGCTGGTAGTGGATATAAGTACCAAGTCTCATACCTTGAAGTCTGGAGTTGCATCTGACATATCCCATTTGTCTTTGGAATGTAAAAATTAGTCCTCAATTCATCTTAATTAATGCTTCCTAGCTTTTTCTAGAATTCCTTTGAAGCTAGACTCTGTGGGATTTATCTCAACCAAATCTTGGGGTAGTCTGGGATTCCATCTTTTCTCTAGAATAGTAGGAGTTTGATTGGTTCTGGAATGAATATATGTTTTATATTCTATTTCTAGTGCAGGTAAAAGGGTACAAAAATTAAGCTTTAGTCCATCACAATATTTGAACTCTAAGCCATCTGCACAAATTCCTTTTTCCATGTCTTCCAAGATCTGGACCATTCCTTTGGATAGGCCCTCAGTTTGTGGGTGGTAAGCTGTAGGTAAGTATAATTTGGTCCCAAATGGTTGGGGAAGATTATTCCATATTGCTGAGGTAAATTTGGGATCTCTTTCACTAATTATTTTTGTTAATATGCTATTCCATGATACTGCTCTATTCCATATTAGAAGAGCTGTATAAATGGCTTTATCATCTTTTTGATGTGGTAAAAAGACTTGTGTTTTACTGAATGTGAGCCTTGAGGTATATTTTACATACCCAATTAGGCCACAATCATGCTAAAAATAAATTCTGAACTATGCATAATCCATAAGTCATGCATATACTCAAAATTCATCATTTTTGATTTCAGGAAAGATGAATAATTTTTTATTTAGTAAGTAAATCCATGGATTTAAGGCCAGATTTGGATTTTACACAAACTTTCACTTAGGGTAGCTCCATAGAGTGAATAAGCTTAAATCAACTCTGAGGTGGTAATATGGAAAATAATTCAATACCACATCATCAATACCACATAAAGAACCGTGAAAAGTTTTGTTTTTCTCAATTTCACACCAAAATAATCCAAATGTGAGAAATCCCATGTTACATATACACTAAGAATAGTGTTATGAATTTTTGTGGCACTTGATATTATGGTATTCTTACATACACTTTTGGTACACCCATAGTGGATATCTCACTTTGAGCCTGAATTTCTATTTTGACATAAAAAATAGTCAAGGGGGGCAAAAGACATCAAAGAGAGCCAGGGTACCCAACTTCTGAGGCCTCTGAGGTGTGGAAAGCTCAAAAGCATGGATCCATGGCTGAGTTTGGCCCAATTAGTAAACTCAAGCCTTTTGGGAACTTGGTTACCAAGTCAAAACTTCACTATATTATAAGAAAATAGCAAATAAGCTGTTATTTTAACATGCCAAGGAGGTAAAGAGCGACCTAGACTGCTGTAAACATGTTAATTATTAATTACTTTCCATGGGTAAGCCCCAAAAGAGTAATTAAGACCCTTTTTGGACTAGTATCCATTGATTTACCTCATAGCAACCAGCCATATACTGCTAATTGCAATTCTACATAGAAATGAGGTAAAAACTTCAAAATTCATTAAAATTACAATTCTTGATTAATCTTTTTGAAACCTTTCAGGGCCAATTGAGAACTGTATATTTCATATAAAAACCAAAAATTATTATACTTCTATAAGTAAAATTAAAAGTTTTACATACAGTCCCTTTTTGATGATTCCACATGAAATACTGAATCTTTAAAAATTCACAGAAAATACACTCTGTGATGAAATTTCCAATAACATTGATAAATTTGAGAAATAAATGATTAATTTGGAATAAAAGAAGATTTACATTTATTACTTCTTTTATTCTTAACCATAAATGGGTTGGTAGTCACATAAAAGCATCAATTAAGTAATTATGATAATCTTACGTGACAACAGATGATGCAATCAATAATCCAAAAGGTTTTATTGTTTTATCACTCACTGGTTTTTTAGTTTTCTGAATTTCATGCTTCTTTGATCTGTCTTAGACTTAAAAGAGGCCTCCTCTTGCTGGTTTTTCCAGATCATCACCTTATTCTATTATACCCTTATTACCAACAAGTAAGTATTATTTAAAACTTTTCTTAAGTGTTTTAATCTTTCAGAATCAATAAGAAAGACTTGAAATCATAGAAACAAACTGTATATTGCTGTAATAATTTTATATATCCATTTTTTATCTTTTTAAATCCACAATTATCTGTCAAATCTCTCTACTTTTATCTTTAATAAGCTCTTTGGAGTATTAGTGAGTGATTCATCTTAATTCTTAAGGTTTTTCTATAGTAATTGTTTTCTTCAAGAATTACATTTATAATTACTCTTGCAAAATATAATTATATATTCAAATAACTTTATTATCTTAATAAAGAAGTTTTATTATTAAAATACTTCTTGTAATTGATTCTAGTAGACAATTACTGCTTACTGTTATAATAATTAGTAGTGTATAAAAAGTAAAAGAAATAATTAATTCTTTAATTATTTAATTGTTGTTATAATAATTTTTATTATTATATTTCATAAGAACAGTCATACTACTGTTGATTAATAGTAATATTATCAACAGTTTCATAGACACATCTTACACTAAACCTGTCAACAATCACTAGGGAAGAAGTATAGCTTCTATCATCGCCTGGTGGTAGGCCAGTTACCCAATCCATATGGAAAATTAATGAGGGTATACTGGTTTCTTGTATTTTTATCAAATCAACAAGTATCTTACCAGTGGATTTATTTTCCTTTTGACATCTGTCACAGGTTTTGCACTATTCTGAAACATCCTTTTTCCACATTGGCCACCATATGCAGGTCTTAATTTTCTCTCTTGTTATATCCTCAGCTAGGTTTCCTGAGAAGGTGCTGTCATGACATTCCTTTAGTAAAATATTGATTAAGGAACTGTCCACAACTGTCATAACACATTTGTGTTTTGTCCAATGGGAGATTATACCATGAGGTAAATAAAATCTTCCTTCATCATATGAATTTTTCAATATTTCATCCAATAAATTTATCAAATAGTTATCTTTAGAATCTTTAGCAAGTAGCTGGCATAGGGTGCTATAATTCATATCTTGATTATAGCTGTTCTTTACTTCAAAGAAGGTGGTGTTTATGTCTGTAACATTGATTCATTCTATTCGGATTTGTGAAGAATCTTCTTCTGGAACATAAGCTGTATTTTCAATATCATTTTGTAATGGACATCTTCTCAGCTCATTCTCATCTTTGTGTAAAATGGTCATATTTCCTCTATATTCCTGTATGGCTCTTTGCCATCTGAGAATATTTCTGTTGGGTTTTTTCATGTTCAGAAGTGATTTCACAGCATTACAATCTGTTACAGCTCAAAAAAAATGACCTTTAAAAAAATAATTTGATTTTTCAAAGGCCCAAACAAGACATAAATATTCCATTTGACTTGCTCCATATCTGTCTTCAGTTGGGTTTTTTTGCCTAGATATAAAACATATAGGTCCTTCCACATTTTTGTCATTAATGATTTGAATTTGATGGAGTGCATCTCCTAGCCCACCTGCTGATGCATCAATGTAAAGCTTAAAGGTAATTTCAAAATATAGAATTAGTAGAGTTGGTGCAGTGGACAAGGCCTGTCTCAGGGACTGAAAGGCCTTGACTCTATCAAAAGACATTTCAAATACTGTATCCTTGTCACACAGCTTCTTAAGAGGTCTTTCTGTGGATGAAAAATTCATACTATGCTACCTTTAGTATCCTAAAAATCCTATAATAACTGTATTTCCTTTATGTTCTGATGCATAGGCTTTAATAGAACTAATGCAGATTTATTCTTGTCAATTTCAAAGGATAGACCAGATAGCACATTTCCTAGGGCTTTGAGCTCTTTTAATCCAAAAGGAAATTTCTTTAAAGATGCTTTCATATTTACTGATTGTATTTTCTCCATAACTCTGGATAATCTAGCTATATGTTCCTCCCAATTCTTTCAAAAAACAATAATGTAATAAATATAAATTATTAACCATCCTTCTGAAAGATCTTCAGGAGAGATTTCATTCATTGCTATTTGGAAGGTTGAAGGTGCATTTTTGATGCCAAAAGGCATCCTTAAGTATTCATAAGCTCTACAAGGGACAATAATCTCAAATATTTTCTTTCTCTTAGTGTTACTACATTCTGATGGAATCCCTTCAGGGAATCCATGGTTCTGATGTATACTGCTTAAGATATTTGAGTCAGAGAAGTTTGTATTTTAGTATGGGATACCTGTCTGAGACGGTGTAGGTATTTAAAGCTCTAAAATCTCCAATCATTCTTCATTTCTCATTATTCCATGCCACTATGACAGGTGTAGTTGTTTCTATCTCTTCATTATTGCCAACCTTTATCATTACACCAAGGTCAAAGAGTTTATTTATTTGAATTTCAAGGGCTTCTTTTGATTTTGGGCTTACGGGGTATGCATGCCTTCTTCATAGCAATGAATAAGGTCTCTCATTTTTTAAAATAATTTCAAATTTGTGACAAATAACTGCCTTCAGTAGTTGTTTATCTGTTTCAAAGAGTTCCTTGTGGTCATATAAAAGGGCAGAGAGTTCATTTTCTTATATATTGGTAAGATGAAGACTGACTTCAGCTTCATTCAATTTTTCTGATTTAAACTTTTCTAACTCCAAGTTCACTTTTTATACTTTATTCACTGTAATTTTTCCTTTAAAATGTAAAAGGGAAAGTTTCTGATACTTATTGTCACCAATAGTAAAGTACCTGTCTTTATTATTATGTAGATCTATGCCATGAATTATTTAATCATCAATTCCCAATATTAAATGGGTAATATAGCAGCTTTCTATAATAAAAAATTCAACAGTTATTCTCAGATTTCCATTGATATTTTGGAATTTTACAGTAATCTCAAATATTCCCCATAGTTGCATTGGATTGCTTGCACTGTTTAATTTTATCCCATCAACTGGTTATAATTGGTTCTTAAAATTTGGAACAAAATTCTTAAAAAAATATTTTCCAACACAAGATAAGAAATATCCTGGGTCAAATAGCAGCTTAGTAGGCCTGTTATCAATCACCACTTCTTTTATACAGGAATTTCAAGCTGTATAACCTTTCCCCCTGCTTGGTTTTGTTTCCATAATTTGTGAATCTTTAAAATTTGATAAATAAAGCTGACTATTACTCAAATGTGGCTATTGGGCATAAGATTCCATTCCTTCAGATGTTACATTGATATTTTCTATAGCTTTTGAAGATTTAAAAAATATTGATTATTTATCCTCTGAATTTTCTTCATTCAAAATATCATTTCCCTAAACAGGTTCTTCTTCAATGTTAATTTCATATTTTTTTATCTATTTGGACATGTATTGGCCAAATGTGTGTTACTTTGGCAAATATGGCACTTTGTGATTGTTTCTGAAGATTTATATTTCATATTACTACAATTTTCTTTTGGGTTTTGTCTACAGAATGTTTCCAAGGCATATTAAAACTTGTCTTTAGATTCATCCTACTAGAGCCAATTTCTGTTCTGGTGGTTCCTCCTTCTAATATATTGTTAATGTCTTCTTCTGAGAATTTTTCAGTAGTCCTGCTTTTTAAAGAATGCTCAGAATATCCTCCACATTGTCTTAGAATTTTTCTATGGATAATGTCTTTTTGTTGGAAAAACCATGGTAAATCTCTGTCTTTTTCGGAATTGAATTTTGCATATTCTAAGGCTGTTTCAACTTCAAATCTTCAAGCATCATTTTCCCACTTTTTTATTATTTGTATTTTCCAATAAGTCCAGCTTTGGTGTCCATGTGCTTGTCTTAACTTGATAGAAAGTCTATTAGCTTCTTTAGTAAACAAGGTGTCAAATCTTTCTGTTACCAATTTGTTTAGCAATTGAAATTCTGCTTTCATCATTTCAAAACCTCTGATAAATTTTATATGGTCATATTCTCCTTAACCACTGAAGTGAGGGCATTCTTTAAGGTTTGGTACTTCTTTCAAGAATTCTTTACCCATTGATGGCTCCAAGTTATAGAAATAAGTGGAAGATTTATTTTTTATTTGTTAAGTTTCTACATCCGATCATTGTGGGTTGGAATTTTTCATACCCTTTCTTTGATTTAGAGGTGTAGAAATTCTTGGCAAGGTGTGCATTAATTGTTCAATTTCAATCCTTGTACTGTTAGTACACCTTGTGAGATTTTTGGACTTCATGTTGAAAAGCTTTTATTAAATTGATTAACTCAATTCTATACATTTCTTATTTTATTTCCATAATTCTTTTTGTCTATTATGATCAGAAATGATTTGATTCAATTTCATTGTTAAATTTGATACTTCTTCCTCTGAGGTATCAAAACACTTTTTAAAGTCCATTGTGTTTGTCTTTACTTTAGTAATTGTGTTTTTAATATCATCAAAGATATTCTTATTACCTGCTTTGATAATGCTTAGGGCTTTGTTTATTCTTGTTTCAACCATTTAATCAATATTTAATTTAGAATGTTTTTTTGTTAATTCTTTCATAATGACACATTGTTCACTTATTTTGCTTACAAATGAATTGTCATTGGTTTATTTTCTAATTTCTCTTAAAACTTTTTCAAAACGTATAAGTGTTTCATTTATCTGGCTTAAACTCAGATTATTGGTCTCAAAATTGCTACAAATATTTGAATTCTTATGAGAAATATGACTTTTTATGTCATTTATGGCTATATTAAAAGCTAGAATTCTATCCAAAATTCCCAAAATCACTTCTGATATTATAATATGGCTTCCTCTCTCTTCTGCATTTCCATCATAGTTATGGTGATCTGAAATACATTTTCCATGGAATATTCTTGAATATTTGTGATTCTGTAGCCCTGGATGTATGTTTTTGTGGCTGGTGCTTTTCCTTTGCCCTTTTTCTGAGCTTGTGGCTGCTTTTTCGCATCAAAATTTTTTCTTCTGGCCACTGGAGTTGTTTTTGGAAATTGTTTGGGTGGTGGAGGGTTGTTGTTTCTCTATTCTGATGTTAAAAGCATCATGTTATTCGTTTCCATAAATGGATGCCTTCCATTAAGTAAATTTTAAGTACTGGTATAGCCTAGAGATTTTCTCACAGTCATGTCATAGTTCATGCAGAATTCACAAAGGTCTTCCAGGATCTGATACTATTTTTGTTGAATTGCATTGTTTTATTCCTTCTGGCTGTCTTTGTAAATGTCCACTGAGGCTTCTTGTGAAGGTGTCAGCTCTGTTTGAAGGGAAAACAGTTTTATCACCTTAATAATGAAAAAATTTGTCAGTTTGGGCTTCATCTACTAACCCTTGTCCTTCTGTAAATGATTTTCTTTTTCCATAATCACATCTATAACCTTTTTAGGAGTTGCTTGAGGAGTTACAGCTGGCTCTGGATCTGGTTGAAGACATGGTATTAAGTGAAAGGGTTAAAGGTGTTAAGTTATGTCAAAAGCTTACTATTTTCAAAGTTCTTTTCTTTTTGGAGAGTATGACTAATATCCAAATTGATCAATTCAGAAGAAGTTGATTCTGGTTGATTATTCTAAGCTATGGTAGCTGTACTATTATGGTCATAGTTAATAGTACTGGCTGGGATAATGCTAGTGACTGTTGATGCTGTTTCAATGATTTATTGTCTTACCTCATTTTAAGACACTAAATGTAATTAAGAAAGAAATTATTTAAGTAACAAAAGGGAGTTTTTTAATGAAAAAGGAAAAATAATTCCTCACTTATAATATGCAAAAAGGAATAATGTTATGGATTTGTGAGATTATAAGTATTTTTTATGCATTCTCAAGTTTTTCAATATAAGAAAAATGTCCAAAAAAAGTAAGAAATTATTTCACAGGTAGAATATCACAGTTGGGCTCCCAAATGTAAGGTGTGGATGTGAAACTTTGATAGAAAAATCAAGTACTTTTCCTGTCCTCAAAATATTTATAGGATAAAACTTAAATGGAAATAGTGAATTTTAGAATTTTTTCAAGAGAAAACACATTGAAAATATTTTATTCAGCATTTTTATTATAAAAAAATTATATTATAACAATGAAAATTCATCCAAAAATACTGCACAAGAGATATTTCTGGCTACAAAAGAAATTTCCTCAAGAGAGATCTCAATTGAAATTGGTTGAGAAAATGACAGCAGGAAATTAGTACAATAAAAGATTCTCTACTAATATTATTAAAAACAAAACATTCCCAAAAGTGACCATAGTGAATTTGTAAACAAAGTGACAAAGCTGACAGTGATGAAAGATGCTTTAATTCACTTTTGGGGTGGTTCAAGGGAAAAAATTATTATAAGAGTTACAAACAATGATTAGCATTATTCTTCAACATTGTTTAAAGCTTTAAGTTGATTTAAAATTGGTGTTTTTAATCTTTTTATTGATTTGTTTAGCAGTGTTTAAACTAATCAAAAAAGGAAATGATTCTAGCATGAAGAGAAAAGTGGGGCAATGACATTTTTTTATAGCCACCAATTCTCTTACTCCACAAAACATTTACTTTAATCATTCATTAGAAACACACTGACAACATAAGAGCTAATTATGGAATCATTGAACCCTTTTTTAAACCAAAGCAGGGCTGGTTTTAGCCATTTTAGTCCCTCAAATCAGCCATTTCTATAGTAATACTGGATTTAAATCCTTGAAAACAAATTAAAATGTGTTTAAGTGACTTTAAAGCCAGTTAAAGCTACTTTTACTGAGTTTTTTAGCTTTAGGATAGCTTTACACTCTTGGCAACAGTCAAAACTTCCCTGGTTGGTATCAAAACCTCATCATCAATTGAGTCACAGACCCTGTGACTCAATTCCAGGCCAAATATGATAAAAACCTTGTGCAAATTTTTACATCCCACACACACCTGTCAGAAAGGAATTTGAGGTATTCTGGCACCCTTGGAACCAAGATTTCTTCCCTCCCAAAAAAAAAATTAAAATTAATCTTTACAATTTATTTTTCTTAAATTCCTCATCATGTATTATACCTAAAATTTTAAAATCCAATCCAATTGTAAAATCACAGTAAAAAAGTGTACTTATTAGTTCCTCATATGTAAACTGAAGCTCACTTATTTAATACTCATGCACATTTTGAAATTTCAATTGAAAACACTTCAATTCCTCATAACTTCTGAGCTACACACCACACCTCAATTTTAGCACAAAAATTGATCTTCACCATCACATTTGGTGTAAATTATATCAATTTTCATAGAATTATCATATTTTTATACAGAAGATACTGAAAACTCAATTTAAGCTTATTTAGAGTTGAGTTGCAAAATTTTCATACAGAAGTGATGCCACCTGATTTTTGATGAGGAATCCAATGGTGAAATAATTTCCATAAGCTTATTTATTTGGAAAGAAGTTATAAATATTCTTATCACAGCTTTTCCAAAAAATATTTTAATTTTACTATTTTTCATGAAATCTTTTATTTAATTTTTTCATGTAAAAATGTATTTTCACATTTTTAACTTTTCAAGTTAAATTTGCTTTCAAATTTTATTTTAAATTTTTTATTTATATTAAAAAATATTTTTATATCAAAAATAAATTTATCATTTTTAATTATAGCTTAATTTTATTCTTTGAGGTCTTTTTGGTATAGTAAAATACCTCTAAGACTCACATATGCAGATCAAAAGAAATATGAAGCAGATTGTAACATTATGAATTGCTTTTATTTTCTTTCTTCCTTTATCCATGCACTTATTAATTATGTTTTGTTCAACTTGAAAAAAATATTGCTTTTAAATCAGTTACATTTGGCTATCATAAGCTCATCAAAAGGCTCTCAAAGAAGGTTTTCTTCTGAGTCATACTTGAAATTCACATCATTCAATTCTCTCCTTGAACAACTGTAATGTCTTTTAGCACAGGATTCTATCAATATTTTTACTAATGCAGAAGTTTTCCCATCACATTAGCTTTAAATCTCTTCATTAAACAACTATCTAATCTCATTCATATCATACTATATACATCTCACTGTAACTTTATAATCTTAAATATTTGAAAATTCTTCTCATAAATAACTCCTTTTCATTTATTGCCTTTGAGATTCCTGACTTCTCTGGTTTTATAGAGATTTGTTTGACTTAGTAGTTCTTGTAAATCAAAAAAATTTCAGCTTTTATATTAATTTCCTTATATTTTAATGATTATAGCCTTCCTCTTTCTTTATTTATTTACCTTTCTCTCTCTTATTTAAAAATTAAAAATATCAAGGAAGAAATTTAAATCAAACCACACAAAGCTATCAAATTCAAAAACTTGATTTTAAACATTCAAGATCTTTGATTATAAAATAACATATGTTTCAATTTCATGATCCTTTTTTCTTCTCTTTTTTTGAAAAAAATATATCTTCATAATAATTTGTCCATTTTTATATATGTATATTAACATTTTCAGCCCATATAATGTTGTAAAATAATAAAAGGAAGCCCACTTTTTAACTTTTATTTTTTCAAAATAATTTTCAGAAAAAAAACTCATTTTTCAATTCAACAAAAAGAGTTCAAATTCCAAAATTATCCCTTATTTTGGGAAATTTTAAATAATTAAATATCAATTTTTGTTATTAAAAGATTTTTCAAAGGCATTATTATCATAATTCTTGGGTGAATGAACTTTGTAAAATGGGAAAATTTTATTTTAAACAGTTGGAAAAAGCTCAAATTCAGTCATTTTCAACCCAAATGTTTATGAAGAGGTTGGGTAAAATTAACAACACTTTTTTTTTGGGAGATCTTACTACCTTCAACTTGATAAAATAATAACAATTTAAAAAGGTATATTTTGAGATTAAATCCAAGAAGTCATTGAGTTGTGAATATATTATGAAAAGAATAAATATTAAAAGGAGACATAATATTCAACCTCAAAAGAAGTTTTTGGGTTATTTGATGGTCCATTTATATCCCATAAATACAGGTAATAATTTTCTTCTTGCTAATAATATTACCTCAGAGCTAGTGGTAAAAAATGAAATTCTAAATAAGGATTGATTTTTGGGATAGGAAATTTCTTGTATATATTAAGTTCTAAGGGACTGAATTGAGAAATATTGTTTTCTCAAAAAATGAAATGAGATTCTTAATATTTGAGGGACAGAAATTTGGTATAATTCCAATTATTCATCAGTTTGATGGGAAAATACTGATATTTTATATTTATTTGAAATTGGACCACCATTTTAATACATAGATATCCACTTTCTCTTGAAGGTTTGTCAAAGGACTTCAGACCATTCAAGCCTGTTAAAACATTTTTCAGGTGGGAGAAAATTATTTTTAGAATAATTGTGAAGTTAATTTTATCTTTAACTACTTCAAGAAGATTACCTTTGAAATCTTCCCATCTGTATTTAGTATTATCAATGAAATAATCCACAGTTCTTTACCTTTAATATTCACTGACCAAAGTCTTAAAACTATTCAATGGTGTCAAACTTCTGTTGAGGTGAGGGAAGACATTTTTCATATAATAGTTATTGATATTTCTTTATTATTTATTGATAAATATATCACCTTATGTGTTCCAATATTTATTCTGTATTTTGAATGATGTAGGTCACAGTTTTTCAAGAATACAGGAAACAACCTCTTGTCCATTAATTTGGAAGATATACCAACATGGATTAAAAAACTTTTCTGAATAAGGAATCTGGAGAACCTTTACTTAATACTAGCTTATCAAGATTATAGATATAAAAAAGTAGAATGAAAAGTTTTTTTTTTGATCTCAACATCTCAACTGAATTTCATCAATATTTTAAAAAAGGGTAGAGGCTCTGCACAATCTTCATTGGAATATTCTTTGTTCTAGCTAATTTCTGTGACCATTTGCATTTTTCAAAACTTATCTTGGGGTAAATAATAATTTTAGAAAATTAAGATGAAAAAAATTTATATATAGAAAGCTAGTTTCTATATCAAAATATTCAAAAAAATCAGAATCGGGCCAGTTAGCTCTATAACTATTTATTTAGAAATTAAATTCTTAAATGATAAGGTCAAAAAATCCATTTGGGTTTCTGATTTTATTTTCATCTCCAAAAAAAATAGATTACTAGCTTTATCTAAATTTCATAAAAATGAATAAATGAATAGTAAGAAACTTAAATATTTAAAAATTAAAAAAAAGGTTTATTTTTTTGTTTTAAAATACTTAATTTTTAATTCTTTGAAATTTGAAATTTTTTTTTATCAATTTTTTTGAAATTTAGTATTTAATTATTTAAAAGAGAACCTATGTTGGAATCTTTTTGTAGTTATTTTACCTTTTTTTTTGATTAAAAAATATAATTTAGTTTTTATGTCTAAGACTCTTCTAATTAATATTTCAAATATAAGTTAAAGAATTTTTCTAAATGGACTACAATTATTTATTTATGTTAATATTTTCTTAATAATTTTAATTAATTTCTGTTTTTTTAATTAAAATATTTTATTCCTAATTATTCTAACTTTCATAAAAATGGTTGGTTTGCTTTTTGAAAACAATATTTTGATTATATTATTAATTCATTTAAGCTTAAAGTTCTCCTAATTAATGGGATTAATTCTGGAAATAATGAAAAAAAAAACATAAAAAGAAGAAAATTCAAAAAAAAACATTAACTAATTAAGCTTTTATATAAACTTAATTTATGATTTTTTTTCTGATATTCATACTTCTTAAGTAAAGGAGAAGATTTTTATTTAATTTTTAAAATAAGAATTTCTTTCAAGTTTAAGTAGATCTTCTTTAAATTTCAATTATTCTAAATGACAATGATGGTTATTTTGAGATTTTCTTTTTGTGATAATCAAGGTATTCAAGTATTTTGAGTCTTATGAATAATATTTTTGAAAAAAATATATTCATCAACAATAAATAACACAAAAGTGAAATTATTCTTTTTTAGAGGAAAAATTCAAGAATATGTAATAAAGAAATGTTTTCTTTATTTTTATTTTTATCTTTATATTAGAGTTTAAAATCATAATTGGCTTCAGAGTGATTCTATTTAGTAGCTTAAAAATATTAAATCAAAACTAGAACTATTATTTTGGCATTATAAGAGTATTAAAAAATAAATTAATGAGAAAAGGGTCCTACTATTCTGAAATAGCACTTTTTATAAATCTATTGAAAACCCATGTTGCAATAGGTAATTATATATATCAATTATAATTTGAATCTACTAAAAGAATTATTAATTATTACTATATCTATCCTATTTTAAGCTACAAATTTTATAAGATAGATTTACCCCATAAGAGTACTAGTAAGGAGTGATGAGGACCTTTTCCAGTGAGAAAGGTCATGATTTCATCCCTTTTGGGGATTTTGAGGGGCTGGTAAGATTTCCTCACCTCCTTTGAGTATTTTATTTACTCTTCAGGCTGGAGTTTGGCTATATACCATGAATTCTAACATCATTAAAATCGGAATTGCTGTTTTTAGACCACAAATAAGCATTCTGGAGCAATAAAGGGTGAAAAAAACGCTTCACAGGCCACATCAGAAATTTCATGATATTTCCACAGTGTTTCAATGAGTGATATTACTAATTCTAGGTGGGTTCAATATTCAAACCACCATCATTTTCAAGTATTAAACCAGTACCAGATGATACAGATTTGGTAAGAACCTGTATTGGTCAAAAATCTTCCAATACAGATACCTCAGTCAATATTTGAGATATAAAAAATGCAAGGGAACTTGATTCTAAAGCTTCATTAGCTCTTCAATTTTGTTTGAATCAGTTTTTTAATTCTCAAACAAAGCATAATCTATAAGTTCTTGAGGTTTTTTGATGTATTTTTGTACATCAGTATGTGGCTTTAGAGCTCCCAAGCCAGATATCTTTGTCATTTTAGAGGATATTAGAATTCTAATCATAGAGAGCCTTAGAGGTTTATTATGACTGATATTTTATATACTCTTTAATAAATCTTTATTATTATATAAAAAAGATACAAGGGGTTCTTTCTATTACCTTTTTCAAAAATCCTGTATTTTGTTAAAAAATCCTTTGAACCAAGATCTCTTGGCCAATTCTGGAGATAAATTTTTCTAAGGTATTTTATATCAAATTTTCCATTCAGAACTTTTTTTATACAGTTTTATAAATTTCTAAAAGCCCTCTTAGACTTCTAATATTTATTTGGGTTGAAGGTAAAAATATGGTATTTCTTGAAGTAAGAATGTGTCACGCAACTTTCAGGGGTAAGGGAATTCAACCTTGAACCCACTCAAACTCATGAAACCAGAAAATCCAGTATGTATATCAGGAACCAGTTTCAGAAAATCTTCTTTCTGAAACATGCATACAGCTTAGTTTTTCAATACAGCCTATTAATACTTGTACAGACTAGATATCCCAAATACAGTTTGGATTCACAAGACTCAAGCTGTATGATCACTCAACTCCACCACACCTCTTGCACAGACCCTGTACATTCATACAGGGGCTGTATCATCAAAATTAATTCAAATTAAGATTCCTCTCAAGAAAATTCACTCTTTCAATCAGGGCTGGTGAATTTTCACATATACCAGCCCCTCTTCCTCCCTCTGGGGAGTTTTTCCCCAGTTAATATATATAGTTGAATGATTATTTAATGAATATTCTTACTCTCATATTTTGGGTATTATATTGATTGGTATTAAGTTAGTCTTTGCATATTTTCCTCACCTGTCAGCATAGTTGTGGTGGCCATATCCTTATTAACCCTTCTCTTTCTTCCTGATAGGTTGAAACAGTGTATTTGGACTTGTTTGTGGGTTTCTCTTTTATTCTTACTCTTATTTTTTTGGGTTTCTGTTTTTCTTATAATTATCTTATTTACTGTCACAACCATGATGATTCACCCTCTTGGACCTCCATATGCCATAGCAATGCCATATCCAATTTATCCTTTATGGCCATTTCACCATCTGGGTCCAACTTGGCCCCTTCATAATCATCAGGCCTTTCCCTTCCAGTCTTTGCTTTTGGAAACTCTTAGGTAATTTCCTGTCAACAGGGAAAATACAGCCTAGAATCCTGTATTTGGCTTTTCAAGCTTTAAATACAGTTTTGTGCATTTTGCGCATTTTGGTGTATTCATTCATTTTATGCCATTTTCTCATGTAATATGGGAAACATGCTCCAATATCTATATTAGGCCTTTTGGGGATTAATTCCCAGATTTGTACATTTTGTGCATTTTTTCTACACTTTGCACAAATACAGTTTTACATCTGTATAAGCTGTATTTGTCCAAAACACGCAAAACCACTTTGTCACCTCTGAAGCCACCTGAAACCCATTTTTAACTCATATCCTGTTGACATCCTTCCACAATACCTTTGGACACTTTCACCCTCCAATAGTCAAAAGTGCAATAAATGGTTTTATACACCATTATGCATTTTTTTTCACCCACAATCCAATGGTGCCAGTATCAAAGGGTTATCTGAACATTTCATAAAGTCATTAAGGCATTACTTAATCCAGAGAATTCATCAAGGCTCAAGGACAAGTTTCACTCTCAAATATTAATGATGCCATCAAGCAATCATTGCATAGTCTCATTCACTGTATTCCTCTGAGGGAATACTGGTGGTTCATTCTCAAGGGATATTCAAGAGGTAGCTTGAAAACAATCTTTCATGTGTCAATTCTCCATCAATCCACCTTGGCAACCACATGCATTCAATATAGTCTGGATTCATAAAGACCTGTATTTCAATCATACATCATGGGAAGATCATTCAACCCAGTTCATTTCTCAATTTTGCAAGGTATAAATTCCATCAGACAAATCAATACAGCTTGCATTATCCAATACAGATAAGCTGCTAGCCTGAAGGAGTCAATCTTTCAACCTTTCACATATACCAGCCTCCTTTTACCCTGGGGGTTTTTCCCCCAGCTAATTAATATATTTTCAATTTTATTTTATCTTTATTTATCTTATCATTTTTGTTAAGTGGATACTGATATTATCAAGTAAGTCATTGAGAACCTTTTCTTTTCTTTCTTTGCCTTTCAGTGGATATTTATGGTCATATCTTTACAAATTTCATTTTTCATTATGACAGGTTGAAACAGTGATTAAAGACTTACTTGGTTGGCTCTTTGGCTATTTGGCTTCTTATTTCTCTCATTGCATCTCATTTTTTACCTGCATATTTCTTAGAGAAATTCATTGCTTTTATTTCTGTCTTGCTTGTTCTTTGGAGTCTTCTAAGTGAACTCCCTGATTTCTGAGTGCCAGGCCACTCTTATTATTACCAAGAGCCCCTGAAACATTATCTTAATTAACTCCTAATTTCTTTTCATTCTTTTCATTCATTTTTTATAATTTCATTCACTAATTTCATCTAAATTATGACTCTTCAATGCTAATGAGCTTCATGATTTATTGTCACCTCTCAATTTTCCCTCATTCATTCTTCATTTTTAAAATTTAAAGCTGACCCATTTTTATTCTTGTCTCTCTTTTTAATCTTTATTCAAATCATCAGTTTATTTCATTGATAGTTCAGGTTGCATTTTCATTTGATTTTCAATTTGGTCATCAAAATTCATTCAGAAACATTCTTCACATCAAGATTCACTTTGATTCATTCTTCAAGAATTTTCAATTTTGAAGAAGAAATCACTTTATTTGATTTGATTGATTAATTTGACATAAAATTTATATTGACTTCAAGATTTCATTTGAAATTTTATTTATTGATTTTGATTAATTTGACATATTTACTTATTGACTCCAAGATTTCATTTGAAATTTGATTGATTGATTTACCTGAAGTTTTCACTTTGATTCATTGTTTTTTCTTCAAGACATTGATTTTTATTTTTACTTCAAGCTTTCCTTTGAATTGCCTCAAGTTTTTTCACTTCAAATTTTAATTTCATTCATTTTATTCCATTTTTTATCCTGATATCATGCCTGTCCAACATTCACCTCCTGCAAGACAGACAAGATCTCAGGCCATGGCTCAAGCTGTTCTTACTCCAACTCCAAGAGCTCCTTTTTGTGGCACCCCAGCAGTTCTTCAACTAAGGGCCCACTTAGACAGAGGAACAAATTTGGAAGGAGAAGCACCATCCAGGAAGGAAGGAGGAGGTCCAATAAGATCAAGTTCATTCTCAGGAGGAGTTGGCACTTTTCCAGGCACTTCAAGGACCACTTCCAAAGGTCCTGGTGAAGATGGTGAAGAGGAGGAGGAGAGGTCTGATGGTACTTAAGGTTTTCCTTCTCCTGTGGGGGAATCTCAAGGTACTGGAGGGTCAACCCTAGCCCAGTCTAATCATCCTGTCTCTCAGAAATCTAAACCATCCTTATTGGCCATTATGCAGCAAATGACTCAGATTATGGCCAATATTCAAGCAGCTTTATCCTCTAAAGCATCAATACCACCAGCCTTCAAGACTCCATCTATGAAGGCACTGTAATGCTTTGGTGGGACTCAACCCTTCAAAGTCAGAATTTTCATTCAGTCCTGCCAGCTCATCTTTAATAATTATCTGGAAACTTTCTCACAAGACAGGAAGAAATTTCTTTATTCCACTTCATTTCTCATTTACAGGGCTGCAAAATGGATTGAGCCTTATCTTTCCAATCCCACTAATCAAGATCCAAATTACCTTCTCAATTCATGGACTTTATTTTAATCTCACCTCTTTATTTTTTTGGGGGACCCAAATGAAGTCATAAAAGCTGAAGCAGAGTTGGATTCCTTGAGAATGGAAGAAGGTGGACATTTTTCATTATACATTTCTTATTTCAGAATTTTGGTTTCAAGAATTGGTGATTGAGGTGAAAGCGCTCTCATCCATCATTTCAGGAAGGAATTGGCCTCCAGGATTCTGGATCAATTGGCCTCCAATCCTTCAAGAATTGACTCTCTTCAAGACTTAATGGACAGCACCCTGGAGCTTGATACCAGTTACAATGAGAGGCAAAAAGAGAAGGGTCATTTTCAAGAGAAGAAGCCTGAATCCTCAAAGTCAAGTTCTTCTCATCCTCAAAATTCCTCAAGCTCAAATCAAAAGAAGGAGAAAAACTTTCAGAAGAGGGAAAAGCCCCATTCTTCTTTGTTGAATAAGGACTTCAAGATGATGGGTTCTGAAAAGAAAGAAGAGTCAAGGAGGGCTTATGTTCATATTGTGGTGGGAAAAAAAGTCTTGAGTCTTGTTTCAAAAGGCCTTAAAACCAGCTTTCCAAACCATCTGGAAAAATTCCCTGCCAGGGAAAAGCCAGAATGAAGATAATGTTGTGTTCAATGGTCTTCACTGTTTTCCATCCAGAGTACAATTGTGCATTCCAAATACTGGTGTCAAAAATTCTCTTAAATCTTTTGTTTTTTCTTCCCTCTGATGTTTTTTACAGTATTCTTGTTGATTCTGGTTCTACCAGCTCATTTATTGCAAAGCAGTTTGTTCACAGGTTTCTTTGACCATTTCAGAACTCCCAGAGAATATTCCTCTTATTATCTTGGACTCTTCTGAGTCCCCTTCTCTATTTGTGACACACCATACTAAATATATGGCTGAGTGTAAGGTGTGGATATGAAACTTTGATTAAAAATCAAGTACTTTTCCTGTCCTCAAAATTTGTATAAGGTAAAAAATCAATTAAAAATAGTAAGAAATATTATTTTTAAGAGAAAACGCGCCAATTTTATTGTTTATAGATTTATTAGTATAAAACAATAATATTATAAAAATTTATTGTTTTACCAACAATAAAAATTTATCCAAAAAATACTCTACAAGAGATATTTTGAGGCTACAAAAGAAATTTCTTCAAGAGCAATTTCAATTGGAATTAATTGAGCAATAAACTGCAAGCAATTAGTTAAAGAACAGAGTCTTTAAAAAGGATACTAAACAGAAAACACACCCAAAAGTGACCAGAGTGAATTCGGAAACAAAGTGACAAAGTTAACAGTGATGAAAGATGCTTTAATTCACTTTTGGGGTGGTTCAGGGGTAAAAATGATTATAAGAGTTACAAACAATGATTATAATAATTTTTTAACGTGGTTAAAAGGTTAAAAATGATTTAAAAAAGGTGGTTGGAATCTTTTATTGATTGTTTTAACAGTGTTTAAACTAATCATAAAAGGAAAAGATTCTAACATGAAGAGAAAAGTGGGGCAAAGAAGACATTCTTTTATAGCCATCAATTTTCTTACTCCAAAAGTAAAATTTACTCTTGTCAGTCGTGAAAAACAGTCTGACAACAGAAAAGCCAATTATGGCATCATTGAACCCTGGTTTAGACCAAAAAAGGGCTGGTTTAAGCCATTTTTAGCCATTTTAGACCCTTAAATCAGCCATTACTATAGCAATACCTGGTCTAGAGCCTTAAAAAAACGTCTGAATGTGTGTAAGAGACATAGAAACAAGTTAAAACTATTTTTACTATGATTTTTTTACCTTAAGGGTAGTTTTACCCTCTTGGCAACAGCTAAAGCTACCCCAGTTGGTATCAAAACCTCATCATCAATTGAGTTCACAGACCCTGTAACTCAATTCCAGACCAAAAGTGATGAACTTTTGTGTGAATTTTGACATCCCACGCCTGTCAGCAAAGATTTTGGGGGTCTAGCTCCCCCTTAGAGCTGGAGTTCCTTCCCCCCCCCCCAAATTTAATCTTTCCAATTTATTTTTCCTTTAATTCATCATCATGTATTATACTTATAATTTACATATGTAATTCAATTGATTTGTACAGTTCAATACAGTAATAATTGATACCTCATATGTAAATCAAAGTTCACTTATGTAATACACGTGCACATTTTGACATTTCAATTGAATTCAATTGAAAATACTTTAATTCCTCATCACTTCTAAACTAAACAAAAAACCCCATTCTAACACAACAATTGATGGTTAACACCACATGTGGTGTGAATTGAATTAAAGTTTTGATGATTTTCAACTTTTGTATTGAAAATACTAAAAACTTAATTTAAGCTTATTTAGAGTTGAGTTACAGAAATTTCATCCAGAGATGACCCCACCTGATTTTTTATGAGGAATCTAATGGTGAAATAATTTTCATATGTTTATTTATTGGATAAAAAGTTATAATAATTTTTATTCAACTTTTTTCCAAATTTGTTTATTTTTTTATAATTTTGTTAAAAATTAATTTTTACTTAATGTTTACAAGTATAAATGTAACTTTACAATTTCAAAATTTAATTTAATTTTATTATTAAATTGTAATTAAATTTTCAATTGTGAATATCATCTTATATTTATATTTTGATTTTCCTTTTAATAATATAAATAAATTTATTTTATTTATATTTATATGTTAATTTTGTATTTGTGGTCTTTTGGGTATATGAAATTACCTCTAAGGCTCACATTGAGCTTCCATCCTTCCCAGCTTTCAATTTGATTCTTTAGTCATTGATACTCCCAATGGAGAGGACCTCACATTGGGCTTTTACTTTCTTAATCATTTTAATCCATCTATTGATTGGAGGCAAGGGCTGATCACCTTTAATTCTGATCATAAGGACTATTATGATCCTTCTAAAACTTTCAGTAATGACTTTTCTTCTTCCAAATCATGTGCAGCTCTGGTAGGTGATTCTTGAGAACCATCATTTCCATCTTCTGTCCATATTTCTTTCTTAAATTCCTATCAGTAAGTACTATACTCTATAGATGGAATTTTCAAAGAGATTCTAGATGTTGGAGAAGATAATTCTGTATCTTTACTTCATCTCTTCCTTGGGAATATGGACCTTCCTCCTTCATCTTATTATGACTCCCTGGAGGAGTTGTGGGATGAAGCAGAAGATCCATAGGAAATAGAAACTGTAATTAAGGTTGTTCGTTCTGCTTATCACCAGTATTTGGATTTATTCTCCAAGGTGAAAGCAGAGAAACTTCCTCCTCACCTTTCCTGTGATCAGCATATTGAGCTGGAGGGGTCTTTACCTCCAGTTGGGGTGATCTACTCTTTATCAAACAAAGAGTCAGATATACTCAGGGCCTACTTTTCAGAGAATGTAGAGAAAAGCTTCATCAGGCCAAGCTCCTCTTCGAAAGAAGCACCTGTCCTTTTTGTAAAAGAGAAGGATGGTGGCCTCCATTTTTGTGTTGATTACCACAAACTCAATGCTGTTACTAGGAAGAAAAAATATCCTTTTCCTCCTATGAATCAGCTTCTTACTGTCTTTAATGGTTATTCTATCTTCTCCAAGATTGATCTGCATGGCTCACATAACCTTCTCTGAATCAAGGAAGGTGATGAACATTAGACTTGTTTTAGAACCAACTATGGCAGTTATGAGTACTTGGTTATGCCATTTGGGCTCATCAATGCTCCTGTCTCTTTTCGAAATATTTTCAATGAAATTTTTTATGATTTTCTTGAGCTTTATGTTGTGGCTTATTTGGATGACATTATGGTATTCTACAAATCTGAAGAAGAATATGTCACTCAGGTGTCCACTGTTCTGGCCAAACTCAGAGCCAATAACCTCTTTTCTAAGGCCTCCAAGTGCCTATTCCATTTTTCTAGTGTAGAGAATTTGGGTTATGTTGTTTCTTCTGAAGGCCTCAAGATGAACCAAGCAAACTTCCAGCAAATTCTCAATTGACCACCTACAAGAAACCTCAAGGCTCTTCAATGATTCCTTGGTTTTGCAAATTTTTACCACCATTTCTTCAAGAATTATTCCAAGAAAATTAGTTCACTCACCAAGTTTCTCAAGAAAAATTCTTGTTCTCCCCTCAATGAGGAAGCTCTTAGACAGTTTCATCAACTCAAAGAGGCTTTCACCACAGCTCAAGTTCTTTTTCATTTCAATCCTTCTCTACCCACCATTTTAGAGACTATTGCATCAGATTATGCCTTGGGTGCTGTACTGAGTCAGGCTTCTGCCTCAGGAAAACATCCCATTGCATTTTATAGAGGAAATATTCTTCCAGAAGAGCTCAATTATGCAATTCAGGAAAAGGAACCCCTTGGCATATTCTGGGATCTCAAGTTCTGGAGAGCTTTTATTCTCTCTCTTTCTTCCCCTTTTGAAGTTCTCACCAATCATTCCTCACTCCAATATTTCATTTCTTCCAAGATTCTCACTTACTGTCAATCCCGCTGGGCTTAATTCCATTTCTCAATCACTTACCACCCTGGCTACTTGACAAACCTTCCAGATGCACTGTCATGTCAGGACAACATTGACCCAGAGAGGGGGGATTTCATCAGCAAGAATCCAATTAATTATCAACATATTATCAAGAAATATGAATCTCAAGCCTCAAAATTCTTTGCAGTCAAGGTAGATTCATTTTCAAATTTTATTGACTCAATTCAGAAGGAATTATGGCAAGATTCTCAATACAGAAGTATTCTTCAAGATTTGGGTAAAGCAAAATCTGTTCCAGATTATTCTCTTGATTCCTATTCCCAAATTCTCCTTTTCAATGATTGGGTGGTGGTTCCAAATGACCCCACAATTCAATTAAGCATACTTAAAAAACCAAATGACTCTCCTCTATCTGGAAACCCTTGCCAAGAGAAGAATCCCAAGCTTTTCAGGTGGGATTTCAACTAGTATGGCATGACTCAATTTATCAAGGATTATGTCTCATCCTGTCAAAAGTGTTCAAGAAACAAGAATATTCATCACAAGAAGTTTAGACTCCTCAAACCTCTTCTAATTCCAAATGTTCCTTGGTTTTGTGTTTAAATGAACTTCATCACTCAATTGCCACTGTCCAATGCTTTTGACTCAATCCTTTTCATAGTGGAAAGATTCTCAAAAATGGCAGTTTTTATTCCAGAAATGTCTTCAATACCATAACTGGATTTGGCCCATTTATTCATCAAGAATATTTTCTCACAGAATGGCCTTTCTTCAAGAATTGTAAGTGATAGAGGTTCTCTTTTTCTTTATTCTTTTTGGATCAATCTTTTTCAGAAGCTCAAGATTTCAAGAGATCTGTCAACTACTTACCATCTAGAAACTGGTGGACAGACAGAGAGGGTAAATCAAATACTAGAAATTTACCTTCAGATTTATGTCATTTATCATCAAGATTATTGGCACACCTGTCTCTCTCTGGCAGAATTTTCTTGCAATAACTCTGACCACTATTCAACTAAACAATCACTGTTTTTCACTGTTTATGGAATAGATCCTCAATTTAACTCAGCTCACATTACTCAAGATACTCCTTCCACAAAGTTATAAACAAAAATCAAATCAGTACAGCAAGATGTCAAAAGAGAAGTTGAAGGTTCCATAAACAGGTTTAAGAGGTATGCAGATAAAAGTAGAGCAAGTCCACATGTTTTCAATCCTGATGACATGATATGGCTTTCTTCCAAGAATATCAAATCAACTGAACCCACCAAAAAAGTGTCAGAAAGATGGTTGGGTCCTTTTGCAATCGTGAAGAAAGTCAGTACTCATGCCTACCATCTCAATGGAAATCCATCCACCCAGTCTTCCATATTTCACTCTTAGAACCAGTCAAGACATCAACAATACCAAATTGGAATCAAGAGCCTCCTTCTCCAATTATCATTAAAGAAGGAGAGGAGTGGGAAGTCTCTCAAATACTGGACTCAAAGCTTAAGAGAGGAAAATTATGGTATTTGGTGGAATGGAAAGGTTTCAGTCAAGACCCAGAAAAATCCACTTTGGAACCAACTGAAAGCCTCAATGATTTTCATTCTTTATATCCTGACAAGCCAGTACCCAATTCTCCAAGAGCTTGACTTTTTCATGGTACTTGGGGGCAAGAGGAATTGCCAAAAGTAAGTCCCACTCCTGGTATGCACCTTTAGACATATTCTAACCTTCTTGTTGTAAGCATCATCTTTGCCACTCTGTGAGAATCTGAAATATTTGGCCAGACTTTCAACATCAATCTCAAAATCATGGCCATTTCCACTTGGGAAAATGGATGATCCTTTCTTAATTCTTTTCCAATTCATTCCTTTAACAATTCTTCTAAGTTATGGCACTGCTGGATTGGTAACTAACAAAAGTAAATTCCTCTCCTGGTGTGAACTTCTCTGAGAGGTCTACAATATGTGAAAACATCACCTTGGCTACTCTGTTAGCACCTGGCATAAAGTTTTCCTTTCCAGGTCCTTGGCCAATTTAGAAATCAATGACAAATCTCTGTGATGAAGATCAGAACCTCCTCAAGATTCATTTTGTTCTCTTTTCTTTATTTTTCTTTTCTTATTTTCATTTTATTTCAAATTTTTCTTTATTTATATCAAATTCAACTCATTAAAATATATCATTCATTCTCACAATTACATCAATCATGAATCCAATGTCAAAAGAAGATCAAGCAAGTCTCATATCATATGCTGAAATTTTTAATATCAGTATCAATTTCATTTCTCAAAAGAACTCCTCCTTATCTCTCTCTCCAAACTTGTTTCAATAGCCTCAACAGGCTTTACCTTGTATTGGTTCTCAGGAGCTCACCATTTCAAGGTGGGGGGTTCTGTTCCAACCATGGCAATTCACCCTCTTCGACCTCCATATGGGATTGCTATGCCATATCCAGTTCATGAAAATTTGGCCAAATTGGCCATTTCATCTTTCCTGGCCTTTTATGGCCATTTTACCATCTGGGGCCAACTTGCCCCTTCATAATCATCAGGCCTTTCCTGGCCAGTCTTTGTTTTTGGGAACTCTTAGGTATTTTCCAGTCAACTGGGAAAATACAGCCCAAAAGCCTGCATTTGGCTTTTTAGCTTCAAATATAGTTTGGTGCATTTTTTGCACTTTTGCACATTTTGGTGTATTCATTCATTTTATGCCATTTTCCCATTTAATATGGGAAATATGCCCAAAAAGCAATATTAGGCTATTTGGGGCTTAATTTCCAGTTTTGCGCAAATACTGCTTTAAAGCTTTATATGCGGTATTTTTCCAAAACACCCAACCCCACTTTGTCACCTCTGAAGACACCTGAAGCCCATTTTTCACTCATATCCTGCTGACATCCTTCAAAAAGACCTTTGGCCACTTTCACCCTCCAATAACCAAAAGTGTGATGAATGGTTTTATACACCATTATACATCTTTTTCCACCCGCAATCCAATGGTGCCAGTATCAAAGGGTTATCTGAACATTTCATAAAGTCATTCACGCACCATGTCATCCAGAGGATTCATCAAGGCTCAAGGACAAGTTTCACTCTCAAAGATCAATGATGCCATCAGACAATCATTGCATAGTCTCATTCACAGTATTCCTTACTTGTGGCTCATTCTCAAGGGATATTCAAGAGGTAGCTCCAAAACAATCTTTCAAGTGTCAATTCTCCATCAATCCACCTTGGAAACCACATTCATTCAATACAGTATGGATTCATAAAGACCTTTATTTCAATCATACACCATAGGAAGATCATTCAACCCAGTTCATTTCTCAATTTGGAAAGGTATACATTCCATCATACAAATAAATACAGCTTGCAGTATCCAATACAGATCAGCTTCCATCCCGAAGGAGTCAAGCTTCTAACCTCTCACATATGTCAGCCTCCTTTGACCCTGGGGGTTTCCCCAAGTTAATTAATATATTTTTATTTCATTTTATCTTTATTGATCTTACCATTTTTGTTAAGTGAATACTGATATTATCAAGTCAGTCATTTGGCACCTTTTCTTTTTTTTCTTTGCCTGTCAGTGGATATTTATGGTCATATCTTTACAAATTTCATTTTTCATTATGACAGGTTGAAGCAGTGATGAAGGACTTACTTTGTTGGCTCTTTGGCCATTTGGCTTCTTATTTCTCTTATTGAATCTCCTTTTTTACCTGCATATTCCTTAGAGAAATTCATTGCTTTTATTTCTGTCTTCTCTATTCTTTGGAGTCTTCCAAGTGAGTTCCCTGATTACTGAGTTCCAGGCCACTCTTGTTGTTCCCAAGAGCCCCTGTAATATTTACACTATTAAGTGTACTCACTCTTATCCAATCCTTGAGCCCTTCATAAGTGATCCCCAGCTTACTGAGCTCCAGGCCCTCTTCACTTCAAAGAGCCCCTATGAAATTACATTAATTAACTCACAATTTCTTCTTTATTTTCATTCTTTTAAAAAATTCATTCCCTCATTCATCAATTATGATGTATTTCTGAATTTATGATTTTTATGAATTGATTATTTCTCATCAATTTTCATCTCATTCATTTTATTCATATGAAAATTGACTCTCCTTTGTTTTATTTCTTAACTCTGCTGACCTTTCATTTCATTCTTAATTCTTAATCAAATCTTAATTTCTTTATGTCTGGATTCAGGTTTCAATTTATTGGTTATTTTGTGATTGGGAATCATCAGGACATTAATTTTCACTTCAAGACTTTATTTATTTGAAAAACTTGACTTTTATTTCTCAAGATAGCTGATTCATCCTCAATATTTGATTTGATTGATTGATTGAATTTAATTCCTCAAGATATTGAATTGACATTTGAAGATATTGACTGATTTATTGAATTCCTCAAGATATAATTGATTTGGATTTTTAATTGATTTATTTATTGATTGAAATTGATTTGGAGTTCATCAATATCTTGATTGATTCCTCAATATTCTCGTTTAATTTTATTTTGTCAAGCCTTAATTTTTTATTCTCAAACTATCATCAAGTTCTTCCTTTTCTCCTTCTTGGATCATGCCAGTTCAGCATAGCCCTCCATCCAAGAGTACAAGATCTCAAAGACACCAAGCTGTTCTCAGTCCTACAGCAAGGGCTCCTCTTGACTGCACACCATCAGTTCATCAACTAATTGCAAATTTGGACAGAAGACCACCAATGGAAGGAGAAGCACCCTCCATAAGAGGAGGTGTGAAGTCAAGAATATCAAGATCATTCTCTGGCTTGTTGGGTGGCTATCTGAGCATCTCTCAAGGGCCTAGAAGAAGATGAATAGGGGGAGGAGTCTGAAGAAACTGAAGTGGCGGCTGCCTTGGCAGGTGCCCCTGAGGCTTCCAAAGATCCAAATTTATCCCTTTCTAATCAACCTCTTGTCTCTCAAGCTGAACCAAATTTTCTCAAGATAATGGATCAGATGACTCAATTCATGGGACAATTCACTCATGAAGTTGCCCCCAGGGAAAATCCAAGAGCCCCAGAATTGAAGACTCCATCAATGAAGGCACCTGACTCTCTTGATGGTACTCAAGCCCATAAATTGAGGGGATTTATCCAATCCCATTGATTAATTTTCCATATTTACCCAGAAAACTTCTTCTTTGACAGGAAAAGGGTTCTTTATGCAACTTCTTTTCTCACTGGTAGATCTGGAAAATGGATTGAAAAATACCTCCTCTCAAATATCTCTAATGAAGACTCATCCTATCTCCTCAATAACTGGCAGTTGTTTGAAACCCAGTTGTTCACTCTTTTTTGGTGATCCCAATGAATTTAGTAAAGCTGAACACAAGTTTGAAAATCTCAGGATAAAGGAAAGTGGTCATATATCCCTGTACATTGCCAATTTCAGAAGCTTGATTTCAAGAATTGGAAATTGGGGGAAAGGGTGTATATTCATGTTTATAGAAGAGTATTGGCCTCAATAATTATGGACCAGTTGGCTTCTCACCCTGGTAGCTTTGATACTCTTCAAGAACTCATGGAAATCACTTTGGAGTTGGATACAAGGTACAATGAGAGGCAGAAAGAAAAGGGTAGTCATAAAGAGAAGAAGCCTCCAGTTACTGGATCCAATTCTTCCAGGTCTCTTGAAGATTCATCTTCCCAGAAGCGTAATGACAAGAAGAGCAAGAAGGGGAAGAACTTTCAACTTTCAAAGCATAAGCCTCATGCTGCACTCCTCAATAAGGAAAATAAATTAATTGCTTCTGAAAAGGAGAGGAGGATTAAAGAAGTTTTATGCACTTATTGTGGTGGAAAGCACCCAATTGAGAAATGCTTCAAGAGGCCTCAGGATAGGCCAGGGTAATATAGAGGCTTCCCTATCAAGAAGGGAAAATCCTGAGTGGGAATAAGGATGTTTTCAATAGTTCTCACTTAATCCCTTCAAGAGCAAAATTGTGCACTCTGAATACTAGTATCAATAAATCTTCAAAATTTTATTATATTTTCTTCTTTCTCTGATATTTTTTATAGTATTATTATTGATTCTGGTGCTTAAAACTCTTTTATTGCAAAGCATTTTTCTCTCAAGTACTCATTGACTATGTCAGAGCTCCCTGAAAAGATTCCTCTTTTCATTTTGGATTCTAATAAATCCATTTCCTTGTTCATCACTCATTATACCAAGTGGGTTGTTGACTTGCCTTCTTTCCTAAGCTTTTAATGGGACTTTTTTATCATAGATTCACCCAAGGTAGAATACCTAATATTGGGCTATGATTTCCTTTACCATTTTAATCCCATCATTTATTGTAAAAACTGATTGATCACCAATTATTCTAGTCATTAGGACTCTAGTGGTATTAATTCTTCTACTAGTAATGACCTTTCCACTTCTGTCAACAGTGTTTCTCTGGGTGATGAACTTAAGACACCTTCCATTACTTCTTCTGTCCATATCCACTTCCATAATGCCCTCTTAGTCATTACTTATATCAAGATATGAAGTCTTCAAAGAGATAAACAGATTTTGGAGAAGATGTTTCTATATCTTCACTTCATCTCTTTCAAGCGGATATGAGCCTTCCTCCTTTATCCTTCCATGTATCCATGGAAGAGCAGTGGTATCATGAGTAAGAGCCAGAAGGAATTGAAACTGTGCTGATGGTTTTCCCTCCTGCTTATCACCATTATTTCCATGTATTCTCTAAGGTGAAAGCAGAGAAACATTCTTCAAACTGTGCCTGTGATCATCATATTGAACTGGAGAGTCTTCTACCACCAGTTGGTGTTATCTACTCCTTATCAAATCAAGAGTCAGAAACGCTATGGGCCTACATTTCAGAGGATTTAGAGAAGGGTTTCATCAGGCCAAGCTTCTATTCAACTGGAGAACCTGTCCTTTTTTTAAGAAAAAGGATGGTGGCCTCCATTTTTGTGTTGACTACTGAACACTCAATGCTTTCATTAGGAAGAACAGGTCTCCTGTCCCTCCTATGAATCAGCTTCTCACTATCCTCTGAAAGATATTCTTGCATGGTTCTTATAATCTCCTGAGAATTGAAGGGGGGATGAGCATTTAATCGCATTTGGATCCAAATATGTTAGTCATGAGTATTTGGTGATCCCATTTGGGTTAAACAATGCTCTGGCTTCATTCCAGAATCTTTTAAGTGATATCTTTGAAGCTTTCTTGGACATCTTTGTTGTAGTTTATTTAGATGATATTATGGTCTTCTCAAGCACAGAGAAAAAACATGTCAAACATGTGGCTGCTTTCCTCCAAATGCTGAGGGAAAATAATTTGTTTGTCAAAGGCTCAAAGTGTGTATTCCATTCCTCAAGTGTGGAATACCTTGACTATGTTGTTTCAAGCTATGGCCTCAATATGGATTCTTCAAAATTCTAACAAATCCTCAATTGTACTTAGCCCAAGAACATAAAGGCTCTTCAATAATTTCTTGGATTTTCCAATTCCTATTTTTGTTTCATTAGAAATCACTCCAAAAAATCACTTCTATCACTTCCATTCTTAGAAAATATTCTCCCTTTATCTTCAATGAGGAAGCTCTTAGCCAGTTTCAATTACTTAAAGATGAATTCACAACTTCCCCTATCCTTTCTCATTTTACTCCTTCTCTACAAACTATTGTGGAAACTGATGCTTCGGATTATGCCTTGGGTGCTGTACTAAGTCAGGTGAATGACTCAAGAAAGCATCCCATTGAATTTGATAGTTGCAAGCTCCTCCAAGCTGAGCTCAACTATGAAATTCATTAAAAGGAACTTCTTGGCATATTTTGGGCTCTCAAGCGCTGGAGAAATCTTCTTCTTCCTCTTTCTCATTATTTTGAAGTCTTGACATACCATTCTTCTCTTCAGTACTTCATGTCTTCCAAAGTCCTTAATTGTCATCAGGCCCACTGGGCTGAATTTCTCTCTGTGTTTCACTTTGATATCACTTACTTCCCAGGGAAACTGGCAACTTTACCAGATACCCTTTCATTTCAGGACAGCATGTACCCAGAGAGGGAGGTGGAATTCATTTACAAGAATCCTCAAAGTTTTCATCAAATTCTTATACAAGATGGAATTCAAGAATCAATATTATTTTCAATCAAAATATATATTTTCTCAAATTTAGTTGACCAGATTCAAAAAGAAGTATTGCAAGACATATATTATGAATAAGTACTCAAGAAACTAGCAAGAGGTGAATCAGTACCAGATCATTCTCTTGAACCTCAACCCAAGTTACTGTTATTCAAAGATAGAGTGGTTGTTCCAAGCAATCAAGAACTTCAACTGAATATCCTTCAAAAGAATCATGAGTCACCATTTGCTGGTTATCCTGGCAAGGAGAAGACCCTCACTCTAATCAAGAGGTACTTTGATTGGGTTGGCATGAATCAAATCATCAAGGAATATGTGTCCTCATGTCAGAAATGTTGAAGAAACAAGAACATTAATCCTAAGAAGTTTGGATTACTCAAGCCTCTCCAAGTTCCATCTGGTCCTTGGAATTTCTTATCAATGGACTTTATCACTCAATTTCCATTTTCCAACAGCTTTGACTCAATTTTAGTAGCTGTGAACAGATTCTCAAAAAAGGCAATATTCATTACAGCTTATTCAACAATTACTTCCCCGGACTTAGCTCAAATCTTCATCAGTCATGTCTTTTACAAGCATGGACTTACAGTCAATATTGTTAGTAATGTAGGTTCATTATTTGTTTCATCATTATGGACCCAGTTATGTCCACAGCTCAGGATATCAAGAGATCTTTCAACTGCTTTTCACCCTGAAACAGATGGACATACATAGAGGGTAAGTCAGATTCTATAAAAGTATCTTTGGATGTATGTCAGCTACCATCAAGATGACTGGCACATCTGGCTCCCTCTGGCTAGCCTTGCCTACAATAAGGCAGAACATTCATCAACTAAGCAATCACCTTTTTTTACCATTTATAGAAGAAATTCCATCTTTGATTCAATTCAAATTTCTCAAGACACACCTTCTGGAAAGTTATCAACAAAACTCCAATAAGTATAGAAATTGGTCAAAGAAGAATTAGAGTCAGCAATAAGGAAATTTAAGAAGTATGAAGATAGAAATAGGAAAATTCCACCTGATTTCCAACCCAGGGAAAAATTATGGCTAGCCTCAATGAACATCAAGACTAAAAGACCCACCAATAAACTTTCAGAAAGATGGTTGGGACCCTTTTCAGTTTTTAAGGAGATTGGCAGCCATGAATATCACTTCAAGTTGTCTCAAAAATTGAAGTCAGTTAACCCTGTGTTTCAGGAATCCTTATTAGAACAAGTAAAGCAATCAACTATCTCAAACCAACATCAATTTCCACCACCACTAGTCTTAGTTGAGGAGCAGGAGGAATGGGAAGTGGCTTAGGTTCTGGACTCAAAACTCAAGAGAAGTAAATTATGGTATCTTGTATAGTAGAGATGATTCAGTGAATACCCAAAATTAACAGCTTGGGAACCAGCTCACCAGACCTGTCAAGGATTTCCACACTTTGTATCCTGAAAAGCCAGGCCCAAATACCTCAAGAGTTTGATTTTTTGGTGCTTGGTGGGGATTAGAAGTTATGAAAGTAACTTCCTCTCCTGGTATGCACCTTTAAGGGGATATCCTATCCAAATATGTTTTAAGCATTACCCCTGCCACTTTGTAAGCACTTGTCAATTTCTTTAAACAGGTTTAGAAGGCTTTGCAGCTTCAAACCCCTCAAATTTGGACTTTTCATCAAGATATGGCCAAATTCCCCCTTATTTATTTTCTATTTTCTTATTCCAAAACAAGAAATTTCTTATTTTTCAAGACATTCTTTAAGTCAAAGTCACTTATGGAAAAGTTTTTTCTGTTCTTCTATGGTGCTTGGTGTGGAGTGTAAGTTATTAAAGTAAGTTCCATCTCCTGGTATGAATCTCTGAGGGTTTTTACTTCTTGTAAAACAAAACCTTAACCAATTTTTGAGAAAAAGATTTTATGGTTTTATCTTTCAGAAAAATTCATGACCAAATTTTAAGCAATTCACCACAAGAAGGACACCTCTCATAAGTTTCTTTAATCTTTTCTTTTCTTTAAATTCTTTTTTATTTAATTTTCTTTTATTTCTTTACTTTTTATAATTATTTTTTCTTTTCATTTCTTCATAAAGAAGCAGAATCCCCTCTAATATTATTTATTGGGAGGTTCCACTTATTTTTAATTTTAGTAGCTATAAGAGTGGGGATAATATTCAAACCAAACACAAACAAGGACAAGGAAACTAGTCATCTCTACCCAAATCATCAAAGGTTCTCTTAAAATCATTAATAAATTCATCCTCATACCATTCAAATTTAGCAGACACCTCCTCAGAAGCAGTACCTGAAATCATACTATCATTAGCATAAGTAATCACCTCCCTACTATTTCTGTCAACTCTATTACACAATCTGGCCACAGCATCTTGGCCAACACTTTCCATATTTGGATCTTCTCTGGTAACCCAGATAGGCAAATTTTCCCATTGATGAAATACTTGGGAGTCAGGGAATGGTACAAGTTATCAATCTTCTCTTCTTCTTCTGGAGCTGGCCACAGGTTGTAGTTTTTGGGAGGTAATCATTTGAGAATTTCTGGGCTTTGGGATGGGTGATGGCCTCACTGGTGAAACCAGGGCAGGCTTTTCAGTGGAAGGATTTGGTGAAGGAGCAGGAATAGTGGAAAGGACTGGTTGAAAGTTTCTGAGGGTACTTGGTATTACTTGGCTTTGAAATCTTCTGGAAGAAGGTTAAGAAGGTGAAGTACTGGATTGGTGGCCAATATAGTTAGGTCCTACCTTGACTTCTTCACCATCCAGCTCATTACTACCTTCAGCATTTGGATCAGTGGGTGAATCAGCAATTCTTCTCAGTCTCTTCACCACACTCTTGCTGTTGATCCTGGAAATGGGAACCTCTGAGCTGGAATAAATTGGCCTACCATCAACAGGAATGGGCCCTCAAACATTGGTCCACCTAGCCACATCCCTCTTCCTGGAACCAGTCACTAATGCAGAATATCAGTATCACAATCAATAAATAAAACCACCAAGCTTACAGCTGGAATACCCTAAAGTAGAATAAGGAGTAGGAACTCTCTCCCAAAATCACCATCATTTCTACTCCACAAATACCACCCAATGTTGGAAATCAGAGCCCCTGGATATTGGCAAGGTTTCTTCCCAACAAATCAGCAATGGACTTGAAAGACTGGGGGCTATAAGGCTGGAAGCACTATTTTCCCTTCTTTAAGAATTCATCACAGGTAGGATCAAGGACTTCTACTGCCTTGTACCCATTATAATTCTGGGAAGGATCAAAATTACCTGAAGAAGCCATTGACCAAGGGGAACCCAGCCAAATGAAGATTCCAGAACCACAAAGGACAGATGGTGGCAGAATGGAAGGGGAATCTTCAGTTAGTTCAGTCAGCTTGGCACTGATTTCTGGATTTATGGAAGCAAAAGAGTCAAGGTTGTCAGAAATGAATATCAAATTTCTGGGGCCATGTTCAAATATGGCCCCCTAAAAGTCCTCAATTCAATCCTGGGCCCAATAAGCAAGGGTGAACCTCCCTTCTTTTTCTTTATCTTCCTGGACTGTTCTCAGCAGTCCAGGAAAGATGGGCCAATTTTGCCCTCTGGTAAGCCCTTAAAAATTGGGTCCAGGGAGGCCAAAACACCCTGGGGGACTTCAATTGCCTCCATGTAGTGCACACAGTGGCCTATGGGCTTTGGGCCGTAAAGATCAAAAAATGACCCAAACGGTCAGAAATGGCCAAATACCAAATTTCAAGAAAATTTCAAATAGTATGGCATGGGCCCATTTCCTCAAGAATTATGAGGATAAGCCCCCTTCTTAGATATTCATATTGAGGGAATTGGTGCAAGAAAAGACCTCAAGGGGTTAATGGCCTATTATTGGTGGTGGCTAGACATTCATATAGCCATTCTTCATCATTTTTCAAGCTGGATGTTATGTTGGCCTCCCCTTTGGGATTCAGCCCATGGCCACCAACCCTCCTTAATTCAAGCAGGAAATAACTCAAGAGAGAAGAATAACTTACTTGATGAAGAAGATTCAATTTAATTAAAAGAGGATTGAAGGGAAGGATTTTCAGGATGATGATCAAGAGGAAAGGAAATTCAAAATTCAAAATTTTAGAACTTTTGTGGAGAATTGGGGATGACACTCAAGAGTTACAGGGTATTATGGTGTTCAGGAGCCCAGAAGTTTCAAGAGGGTGCTACTGTCACAGCCACTATCAGGGGTAAGGGAATTCTACCTTAAACCCACTCAAACTCATGAAACTATAAAATCCAGTATGTATATCAGAAATCAGTTTCAGAAAATCTTCTTGCTGAAACATGCATACAGCTTAGTTTGTCAATACATCCTGTCAATACTTTTACAGACTGGATATCTCAAAGACAGGTTGGATTCACAAGACTGAAACTGTATGATCACTCAACTCCACCACACCTCTTGTACAGACCCTGTACATCTATACAGAGGCTGTATCATCTAAATCAATTCAAATCAAGATTCCTCTCAAGAAAATTCACTCTTTGTATCAGGGCTGGTGGATTCTCACATATACCAGCCAATCTTCCTCCCTCTGGGGACTTTTTCCCCAGTTAATTAATATAGTTTATTTATTATTTAATTAATATTCTTACTCTTATATTTTGGGTATCAAGTTAGTCTTTTCATATTTTCCTCAATTTTCAGGAGAGTTGTGGTTTCCATATCCTTATTAACCCTTCACTTTCTTTTTGACAGGTTGAAACAGTGGACTTGGACTTATTTGTGGTTTTCTATTTTGTTCTTACTCTTATTTTATTTTTTTCTTCTTTTCTTATAATTATCCTATTTATACTCTTAAGTGTACTGACTCTTATCCAATCCTTGAGCCCTTCATAAGTGAGTCCCAGTTTACTGAGTGCTAGGACCTCTTCACTTCAAAGAGCCTCTGTGACAGGATGCTTTCAGAAAATAAATAACACCCCTGGATATCTCCCACTGAGAGATATAAGAATAATACCATTTTTATTTTATTTTCATTAAATATTCACAAGCTATATGAGAGTTAAAAATAAGGTTTTTTGCATATTTGTTATTCATCTAAAATAAAAGTTATTTATATAATTTCTAGGTCTTTTCTAATTTTTATAAGAATGATATATTCTTAATTTAGTTATTTCCCTCTTTATTAGTATAAATTTGTTTGATTTATTTGTTCTGAAATTTCTATATAATTCTTTATGGAATTTCATTGTTGTGCTGGTTCTCTATTTTGAGTCACAGGCTAAAAATATGAAAAAATTATATTTCTTGATTCAAGCTTTAAAGTATTTGTTATAGATAAAGATTGAATTCAATTTACTTTTTCACTTTTGAAATCCAATAAGAAATCTTCTTCTTTAAGGATATTAATAAGGGGATTAATTAATTCACCTTTTTTCTCAAAAAGATTAATCCTCTTTGTTTTTCTCTTTGTTTATATATTTATTTTTCTAATTAATTTTCTTTGGTTATTTCTTTCTATGAAAAAAATTGAATTTTTATTTTCTTAGTAATAATGAGCTGGGAAGACATTTGAAAAATTCAGGAATTTAAATCATTCACAAATCTTATTAATGAGGGATATGGTCAAATTCTTTTAGTTTTATTCTAATTATGATCAGTTAAATTTAATTAAAAAGTTAAAAAAAAGCTTTATTTTCATATTTAATTAAATAAAAATTGAAATGAATATTCAAATTTCTGATTTTCAATTTTTATCCTTGTGAAATATTAAATTTGAGAATATAAGATTTATCAAAAGAAATGATATAATTTTGTTTTAAGTAATATTTGATCTAAAATTGATCAAAGAATAATTTTCTTTTTATAAAAAATTAAAAAAAAAATTATGAAAATTTTTCTATATATTCTAAAGGTTATTAAAATCACCCTCTTATTTATTTAATTTTTTTTTTTTTTTTTTTTTTTTTTTTTGGGGTGGGGGGGGAGGGAAGGGATTTCAAAATCTTTAATTTAAGAAATTACAAGAAAGTCAAAAAAAAAAAAAAAAAAAAAAAAAAAAGGGTAAAATGATAAGATTTAATGAAGTAAAAATAAAAATAAAAAAATAAATTGAGAATCTTTAGTTATAAGAACTTAAAAAAGAAATAATTTATTAATCAAAAACTAAACACAAAAATTAAAATTTTATTAAAAAAAAAAAAAAAACTCAAGATATAATGTGGGTATTTCATTTTAAAAAAAAAAGGTTCTGATCAAAATTTAAAAGAACAAAAAAAACATTAGGAAAGGGGAAATTTTCAATTTGATCATGATTTGTTTCTGTTTTTTTTTTTTTTTTTTTTTTTGAACTCTCAATTAATTATTATTATTATTTGGAAGTATGGTTTATTCTAGATTTTTAAATTAAATTCATTATTTTTTTTTCTTTTTTTTTAATTGAAAATTGGTCTTGGAAAAAGATTATTTTTTTTTTGATTTATATAGGTTGTTTTCCTTATTTATTTTACTTAATTCTAATTTATTTTTAATTTTAACTTATTTAGTTAATAAAAAAAATTAATAATTTCAAGATCACTTTTAATTTATATTATGTATGTGATATATATTCATTTATCATACTAATTTATATATATATATATATATATATATATAGTTGTGAAGATTATAAAACAAAGAGAAAAAAAGAGAAAAAAATATAAGAAAAATATAAGAAAAATGAAAATGAAAATAAAAAATTTATTTCTTAGGTTATTCATTGATTTACTTTTCAAATGATTGGATGAAGTTTTCTCTTTAATTTGTTTATTATCATTTTAGTTTTTTTTTCATTTTTTAATAATATTTTTTTGACATATATATATATATATATATATAAATAATTTGAAGATTTACATTTATTATGATAATAAAGATCAGATTTTCTATGATTACTTGAAATTGGACTCATATATCCAATCATGTACCTACTGGAGCTACTTGAAATGATTTTTAATATTCTTGTTTACCTTTTCTTAATATAAATTAGGATTAAGCTTTAAGAAAAAAACTTCTTCAATTTGCATATTTAAATAATCAAATTGCAAAAGATCCAAATGGTTAAATAATTTTTTTATATTATCAATTATTATATAGAATGTTGTTTACATTCTGTCTTTTGGTTCAAAATAGTTAATGAATCGAACAGTATTAAAGAAATTAAGTTTATTAAGTGATATAAGTTAGTTGATTAAAACCAAAAAAAGAAAAAGAAAATATAGCTAGCGTTACAAATTAGAATAATTCTTCCCAATTAGTATCGAGAAAGAGTTATATATTTTTTATTAAGATATTGGTAAGTATAATGTTATAAATAGTAAGGTGAAGATCCTTTCCTCGTTACATGGGGTTTTAGACAAAGTCAAAAAAAATCCTAGACATTAAAGTTTAGTTGAGAACCACAGATTAGCTTTACAGATCTAGACAGTCAAATTAGGCATGTTGCATTCAGACTGAAGAAAACACGATATGAATTCAATCACAATCCCAAACGAGCGAGGTATACACATATGTACTAATTGTCAAAGCTGGTGATAAGGCCTTGAGGATGAATTGTTTTTCCTATTATTGACAATTTTGCGACGAAGCCTCAGATGTATTCATGGGTTTTTTAGGTCCGGTGATGAATCATATCACATGATGATCCACATCCTAAGAGGCCTCCTAGACAGTCATCTGTGGTGCCACCTGCGCTATTCGGAGCAAGACCGAGGCTTCGACTCAAGTGAGCATGGTAAGGTGAGCTGAAGACTCCACCATTTGCCGGGGAAGACATTATACCACTCCCAAAGCCCAATCGCGAAAATCCTGAAGGAGTTTGCAATGCTTGAGTAGTCCAATCGTTAAAATTCCCAGAAGAATTTGCAAATTGTATATGCTGAGGCTCTGATCGTCTTCTTGATGCACTAGTTGGACCAAAGTGACTATGATAGAGTGCGGACATGGACGAATCAGATCGTGTAGCAGCAGGGGAGTCGAACAAATCGATAGGATCAAGAGCTCGGGCCTGATCAACCCCAATCCGACAAAGTGGTGATTGTCCGAAATGAGGTCTGGATGATGAGTTCAGCCCTGGTTCTCGAAGAGGTGTTTGTAAACCATGTCTTGATGAAATTTGAGGTTCTGTGGCCGCGCGCTCAACGAAACTCATCTTCTCATAAGGTTTTTCCCCGGCTGAGGGGGGCATAGTCCCCGCAGTAGCCGGTCTACTGCCGTTTCCTTCGGTATCATGACGTTCGTTAGTGGGGGAGCAGATTGATTGGCCTTCTTCTGTGATGAAATTGCGAGACTGTCTCCCACTTTCTTGGTGAGGAGAATACACTGATGAGCTTTTCGCAATTTCTTCTGGGCAAGTTGCAGAAGGTATTGTACCATGAGAAGAAACCGACGACTCCAGTTGTCCACCAAAGCTACTTGGTTCTTGGAAGTTATTTATGGAGTTAGAATTCTCTGTTTGGATGTAGCCATCAGGCATTTTATTCTGGAAAGTAGCCAACACCCCACCCTGAACTACCCTAGGACGCTTGGCATCCGGTTCATAATTGCATTCATCTGACTGATGTAATTCAAGACTTGGGACGAGGCCATTTGCCAAGTCAAAACGAGCCCCCATGTGGCAATTGGTATATTGGCCTGAAAATGGAACTTGCTTCAAAGGCTCGTGAGGTTGAGGGTGGTCTTCAGTTTTTTGTTCACTTGCAGCCATCGGGTAAGGAGATTGAAAATTATTAGAGTGACCCAAATCTTGGTTGATGTTCAGAGAGTGGCTTTGAAAACCTCCATTGGGAAATTGAATTGAAGACTGATAACTGGATGGCATTGAGGTGGGGTTAGGGATTGAACAGTCATTATTACTTTGAGAATTGGCAAGTTGAAAGGACCACTCAGGTAAACATTGAGGAATTGCGAAAGAGGTGTTGAAAGTCGAAGGGTTACTGGAAAATGATGTACGAGGTAGCATTGATGCATAGGAGGCAAAAATCTGAGGAGCACTAGCACCACGGGTCATGGATGGAGGTGCTAAGATAAGTTAAGAGACATAGTTGATGAAAAGTTAGACTGATGAATCCAATACAAAATGAGAAATTTATTGGGACATTACTCACCTTGGATGGAGTGATTTTCAATAGTTTGATCTGTTGGCGCTGAAAATTCGGGCGGATGAACTGTGTTGTTGCGCATGGAAAGGGGAAACAAAGAAGGTGAAGGCGCTCGACTTCTATCAGGAGTAGAGCGTTGAGAAGCTTGAAGACAGCCTTCGGGATGAGTTTCGGCCATTTTGTTCTCGGACCAACTCTTTTGATTATCACGGGCGGCCTTCTTGGCCGCACGGTTCTTGCGAGCCCATCTGCGCTTGCTCTCTAAGGTCCTCTCGCGACGTTCTTCTTCAGTTTTGGGACGGTTAGCATCTAAAAGAGAAACATCTCAGATTAGTCTGAAGAATCGGACATGAGCAAGGTAGCTGACCGTTGTCCCAACGTGTTCGACGTGGTTGGGTTGCTAAGGGAATCTTATGCTTGTCAGAGAGATGGCGTCTCCAAATGCTACGCGCATGTTTTCCCTGATAGGTTTTTTCACAATATTCACAGTCATAAACTGTGACCTCGCTCTCGGGTTGTTCCATCAAAGCCAAAGTGCGCACAGAGAGCTGAGAGAAAGGGTCAGGTTCCATCTCTTCATGCTCTTCATTCAATGTGGGTTTCAAAGCCATTGGGCTAAATTTGCGAGGAACATTTTCAATATTTGACAATCGAGAAAAGGGCGCTGAATGGTGCGTGACATTGACGTCCCAATTGTTGTGTGAAAGTGGAAGGGGCTCAAGTTGAATTTGATGAATTTGAGGCTTAGAAATCTGTAGTGGCAAAGGTGGTTGGGATGAATACACATGGCTTGGGGGTAAGTGATGATGGAATGATGGTTGAAGTAAGACCGGAGCTTGGTCTGGATTTGAATCCAAATTAGGAAAACGTCGAAAGCCAAAGGTGATAGGAGAATGAAATGAACCGGGAACAAATTGAGATATGGAAGCCATTGAACAGATTTCAGATGATAAGGTGGTTTGAAGATTAAGTGGATAGCGATGGTTAATGGGAACATTGAAGGAATTTTTCCAGGAAAAAACCGGTGCAGTTTGTAGGTTAGAATTATGATTGGAAAAGGGTGTAATGGGAAGACCAGGACAAGGTGAAGATGTAAGGTCGGAAGAGTGAAAAGTAGAAGGCAAATCGTCAGTTATGGGTGAAGAAATATGGGAGGTAGGGTCATGGGCATCATCATCTAGGTCAATTTCAGAGGAATTCAAATGAAGAGGCAAAGGAATTCGGAGTTCATCCAGGGGAATATCATCCAAGTTGGGCGAGTTAGTCAAATCTGCCATGGTAGCAAGTCAACGCCAAAAAAATATTATGTGATTCAAAAAGCGGTGTGGCTCAAGATCCACATTCAATCAAGACAAGAATAGATGAGTTGGGCATGAACGTCCAACCAAAACAAAAATGTGCGAAAGTATGGAAACATAAAATGAAACTGCCGACTTGGGCTAAAATCTAAGGGAAAGCTCAATTAGAGAATGGACTCCACGAGGGATAGAAGGCCCCAGGGAGTGATCACGATGTGAAGTGATTGGAACGAAATATCAGAAAGGACAAGACTACCAAAAGATATTAAATTCGTTAAGTTGCTCCAGCAAGACACACGATGATACAATTCCATACTGAGGACTTAGCCACAGGCAAGGGAAAGATATGGTGGCTAAACCAAATTTTGACTGGCTTATTACCCAGCTCAACCAATAGGACAGTTTGAGCTCCCGTTTCAAAAACAGTTAGGTGAGCAATCTGCCTAGCCATAGCACGTCAACAGATACAGGATTTGACAAGTTAGCCATAAAGATAGCTCCTCAGCGAATTCATCAATTAACTTTGTGGGAAGTGGCCAACTATCACCCTGTTCTAAGTGTTATGACTATAATAAAGGTTAAAAGGAGTTGAAGTTGTGTAAAGGGAAAAAAAACTTGACTGTAAACGAATTCTCAAGATCTTGAAGGGAAGAAGAAAAATTGTGATAGATTGAGCAATGTGGTAATTCCAAGCTATAGCTCAAGTTTCATCATGGATAATTCCTCAATTGAGCAAAATCTGAGTCTGAGTTGTAAGTTTAGATGGTAGAGTTTCCCTGATGGTTTTTGGTGAAATGAACATAAGCTGTCATTTGGCGCGTGCAAGAAAGCACTACTGTGTACAGGCCCTAAACCAAGGGTGATAAAGACATATCGCGACCATACTGGCAAGATAACGGGTTAAAATTTAGGACGCCATGATTCTCGTGTTGCTGATCGCTGAGATTGACCAAGCAAGGCTAGACCAGTACTAAATTGAACCCCAAATTCAAAAGTCTGGAAAGCGACGGTTAAATGACCCACAAAATAAGATATTCAGGGCGTTGGCGCAAGATACAACCATCCATTCAAGTAAATAGCGAATGGGATGAAATATTTCCCCCTACCTAAAAGGCCAGCTTACTGGCAGGGGAAGTACCTGATTTATTTACGTGGGTAACTCTATGCAACCTTCATTCTAAACAAGGGGAAGGAGCAAGGAGACCCATCAGGTTGCATAGGCTGACCAACCACCAATGATTGAAATAGGTTTTTGACTTTTGGTGGAGAAAAGAAAAGGTTTCATAGTTTTATGTATTCAAGGATAATGGAGAAGGAAGAAGTCGAGATGTGAAAGAGTGATGAAGCTTAAGACAGAAATGAAATAAAGATTGCAAGAGGATAGGAAAGGTGAACTGAAACGCTAAAAAGCATACTAACCTAACTTGCCAACATCGGTGCGAGATCTATCCACGTTTACCAGCCTAGAATTCTCTTTATCATGGCTGACAAGGGCCCTCTGAGCAACTTGATTCATATTAAGACTCTGGAACGGTCGATGCTTGCGAATTGGCACTGGAGAAGGTGATAATGAATGCGAGCGGTTGGTAGATTGCAAACCTAGATCGATTGAAGAGTGACCCAACATGGCCATCAGACCTGTAGTACTGTCACTCTTTTTGATAGGTGGCATCAATAATGAACGCGGATGAGGAGATGGATAATCAATGACTGAAATGAAGGGATAAATTTGGCTAGTTGTCAAGGATAGTATGAGAAATGAAGCCAAAAATTATGGCTGACTAGAAGACCACTTGAGATGAAAAATAAAACCATCAATCGCAATGATTAGTTTCATCAGACGATCTAGTTCAAGATGAAAAGGAATCAATCCAGCCTATGGCTAAGATACATACAAGATCTTGTGAGGGTTTTTATTGATGAAACAAGGCCTCGTCCAGTCAAACGTTGAGAAAGGGTAAAAAGAATTACTATTATTATTATTATTATTAGAAAGATTATTATTATTATTATTATTATTATTATTATTATTATTATTATGATTGAAGTATAAGGATATACTGGAGATGAGTTATTTTTAATATAAGTAGATGATACTAAACTAAGATTATTAAGGACAGTTTATTATTATTACTATTATTATTATTAGATTTTAGATGGATATGGGTGTTTTATTAATGATTCAAGAAATGAGTGGAATGAGGTGGAGTGGAAGTATTAAGTATTAATGAAGGTGGAGGGGATGGAGGAATGGGACCAAGAAGCTCAAGGGGTGAAAGTATTATAATAGAACAAGAACAAGGAATGAGTAATTATTTGACGGAGGAACTTCCAGTTGCCTCTACGGCCCAACGGATTTTGCTTAGTGCCGGTCAGCGAACCTTATGCACATGTGGGTTGGTTGTGTACTGTATGAGTTAGCTAAAGACGGGAGACTTTCGGAGCTGAGTGATGATTATGGTGAATCAAGACTGGTGTCAGTGCTATGGGGATGGTGGTGGATGATGATGATGATGATGATGCTAACAAAGTTCAAGAATACAAACGCGCCGGCACAGGTTATGTAGCAAGAAAAAAATCTTGATAAATATGTATAAGGTTAGTACTAGGACTAGCTGACGATAATTAGCGACGCCAGCTGGCGAAGATGATGACCCAACGATTAGGAATGCAAGAAACGAAGAGGAAGAGGCTAATGTAGTACTGCTGTAAGCAATGAGATTACCAATTGGCCTGGTCTGACTCTGTAGTAGTAGTACTGTACTTTAGTCAGAGAGCTCGAAAGGGTAAGTTGAAGATCTCGGAGGAAGAGCAAAGCTAGAGGAACAGATAGCTCCTTTAACACCAAATCGACCAGCTCAAAGAAACCTGCTGAGTAGGAATGCCGCTGAGTACTTTTACTACTTTATGCTAGGACATGAGATGAGTCCAAAGAAGCAAGTTAAGATGGTGAGAAAGGCGCGTGTAATTATTTCGGTATGGTTGTACTGTACTGTACAAAACAGTATACAGTACAGTACAACAGAGCCAAGAGTAGTAAAACGGTAGCCAATAGCTACGGTGGGCCTTAATGGGCACTGGGTGTGGGTGGCCAGACCATTGAGCGAAGTGTAATAAAATAAATAATGAAGATTGATGAGATTTGAATACAAGTAAAATTATTTGACGTTTAAAATTTATTTGTGTACGTCTTTTTTTCTTTAATACGTATTTATTATCAATTTAAGAAAGATTAACTGATCTCGATGGTTTTCATTGTGTACAATTTGTCTTGGTTGGTTTAGCGATGTTGTTGTACATACCTTAGTGTTGTACAACAGGTACACATTACACAGTAGAGTCTTAAATTTTTACTTATGACGAGGACAGGTTTAAATTTCTTAAATTCAGAATCAGATGGGAAATGAAGAGTACGATACTAGGATGAGCTGGGGAAATGGTTCAATGCATTGCCGACGAACGCATGAGTAGCCAACTGAGTAATAAATTTTGATACTGTGGGTACTGTTTTGATAAAACTGTAAGCAGTTAAAGCAGATAAGCCGAAGGACCTCAACCAAATTACTCTGGCCAGATTTAACGAAAATTTCCGTACACACGTTTTAATTGGCTCTCACATATGCCTGAGCCTCTCTCGAATTAATGTATGCACATCAGTAACTTGTAATTACTTGTAACTTGAACTTGAACTTGAATTGAAACCTACTGTTGTACTGTACAGTACAACTGTACTCAGTGAGACTCATCTTACATCTTACTCATGAGTCATGACTACTACTGTACTGTACAACAGCACAACACAGCTGTATAAACTGTGTGCTGCCCAGTGGCGCTGTACTGAGTTATCTGTACCGCAATAAGTTCGGGAAAACTGAATCATGAGTCGTACAAAAAAACACCCACATCATCATGCTTGGTACAGCCGTACAGTACAATCCAGTTGGGCTCGGTAGAATGTTATCCCCTTGCACCCGTGACACCCCGTGTGCAAGATGCATACTGTACGCGTACCCATGGATATGCTACCAACGGGACTGAAGGCGGCGCAAGAAAGTCCGACTTGGATTTGGAGATGAAAAATTGAAGCTTCGTTAATTTTTCGCAGGCCTCCGTGGTGCTGTATGGTGCGTATTGATTTTATTTTTTTTGCATGGGATCGATGTGGATGTGAAGTCAGATTAAGATGGGAATAATTTGAGTCGGTCGACTTAATCTTCTAGTGGTTGTCCCAGAACTGAGCACACTATCAACTTCAAGTCAAGTGCCCATAGCCCTCTTTCAGATCGTTACTATAACATGAGGCGCTAAAATAATCAAAAATCAACAGCCTAAATCACTCGTCAGTGTCGTCACATTCAAAGTTATATCTCGGTCGAGATAAATGTGAGAATTTTTAAGACTCAAGAATTTAAAACGTTCAACGAAAAATGATAATGAAAATTTAACGATAAGGTTGACGGAAAAGACGGGCGTGGAGTCTTGAATTTGGTGAGGATTAGCTAGAGCCCTCTGTTTAATAACTTTCTCACACTCAAATAACTAAAAAGTCCTATAAAAACTTATTATTATACGTATCAGACTACACAACTTTCAAAGATTTCATGATTAGACTACTTGCTTCTTGAATCATTTTCAAAATTATGGACTTGCGACTAAAGACAAGAAGACCATTAAAATACTCAAGACTTGCTCAGTCAAAAAATAAAATAAAAAGAGAAATAAATTACATCATTCAAAGAAATCAAAAAGTTAAAAGAAATGAACTTCATTAACATTAGTGAGAGGCTACAAAAAAAAAAGGATCTTTGAGTAAAAAATTACAAAAAATAATATCCAGAATTTTTATCCTTGAATTTTATGATGTGCAAGAAGAATTCACAATAAGAAAAGTTCTTTAAGATCTCATGTAACTAATTGTCAAATATTGATTTATTTTTAAGCTTATTATTTAATCATCAAACGCTTTCAGGATTTCCATAAAAAAAAAATCAAAAAAATTGAATTAAATTTTAGTGATTTGGAAACTAAAAGAGTTACATATAAAATACTTAAAAATATTATACATTTTATAATTAAAAATGAATAAATTACTTTATTCAATTAAATTTATTATTAAAATCTTGATTTTCTTTTAACAAAAAAAAATTATACTAAATAGAATACCCTTTTTTTTAGTGAAATTATTCAAATATGTTTTATTTTGTTTTTAATAAATCTCTTTCCTTAAAACAAAAAAATTATTTTATTTATTTATTATAAATTGTTCTCATTATGAATAATAATGTATCCTGTATGCATTGATTTATTTATATATATTTCAATTATCATAAAATTAAATTTATCTATAAGAGTTTCATTTCAAATAAATATTTTTGTATCATAAAATTAAAACTTAAATATGAATATCTTTGATCTTTTTTTTTAAAAAAAAAAATCAAATCAATTTTTTAACATTTTATTATTTTCATTTTTTAATTTTTCGCAATAATAACTTAAATTTATGATTTTTGAATTAATTAAGCTTATCATATCATAAGTTTTTTTTTGTGGTATAATAGATTTTATTTTATACATCTATATATGTACTGTACTGTACTGCATACTTTATCTGTCTCTTTCTGACATAAACATGTCAAAGTCATAGTTTTTTTAAATTTTTTACAAAAAAAAAAAGTTACTTAATTTACTGAGCTATTATTTTTGTCCTATTAATCAAAGTTATTTTGAGAGATCATTTTTTATCAACTTGATAATATAGCTTATCATCGGTACAGTACAGTGTACACATGAAGTGTACTGTACTGTATGTACTTTATTATGATTTCCTCTAGAAGGTTGTCTTTGCTTTACTCAAAAAAAATTGTTATTATTATCATTTTAGATCTTAATATATTATTTTGTCTTTTTTTCTTGATTATTTTTGAAAATGTTCATCCAAAATTCTCTTTTTTTTCCTTATTTGTTTAATTATGATATTTTTTATTTTCTTGAAATATAAAAATACATATAAAAAAAATGAAAAACTTTATAAATAAATTTAGATTTATTTTTATCAATAAATTTTAAAGATTTTTATTGTTACTGCAGAGTAGAATTTTAAAATTCAAATATTATTATTTTAATTTCTATTTCTATCTATCTACTTGTTATTTATATAAGCTAATTTTTTTTTTCAATTTCTTTTTTCATAAAAAAAAACAATCAAAATATAAAATTTTTATAAACGGAAAAAACCTAATTAACAAAGCTTTTCATCAAACTTTTGTTCGTTACATAAAACTTTGCAATTATCGCCTTAAGCAACTAGAGAGAGGGAGCGTTTAATTTTATTATAGTTGAGTTAAAAATTTGTCAAAAAAGTAATATCTACGTATATTATTAGCAGGATTTTTTTTTCCAATTTTTTTATTTCCTAGTACTGTACTGCTTTTTTTTTCAAAAAAAGAAATCCCTCATAAAAAGAGCTTCAGGCTGTTTATGTCTTCTTTAATGATGAAAGTGGTACAACAGCAAGGTGATTTTTTTTTTCTATAAGAAGAGTCTGATTTTTTTCTACTAATTAAGATTTATGTAAATCTAAACTATTGAGTACTATAATAAAGTCATATATTTGTTGAAATTGAAATTTACTCCTTGAGATATCTAATTAAAATGGATCGGGGGTGCTTTCTTTTTTATTTTTATTTTTATTTTTTCGTCTTGGTTATAAATAAATATTTGTTTTTCTCAACTCTTACTTTTATTTTCAGTTTTATTAAAAAATCTTAAAATTGACTCTAATTAATCAAAAATTGTTTACAGTAAAGGTGGTTGGTTACTCTTTCTAATTACTTACAAATAAACCTATTTTGACTTTAGATTGTTTCATTTAAACGGCAAATTCGACTTTTAATTCAACTATCCTG